>OU744329.1:4109696-4511770 GCA_916610235.2 Lasioglossum morio | reverse complement strand
TGCCCAGATAGCACTCGGATGTCCGAAGGATGTCCAAAGTACGTCCGTATTGGACCTTCGTATGTCCCAGGGATGTCCGAATCATGTCCGTATGTCCGAAACATGTCCGATATACGTCCCAGGAATGTCCGAATGAGGTACGATTTACAAAGTGTGATGTACATAGGATGTCCCGTTCGGACCAATCTGGAATGTATGTGGGACGTATCTGGGGACATACGGACTTTATTTGTACATCCCTGGTACGTACCGGGGACATAAGGACGTTATTTGGACGTTTACAGGAACTACATAGAATATGGGTTCTGCATTTTAATTTTACTTTAATCAAAATTACATATATTACAAACACATAGATTTGGCACATAGTACAATACAATAGCACATATAACACTAATATATACAGTAATTTATAACATAATAAATATATATATTTATAACAATTATAAAATATAAATTTTTAATTTTATTATTAAAAATCTTTTAAAAATGTTTGTTTCTTTCCACGGTTCTCCGCTAATGTACGCCGCATCTGTATGGAAACACTTCTTTCTTTCTGATGTATAGATGTTTTGGATATCTTCGCTGCATCTGAAAATTAAAATTTCTTGGTTAGAAACATTGTTCAATAAACGGGAAGATTTTAACATGAATATATTAGGTTAGAGGGAAAGCTATGTGGTATTTTAAATAAGCAGGTAATTTTACTTGTAATGCAAAAACACATGTTAATTAGTGAGTCATGGGAAAACAGAAATTGACAGGTTATTGAAAAATGGCAACATATTGTTACAAATAATGGAAATTATATCATTGAATAATATTGAACATGTATTTTTATAAAATGACTCAAATGTTCTCTTTAAAATACGATAGAATTTTCCCTCCAACCTAATAATATTTTTGTATTTTCGTTTTGCCAATAATGTTTCAATGACTGAAAAAACGTAATAAAATAAATATAAAATAAAACCTTACCTGAAATCGCAGTAACGAGTGTCACCAACACAATCCTGACAAGTGGCTGAAGGCATCGAATCACTTGCACACGCTTTTTATTACTTGGAATGTTACGAATACGTGCACAGGGAGCACGTGCTAAATTAACCTAACCTCACTTCACGTAAACGCACGGTGATGAGACGCGACGCTACTGTGAGGTATTTGGCTGAGAAACGGGAAAATCGTCTATAAAGTCTTGAAATCGGAAAAAAACTTACAAAGTGATTAGTAATATTCTTATTATTATAATATTATATATATATAATATAAATATTAATAACAATACTAATTTAAATGATAACTGAATGAAATCTGAGTGCTCTGTACATCGCACTCAAAGCATTCAATTATCACTACTTTTCAAGAGTTTGCATAATCTGAGGATAAAATGTTTCGAATAAAAGTTGAACAGTACTTAAATATGTACTTAGAACAGTAGTTAGTAATTAAGAACAGTAATTAAAAATTCTATATTTAAAATTTCGAAAAAATTTTTTTTCGACAAAAAGCAAAAATCATTTTGATTTTTTAAATGTTAAAATACATTTCTTATTTTCGGCCAAATACCCCACTGTGTGACGCTTTGACTCTGACTATGTCACTCTGCTCACCTGTCACATAAGATTATTATAAGACTTAAAAAATAAACGTACTTGAACATTCGAAACTTAGATCCCACGGATATCCGACGGGACGTAATAAACAGATGTCCCACGGATGTCCGAAATTGAAGTCCCACGGATATCCTTAGCACCTGAAAAACGAATGTCCCTGGAACATCGGAAATTTAGGTTCCACGGATATCCGAGGAACGTAAATAACGGATGTCCCACGGACGTTCGAAATTGAAGTCCAACGGATGTCCTTAGGACCTAAAAAACGGATGTCCCTAGGATAACCGAAATTTAGGTCCAATGGATGTCCGAGGGACGTCCGTAACGGACGTGGGACATATGGACATAAAGTGGACATGAAACGAATGTCCTTCGGACGTTCGGTGCTATCTGGGTGTTGATCATAAAAATAGAATCGATATCTGAATTTCTATAAAAATAGAAAAATACCAAGCGTTTCATTAATCAATCTCGAGTATATAATCTTAGCAGCTGTTCAATTGTTCATATTTTTATTTCTCCAGTCTATGTTGTATCTAGTGCCCGTAAGTATCAATCGAGCCCCTGAGAAAGGTTAACAAGAGAAATGAAACGAGGGAAAGTATTTCCCGACGGAAAAAAAGCGATGATTGATGCTTATCACGTCGGAGGTAGTGGCTAACGACTACATCACGGAAAAAATTGGTCGTTGCAAAAGTGCAATTGTGGACTAAGTTACTAAAAGTCGCAATCACGGTGAAAAGAAGTATTCGGATCGACCGACGAAGCTGTCTCCTCGAAGATGAACGAAAAATACTTCGCGCTATCTTCAATCCCACTAAATCATTGGTCGTCAAGTAAAATCAGGCGAATGCATCAAAAAGCACGATTGATAGGTGCATTTCACGGTTTTGATGAAATTTTCAGAATGTGTATAATTGACGCAGATTTACAAACCCGTATTTTGAACATTTTTAATATAAACCCACATAACTTGCAAACAACAGTAGGTTCTCTGTGATTCCAACCAGTTGCAATTTTTTCGAAACATTTGTTGCACGTCACATAGTAAACTAATTGTTCTAACTTCTAAAAAATGTTATATGGTCCAATATTAACCCTTAGAAATCGAGTGGTGACTCAGAGTCACCATTCAAAATTGCTGTACCGTTATTCAAAATTTGGTTTAGATTATTAAATATGTCGGCATCTAATCAATTAATGAACATTTAGTTATTGTATGAGATGTTATACCAATTTCATATCCATGAAATTTAAAAAATCATGGAGAATAGAAATAGTCTAGGTCGGAAGAAATGTTTAATTTTCGAGTTAAAATAGCTCCGAGTGCATAGGATTAACCCCGTGCCGTACCTTTTCTTTTACAGTTACAGTAATTAGAAAGTAATTATCCCGAAAAATCTCGTAAAAGAGAAGAGAAAATTTGTATTTTTCGTATGGCTACATTTATTTTAATGTTTAAATATTGATTACAAACATTTATATTTGATAGACTCTAGGCAAGGGGTTAACATGATTCTTTAAAAAAATGTGTTAATATTATTATGATTCACTGTACGTTGATGATAGAAAAATCTTTAGAATGGAGATGACAATCTTGTAAACGATGAACGTGAACAACCAAAAAATTCAATTTCTTTGTTATTATTAACTTTTAGAAGTTTCGACGTTACTGTTAAAAACCAAACATTTTATATTCGACAACCTAATAGATTTGGTTGTCGCTTGTGCTCGAGGGGCGGTCGTGTAATACTAATACGGTGTAATGGTATCCTCGTTCGCGAAGAAATAGGGGTGGCACGTGGATACCTGACATTCGGTCGGTCCGTCTGTCTGTCTGGTTTTGAGGAGCCAGGCCAACGAGTAATATAGATGGGATAATTGCAGATAATTTGCGGCGTCGATTGCTACGCGTTCTCCACTCGAGCCACCCTTCTCTCGTCAGCCACGTCCGTCCCCTCATTCTCCAATTATCGTCCCCTTTGCTTCCTACTCCGCCCCCGCCCCTCTGCCTCCCCTTCGCTCTCTCACTCTCTCGAGTTTGCCTGATTTTGCTCGTCGAGAAGGAACAGCTTTTTGCTCGCAACTCCGAAACCTGGAGCGATCATGGGAATCATTTACATGCAGCGATAACTTATAATCCGCGGACTTCGAGCGCCATTGTTTTTGCTGAATGCACGGGCAGCAGCTCCCAGCAGCTCTAGCTAGCTACTGCAACTACTCCATCCTCCTCCCTCTCTCTTTCTCTCTATCTCTCTTACTCTAGTAGTTTTGCTTCTTTATCTTTTCGTCGTAGCCAAGTTTCCCCTTCAACTTGTAATATTTACTGGTTTTTGCGAAACTCCTAAATAAATGTACTCTGCTTCTCCTCTCCGTTTCGCTCCCCTCTTCTGTTCTCTTCTCGGTTCTGTTCTTGTTACGTGTACCGTGGATCTTACTTGAATCCGATACGAACTAATTAGAAAAACGATGACGCGCGATGTCGTATTCAAGTATTAATTTATATTCTGATGTACTATGATATATTTAATTACGTTTGAATGTATTACATTGTTTTTTAATGATATTATACTGTGTCCTGGTGCACTACTACATTCTAAAATATTGAATAATAACTGTATTGTACTGTACTCTAATATATTATATAATATTCCAATACATGATGCTATATTCTAGAATATTACATTAAATTCTTCTCTCAATTTTAGTATATTAAACTATACTCCACCTTTATACTATATGCTAATGTTTTATACATTGTTTACAACTTATCAAAATTAGTAAAGGAAGAATTAAATTTTGTTGTATCTTTCCTGTAACTGACGTAGACAATTTTTATTCTGCGGAAACATCCGCAATCTAATTATACTATATTCCAGAATATTATTCGGTAATCTATGTAGCGTTCTACAGAACGTTCTATTATGTATAATGTATTATACTCTAGATTAAACATACGTAGATAACCAACTTCAGTATCGACTGATATGCTGTGTATCAATAAAAAAAAATTGGAAAAAGCCTAAAACTTCATCATGAGTGCAAACTCATTGTATCAATTATGGTTAGGATCTGAAAATTGCAAGATCTGTCAAGCAAATTGAAAGAGCACTTGCTACCATGCACATGTCAATCATTCAATTTTTATCCCATTTAATAAATTGCTTGGACATTTTAGAATTGTTAAAGCAGCTAGTTCAACGGTTAAAGTATCAAAGAAACACGATGTTCATGCAAACGGGCCGTTTGTTGATTGCGTATCAAGATAAAAAGCGTCGACTTTGTTCGCTGACGTAGTTACGGAACCAATATATTTTCCACATTCTTCGCCACGATAAAACAACTCGCGTTCGAAAAATGTGTGACAACTTTACAACTGTTGCAAGCAGTTTACGGCCGTTCAGGAAATATGTCAAGCAACTTGTCTGGAAAAGCGAAAAAAAAATCGCGAGATCACCGATTCTCACCCTATCTGCTGCGTATGGAATAGGAAATGGCGAATTTGAACTTCTGTTGCGTCTAATATACAAATCACAATCAATTCTATTATCAATCGTCCTTTCATTTCTAAAAGTTTATTCGTTCCAATCCAATGAAAGATATTTGACACATCATTGACAGGTATTTAATAATTATTATTAAATGACAACCCAAAAAATCCCAAAAACATGTATTCCCTATTTTGGTCCATAGATTACGTACACAAAGTTACATAAACATGGATATACAATTAATAAGAAATATTAAAAACAATCAATTTTTTCTGAAATCTTTTAATACGACTACATTCCTTGATCGAATACACAAAAATTTAAAAGAAAATTATTGTCCTAGACTCTCTAGTTCCCGAGGTATTAGAAAAGATAGTATTTTCACCCCCTAAATATGGATCATTGCAGATAAAAAAAAGTACGTGTCAAATATTTTTCAAGAAACTGTATCCTGTATAAATTTGATTAAAACCGACATGTTACACGAGGGTAACGTCCCTTGTTAGTAGGTACTTGATCTAAACTCGTCTTATTGCTTTCAATCTAATCTGATCGCCGGGTAACTAGTTTTCTCGATAGATCGTCCAGAATTGGCAAGGGATTGCGAAACTATCCAACACCGAGGAACACGCAAGTTTCGTCTGTACAGTTGTCCGTTGACTAGTGTGACAATTGGTCTGTCTGCGTGTGGCATCTGTACAACAAGGTATTACTTAGGTCTCGTGGCGAACCGAGGAAAAGTAGAATAAGAGTCGGCTGGAGGTCGGTTTGTCGAAAGTGGGGGAAGAGATAACGGAGAAATTCGAAAGGGCGGTGGGCTTAAAGTCAATAAGGAAGGGAAACCCGATGCGATCAGTCTGGGGGATCTCCCCGCCTCGGAAACTTTCCGAAAGAGTTTCGATAAGTCGCGGAGCGCACTTGCTGGTCCACCGTTGGGAGGAGAGACTCCGGGTGTGCTTATGAGCAATTTCATCTGACCATTCCCAAGATCAAATCCGAGTAGTAAAGTTTTGCTTCTTAAAGAAACCGCGCGACAGATTCTACGATCGCTGATTCGTCCGCCCACCCTCGCCCCCCACTAACCCCCATTTTGTCTCTCTTTTTTTCCTGACCAACTTTTCATACGTTCTCCGCTGCTGTTTCGTCCCAAAGTATTTTTCTTGCGTGCTGCCCCACGGTCCCAACTTTTTCTTCAAGCCAACTTTAACTTCATTTCACCGAATCGATCTGAAAGTTAAATTCTGATCCACTCGAACCACTGAATTGTACTTTAAATTGTTAATAATGCCATTTAAATACCGACTTCCGAACGATATCATGAGCACGTGCGTGTAGAACTATGTTGACTTTTAGCGTAGTCTACTTCTCCTTGTGAGAAAGAGAAATATTGTTATTAACGATGAAATGGCCGTCTGTTTTCTAACAAAGAACATTACACAAGTGTAACACATCGACTTTAATGGAATTTATACATGATACAGTTTGTTGAAAAACATTTGACACGCCTTTTGTTAGCTGCGGGCATTCATGTTAAGGGGATGAATATTGCCCTCATAGTTGGGGGTGTACATTTCTCGGTTTTAATTAGGCAAGATATTCAAATACATCGAAACTGTTTCCACTTTGTTGCTCTGCACTGTATATATTTTGGTTATAGGACATTAAGTATATATGTATACATTTAACGAGCAGTAGCGTGACATAATGGTTACACTATCATATGTCTAGTATTAGCTGCATCTATGCAGCAATTTTAGGGAATAATACGCGCATAATTTATCACGTGTTTGTACGAGGTAATCAATTCCAGTTTATTTTGATCCCTTTATCTCCCTTTATTATGTTCTTGAAAATTATCTCGTTCAAATATTTAATACCTTGATACCAGAATTCATTCCTACGTTCTAGCAATAACAAGAAATAGTGTCTGTGCATACACTAATTATTTTGTTCTCGAAGTTTTCACATACAGGATGATCTATTTTTCTTGAGACAGTCAATTATTACGGAAACCAGCAGGAATATGAAAAAATGTTTTATATAAAATATTCTTCATATGAAGGGGCACATTTAATGACGCTATGCACATTTTTCCATGATGGCCCTTTTAGGGTCAGATGAAGGGCAACTTCATTTTTTCAAATGGAAACCCATATTTTCTTAACTTCCCGATTTATAGGGAAGTTATTGTAATTTCATATTCTTATTCTACATCGAAAAATAATACTATTTCGTATAAAACATTTTTTCCTGAACTTACTATTTTTTAACGATATCATGATAAATGTTAAAAACCTTGCGTAAAGGCATACAACATATTGCCATGTTTTGAAGAAAAAGCATACAACGATGCTCAATGTACCACACACGTATCCCTGTCACCGCTCCCTAGATTTTTATCACTTCAGATCAAACTCAGTATTTCTTGTCATTACAAATATTTGGATATTCACCACAATTTGTTTAATAAAACCGTGCATGCTAGGAAAAAATGTTTTATACGAAATATTATTATTTGTCGATGTAAAATAAGAATATGAAATAAAAAATATGGGTTTCCATTTGAAAAAATGAAGTTGCCCTTCATCTGAACCTTAAAGGGCCATTATAGAAAAATGTGCATAGCGCCATTAAATGTGACCCTTTTATATAAAACATTTTTTCATATTCCTGCTGGTTTCCATAATAATTGACTGTCTCACGATAAATGGATCACCCTGTATATCGAGGCATTACTGCAGTTCAGATAATCGAGGTTCCACCGTATCGTGGATTAAGAGAGCAAATACGATCGAAAGTGTATCGTGTTTGGTCTTTTTCTAATCACAAAAATGACACGAATGTGTTGGTAAAAGGTTCACAAAAAAAATTATTAGAAACATTTGTAGGCGTAATGTAAAACAGTGGAAACATTAGAAGAATTTTAAAATACTGTTACATTATTTACAAGCTATTAAACATATTAGGAATGAAAAATGAATTTCAGCTCGCAATCAGTTTGCTGCAATTCAGGTAGAAAAATTGGTTAAATAAATGTTCGTGCAGGTCCTATTTTTTTTGTAATTGACTTGGAAAATTTTGATTTTGATATTCTGAAGGTGAAGGTGATATTAGCACAATTATCGTTCCTGTTCGGAGTAAACTGACGTGCGTTAACGCGCTTTGTTCTTAAAAGAGTTGATACGTGAGATAGATACACGTGATCGACCAAGCCAGTAGGTATCAGTCTCCCCTCGCAGCGAATTAAATAGACTATACGTGGTCCAATCCCTGGTTTATTGGATCCCACTCCCTCCGAAAGTGGCTAGGTTTCACTTACTGGCCTCCTGGCCTCTCTCGAGGGCATTGCGTTCACGTGACATCAATATCACCCTCGTCCACGCATGGTGATGCCTCGATTACGCAAAGCTAATGATTTTCTAATCACTAGTCCCGCTACCTGACGAAGGCTACACCTGCGATACTCTTCGCACCTGCAAATCTCGTAGATTTAAAGGTGAAAACCAACTGTAATCCTGTCGCAATTTTTGCACCGTGTTATATCGGAACGGGGTAGTAAAAATGTTGACTACAGAGCTGGAGAAAATAGTATTTTAGATAGTAATAATATATAATACTATTTATTTTAAAGTATATGTACAATTTTGAAAATAAAATATTTTATTTGATGCAGTTATTTTTGAAAATAAAATAATTTATTTGAGACAGTAATTTTTGAAAATAGTATTTTATTTGAAGAATATTGAAAATATTTGGACTACGTGTTTACTTTCAGTTTTAAATATTATTGCTGAAAATAATGGTTTGCATTTAATAGATTTATGAGTAGAAATAGTTTCCTGGTGATAAGATACACTGTATGTTTATCGACAAACCTCAGTAGGCACAACAAATAAATTATTTTTGTAGTTCCCATTGTTAAAATAGAAATATTTTATTTTGTGGTTCCGATTGTGAAAATAGAAATATTTTATTTTCGAAATTGTAAAACGATGAATTCGTTTTAACATTTAAGAAATCTTTAGCAAACTAGGTTTTATCGAAATAAAATATTGTTCTGAAATATTATATATAGAGTTTTGTAGATGTTTAAATGCTGTTAAAGCTTTGTTCGAAACATTATTTCCTCAGATTTGAATGGAAACCCTTGAAAACTCGTGATAACGAAGTGCTTCCACCCAAACTCTGGAAAATATCGTTTTTGTATACAAATTATGTTGAAACGATGTAATTTATTATTTTAATACGAAATGTGTGGATCGCGAAACTTTTTAATAAGTAAATATATATTTTAAGAAATTTTCAAATTCTAATAATCATCTCAAAACTATTACTTTTTATCAGGAAACACACGCTGCGACTGGACATGCTCATTTCTACTTAAATTATTTATAAATCTTCAATCTATACAAATCTCTGGGACTAATTCTTTTCGCACTATGATCATACGTAGACTGTGTGCGGATATTAATGCATTTATGGCTTACGAAAATTTCGAAAAATGAGATACTATAAAATTTGATAGAATTTAGTACTTGTATTAGATGTATAAACCGCGTATGGCACAAATCAACTAATAATTAAAAAATGACTAATAGTCTGATTGATTGTTAGTCATAGCAAAATAGTCATTAGGTACACTTTTTAATTAGTTAGTCATAACTACATGGCACTAGTTAGTCACAGTTCTAAGTAATCGTTAGTTATTTCTTATTAGTTCTTATTAATCATTAGTTAGTTTAAATGGCCAGTCATCAATCTTTAGTCGTCAGTCACTATTGTGCTAGTAACATACATTAATATATGCATTTGCAGTGACCAAACAAAATTTAATCAAATATAATTTCAATTAACATTCATCATGTTATTATTACTCTATTTGTAACGGTTTATAAAATGTTTTTGTAATGTATTTTCTTCACAGAAATAAAATGAGGAAATTTGAAAATCTTTTCCTATTCAACTGCCTTTTCCTTTCTCGTCATCATAATTTATCATAATCTGTATTGTATATGTTTATAAAGTAATAGAATATTTTTTGTTATTATTATGTCTTATTTTAACTTATAATCATTTTTAGTCATTAGTCATAGTGAAATTCTGGTTGTGTATTTAGTCATTAGTTATGTCATTATAGTCAGCATTTAATATTCATCCTTAATAAAAATATAGTCATTATTCATTAGTCATTGCGCTCAAATACTTATGTAGTCATTACTAATTAGTCACGCTTAAGTATTTACTTAGTCATTAATTAGTCACTTTTGTAGAGCTTATGAAATTATTAGTCTATAATCATAATTGTGATTAGAGTTTACCCAATTCTGTCTATAAAGGCTGTTCCTATGAAAACACACCACTCCGAAGTGTTTCCAGCACTATTCGTTTGCAATAAATACGGTCGGAATTTCATCCGCTCGGTGGGATGTGTAAAAATATCAAACAGTTTATAACATCTTGACGCGTGACTCGTTTATCACCATTTTCCAACTTTTCTTTTGTAAGATAATTTTGAACAAAGTCGGATCCCCAGTTTATTGCACGCCGTAGCGTCGAGTCCCAAGAGTGTATGATAAAACGCAAGGTCTTGTCTAGGTTATTTACTCCCTGGGTTTCTGTGGCTTGCTCCGCTGTTGGAACTTCAATTTTTTCGAGACTGCAGCAATCGGACCACGACGTTTCACAAATAAATGCTACGTCGTTCGAAGATAATACTTCGAATCGTTACGGATGTAATAAAAATCTCAGTGGCAATAAAAACTTCAAGCAAAACGCATCTTTCAAAGAAGTCGATCCTTGTAACATAATCTAATAGTTGTTCTTATATGTTTGTAAACTTATTTTCTATATAAAATAATCCATGAAACTCATATTAACCCTTTAGTGCCCAAATTTGTATTTAACTAAAAAAATCAAATTTTAATCATTACTTAATTCATTTATTATATATTATTGTCAAAAGAAACACGAAAACTCATTTTACATTTTTCTTGTTGTTATTTTCGGGTGTTTTTTTTTAAGAAAAAGGTACTTATAAGTACCGTCAGTAATTAAAAACAAATAAAATAGTTTATTCTGAAAATTTAAATTAAATAAAATACATAATTTAAAAATTTAAGTACCTTTAGGCACTAAAGGGTTAAAAAGCTCTGCGTAAATAACACGTTAAAACCTTGTTTGTCAGTCCTTGTTGGTAAAGCTTCTTTGCTTTCTTTATGATATACTCAATAATTTCTCGATGATTTTTTGATGGCACTTTCATTACCATATTCTTGACACTTTCCGATTCAAATGATACCAAACACAACCGGGTCTGAATTATATTTACTTGTCCAATCTTCGATATAGTAAAACCTCTGCTATCCGAACTAATCATCCAAATAGTATCGTGTTCGTACTCATTTTAAACAGAAAAATGTCACAAACTTGTTACCAAAAGTTCCATAAAAACAAATCATTACATGGACAGTTTATTTTGAAAGTGGCCGAAGTCCATTTTCGAGAGAAATCAAGCTAGCAATTTTAATATTTACATTTCTACGTTATCTTTTTATTCGGAAGCAAATTGTAACTAATATATTTTAAATCGTAAAGATTTTGTAAAAAGGAATTTAGCTGGTTAATATAGAATGATACAACTTTATTTTTAAAGTGGTTAATAAATTATACAAATTTTTATTTTTAAAGTGACCTAATTTGTCCATTTGTCAGTTGTTTGATGTTAAGGTACTAGCCTTCAACAGACGTCTAGACCTCTAGCCTCCAGTAGAGATATTAAAGTAGGTTTAACGTGACTAAAAATTGTCCAAACTGTTGAACATAACGTGGAAATCATAGACCATAAATTCTTAGTATCAGGACATTCGTTTTTACCGAATGACAAAGATTTTGGCGTCGTAGAAATGTCATTAAAGAAAAATAATTTACTGTTTGTCCCCCAAGATTATTATAATGTTATCAAGAAATGCCGGAAAGGTAATAACTTTATTTTAAACGAAATGGAACAAGAGGATTTCATATCAACAAGATTTTTGGGACGATGCAATTTTTAAAAGGGTAAAGAATTCTAACGGAGAAACAATAAATTGGTTAAAAATATGCAAGATGCGTTGTTTGAGAAATGAACCATACAACACTTTCTATAAGATATCAATGGATGAGAATGCAGAGTTTAAAATACTGAATTTATTACCACGTCGAGATTACCACGTCGAAAGAAAATTCAAAAACAATGTATTGTCACTACTTTATAAAAATATAAGACAAATTACAACAGCGAAATACAAAGATATGATGGACTTCTTACGATATATATGACCGGTGCACCACGACTTCTTCAAATCCCTCCCGTATACACAAAATGTAAAGGAGGAGTAAATTGTTACGTAATTTATATAGTTAGAAGATTTCCTAAATTGCAAAAATAGGATTTTACAAGTTTTATAATCAAATATAAAATAAATTGAATATTGTTTTTTCAATTTGAAGCATTTTGAATTATATCGAATGGACTTGGGTTGTTTAAAATTTTATGACAAATCTAGTTGTTAATTTTGAAAGTGGCTTATGTCCATCCTAATTGCTATTATTTTAATAGGATTTGTAACTTAACACTCTTAGATACACTTAAGAAGTGTGATACATAGGCAACCTATACTTATATTTTTAATTTCATTGTTACACAAACTCTTAAATATCTCTATTTAAACTTAAATGGACTTGGGCCACTTTCAAAATTAACGGCTCGTATATTTCTTATATTTTGTTGCAGAGCTGTCAATCATTTGAGCTCATCGATATTAAGCCTATCAACGAGGGAAGATGAATCAAAATGGCGCACATAGATCGTTAGAAAAGGGAGTAACAGGAGTGGACGGGGGCTGGAAAAAAGTGAGTCGATTCAGGCAAAGGCTGATAATTTACGAACTAGCGGAATCAGAAGCGTCCGCGCTACTTTCCTCCCTTCCTATTCATCCCCACCATCTATTCCTGCCAATCTGCGATTTAGTAGCCAATTTCCAAAGTGCGAAGCGTTGCTGCTACTTAGACGTTACCCGCTTTTAGGAGATCGAATGGCATGACGGAATGCAAGGTGAGAAAGAGAGAACGAGAAAGAACTCGAACTAGAAGGTTACAGTTGAGAGTTGGAAAATGAAAGTTTCAATTTCAATTTAAATAGTTGTTACTTCGCCCTCAGCCAGGCGGAATCTTTTCCGCTTGCCGGGTACCGCGTCCTTTCTTCGTTTCCAACGCGTACACGCCCACGCGAAAATAGAAGAACGTGCCAGGGAGAGGAACAAAACAGCATTTTCACGGGGGAAGATGGCTTCGTGGCAAAATCCAATATTCGGACACAACGCCACGGTCTTACGAATCGACAAGTTACCGTGGCCGATCGAATTATTGGAGCAACTCAGTATGGAAAATTCACTTATTGTCCGTGTGATGGGTAGCATAGCCTGCGTTGTGGTTAAATCTATTTTTTTGTAATGTTTTTACATCAACGGTCGTACAAAACTGAGAAAGCTACACTTTCACTAGAAAATTGATTGCTTCGACGGTGGAGATTACGATAACCGTGGCTCCTACTTTGAAGGTTATATTTGTGTTCCTGAGGTCATTTTAAGAAAAAACTAGAGGGGGGTTGTTGCTCGCTCGCTTCGCGAGCTTCGCAGGTGGGGGTGTTGTAGCTCGCTTTACGAGCTCGCGAGAGGGTTAGTGGTACGGATGTTATTTGGTGTGTGACTCTCCACGAACCACACAAAGAACTTCCCGAATCGTTAGTTAGAGTATATTAGTATCATTATTTTCTACTTTCTACTTTCATGTGCGCGCATCCGGGATATTTTTCGATTATTGTAAGCGGTTACATTAGCAGTAGTTGCATAATTGAAAAAAAATTTTTTTTTTAATTTAAAAAAAAAAATTTTTTTTTAGATTTAAAAAAAAAATTTTTTTTTTAAAAATGTGTCAATATATATATATATATATATATATATATATATATATATATAGTTACGTTTGCTTCTTCGGAGGATACGCCTCTTGTATAAATTGCAATGTTGAATCAACTCCTTTCGAAAAATCTAAAAAACTACTTGACCAAAATGGACCAAAATCTAATCAGCTCTAAGTTACATCGGGGCACATCGATTGCATCATTCATCATTCTGATCGCGTTGTTACTTTTTCAGAAAACGTTAACGAAAAATTTGATACCATAGAAACGGACATACGCGCACACACACACACACACACACACACACACACACACACACACACACACACACACACACACACACACACACATACCGACATTTTGATAAAAATAGTCTCAAACGACTCCAATGACCATGAAACGTGGAGATCTGCTAAAAAATCGATTTTCGATTTTCGGGGTAATTACAGTAACTTCCCTATAAATCGGGAAGTTAAAAAATGTGTATATAACAGGTATCCAATGGGCTCCGTTTAGCCGGTAAAGTAGATTTCTTGTTTTTTATAAAAGTGCAAATATCTCGGAAACTACGCGAGATATTGCAAAATATCAAGAGACCTTTTTTGTAGGAAATTGAATTTCCAACAATTTATGTCGTATGACTTTTTTCTATTAGCTGCGCAGTTTCTGAGTATATTTATATTTCGGTGAAGTTGCAGAACAGCTGCCTCTCGTCCGAAATAATGGTCGGGGTAAGTGAAAAGGGTTCTGAAAAGACCAAATTCTGGATAATATTTACAATGGGAGGATTATGTGAACAGGATGGGTTGGGTTAGGTTTATTTTTTTTATTTTTTTTAGTGAATATTTTTTTAACGTTGGGTTGGGTTGGGTTAGGTTTATTTTTTTTTTAGGTTTCTTTTTTTTAGTTTTTTTAGTGAATATTATTTTTAACGTTGGGTTGGGTTAGGTTTATTTTTTTTTAGGTTTCTTTTTTTAGTTTTTTTAGTGAATATTTTTTTAACTTCACGATTCATAGGATTAGGTTAGATTAGGTTAGGTTATGTTTATTTTTTTTTAGGTTTCTTTTTTTAGTTTTTTTAGTGAATATTTTTTTAACTTCCCGATTCATAGGATTAGGTTAGGTTAGGTTAGGTTAGGTTAGGTTGAGTCATACGACATAAATTGTTGGAAATTCAATTTCCTACAAAAAAGGTCTTGATATTTTGCAATATCTCGCGTAGTTTCCGAGATATTTGCACTTTTATAAAAAACAAGAAATCTACTTTACCGGCTAAACGGAGCCCATTGGATACCTGTTATATACACATTTTTTTCTTAAAATGACCTCAGGAACACAAATATAACCTTCAAAGTAGGGGCCACGGTTATCGTAATCGTGCCGCTTCGACCAGAGTTTGAAACGTTTCATTTGAAACAATCCATTATTTTAAATACTTTCATTATTTGTATTTTACCAATAACATAGAAAATTGATTTTCATTTGGCGTTTAAATCGAACAAAGTATATTCAAATAATTTTTCATTTAAATCACATTGTTCCAATAAGATAATAAATAATTTCACCCCACGAAGAAGTTATTAAAGTTACTAAATTAATTATTAGATACGCTGATTTTTGTAGTTTAGTAGTGAAATTTTAGCTGCACTCGCTTTTAAAATTGTTCTGTGGTACACAAAGTAGATAGAATAGTTTGAAAAATTGCTTTGATTTTATCCGACATTCAAATAATGTAATAATTTTTGTAAAAATCATCTGTCTGGCCAAATAAGCTAATATATGATTATTTCGAGCCTGGTTTTAAGTGGACACTAGAACTAGACAGGGTGTGTCAAAAATGTTCGAGTTTCTTGACAGGGGCGCTTTCCCTGAGGTCATTTAAAGCGACAGTTTCATTTGCAAACATGTTCGTTTCGTCTCTGTTAAGAAGTTATCAACGAAAAACACGGAGCAGTGAGAGCGCGGTCTCGTCGGCGCACAGTGGGCCAGAATGGCTCGGTAGCTGTTCACGCCTATTTCACCATTATTTCAAAATTTGAAGGCCATGTTATATAGGTCGTTGAATTCGTCTTGGCGTCAGCTATAATGTTATTAAATAAAAAATATATAGTTATAAATAAACAATCAAGGTGACCACAATTTTTTATTAAAAAAAAATAATTCTTTACATTTTTTGTATTGAGATTCGTAGAATACAGATTACTGATTACTTTTTGTAGGAAACATTTTTTTGTCACACTGCCGGAAATGTCTGAAAAATCGTGTGAATATTGAATAATAATTGAAAACTGGCTGTTTAGGCTTTGAAATATGAGTAATCCATAATTTTTCAATGAATTAAGTTTATTACGTTTAATGAAATAACAAAAATGTCTTATGAATGTCTTATTTAAAGAATTACAAAGGCGGCGGTTTAGTATGGTGACAACGCCTGCGGTGGTGGAGATTAGGCGTGAATGGTGAGGGGGGAGGAGGGTAATACGAAACCGAAAGAATTATTGTGCGGAAATGAACGGTTGCGGAGATATTTGCAAAAAACTATAATTATTTAAACATTCTATATCTATATAAGTATTCCACCGATTTTGATGAAATTTAAATATGTTATATATCTACACATTTTGAACAACTTTTTCCTTTGCAAAAACGTCGCCCGAGGCTTTGTTTAGGAAATATTAATAAAAAACACGGATCAGTCAGCGACGCCACGCTAAGAGGGACGTGAAACTAGACTCCGTTCGCTGTAACCGAGCTCTAATTAATCCGTGTTTTTTGTTAATATATTCTTAAATTTACCCTAACCTAACCTAACCTAATGTTTATAAAAAAAACCTAATCTAACCTTTAAAAAAAAAAACTTAATCTAACCTAACCTAACGTTTAAAAAAAAACCTAACCTAACCTAATCTAACCCTAACCTAACGTTTTTAAAAAAAAACCTAACCTAACGTTTAAAAAAAAAACTAAGATTTTTACTCCGCTCTTTATAGTTATATCGTCAGAAACGGCGCATCTGATAGAAAAAGTCATACGACATAAATTGTTGGAAATTCAATTTCCTACAAAAAAGGTCTCTTGATGTTTTGCCATATCTCGCATAGTTTCCGAGATATTTGCAGTTTTATGAAAAACAAGAAATCTACTCTGATTAATCCGTGTTTTTTATTAATATCTCCTAAACAAAGCCTCGGGCGACGTTTTTGCAAAGGAAAAAGTTGTCCGAAATGTGTAGATATATAACATATTTAAATTTCATCAAAATCGGTGTAATACTTATATAGATACAGAATGTTTAAATAATTATAGTTTTTTGCAAATATCTCGGCAACCGTTCATTTCCGCACAATAATTCTTTCGGTTTCGTATTACCCTCCTCCCCCCTCACCATACACGCCTAATTTCCACCACCGCAGGCGTTGTCACCATACTAAACTTCTGCCATTACAAATATTCAAACAAGATTAAATGTTATATTTTACAAAGTTACTGACTATAATCAATTCATCGTACGGATTTTCGGCTTATAATTGTGTTTATCTATTAATAAACGAAAATCTATACTATAATTCCTCTTAACAAAGGTAAAATACAGGTTTTCAATATGGAAAATCTACTGTGATGCTATACTGCGTTGCTGTTGCTATGATCTCTCAAATACGAATGATTCAACTGAGCTAGCAATAAATTCGAATGTTTTTAATGGTCGAATAATATAAAAAATTCATGAGATAGGTTTGGGTTAGGCCTTTCATTCTTAAGACCCGCTGAGTGGTCGTCATGCGTCTCGTGCAACGCGACTCGCCGCGGAATTGCGTGTCACGCGACGCTTCAAACCATCATAATTTCCGGGGTGGGACGAGGGGGGACGTGAACTTTACAGGATCTTTTAGAGGAAACTTTGCTGAAAATGTTCCACTTTGTTAGAGCACTATACTCTGCTATACTTTTAACTTTTTTCTTTGTCAAAGGTGAAAGACTATGACGATTTTCCTTAGCTGATTAAGCATTTTTTTAAATAATAAATTATAAACATTAACGTTTAGTTCCTGTGGCGTTCTCAACATAGATATACATTATTCATAAAAAAAAAATGTGGGCACTTAATCCTCAGTAGGTTTTCCAGGACATCGTTATGAAGAAACGGAATTTTTTCGGTGATAAATCGTATCTGAAAAAGTTTGATCTTTGAACGCTTATTATAACAAGAGTTTTTAATAACTTTAATTAATATTATCGTTTTCGAATGTAATGGACATTTAAGAATCACTGTACATTGGTTAAAAATCGATATGATGACTTTCATTTTTTAGTTCGTGAACAGCTACCGAGTCATTCTGGCCCACTGTGCGGCGGCAGGTTTCGCTGAGCGTAGCGTTGGTGCTGCGCCGCGTTGTAAGTAGTGAACAAGAGAAGGAGCAGAAAGTGATTGTGTTAAAAAGTCACTTACTCTGCCGTAAATTCACATGCAGCTTCGAAATGTGTGCCACTGGACTATTCGGAGGCGAACTGCACAACTGACTTCGAATTTGGTTGATCGGGACTTTAACTTTCACTTTCAAACACACTAGTACTATTAAAAACTACTTGCTATGAACAACACACATACTTATAACCGTGAGCTTCGAATTGACACGTGTTTCGAGATGTTTTGTCTACCTCGGTTCGAACGACACTGACTTTACGCCAGATTTCTCTAAAGAGTTTAGGGAACTCATTACGCATGTCGAGTGACAGGGTGGTAACAAAAAAAAATAGGATACGAGAAAGGCCGCTATAGATTGGAATGTATGGCAATGCATGTTTCGTTGACAGATAACTGTTCAAAAAAAGGCCGTTTATGGATCGTTTATGGGTCTCTGTCGTTCTATACCTCCCTTAAGAAACTTTCTAAAAGGATGACTCGCGCTTTTTTGCCATGTAATTGTCCTAAGTTCTAATAAATAGTTTATGCGAATAGTTCGATCTAAAACGATCAACATATGTACAAATCACAAAATGCATGATCTGTTGTTGTGGCGGTTGTAATTTGACGGTTCGGATATAATCGAGGTTCAACTATATCGCGTATTAAACGAGCAAACATGATCCGAACCGCGTTTGGTATCGTTTGAGTCGGCAAGAAATAACAAATATGTTTTTAAAAAATTTTACAAAACTTACTGTGTATAATAAACAGAAAGCAAAGTAACGTTGCCAAAAAGAATGAATTTAAACACTATTCGCCGAAAGGCTAGGGCTCTCAATGAATATTTTATACATAAAGAGCTTAGACGTTCTACGTTTTGAAAACCTACCACTTCCAACTACAGTTATGTAAAAAAAATCGCCTGTTTATCGCGATCGACGACTTCGATTGCGCATAAAGATCCGATAGGCCAGTAATAACACAAGCAGAAACGTATGCTTGATGATTCGAGGGTCTAAAATTACCGAAGACTAAGCAAGTGTCCGTGTGTCCAGTGAAATGTCAACGTACACTTGAAATTACAGGTCCGCGGAACAAGCCGACAATCGGGCTTTGAAAGACCGCGCGACAAACCATCGGAATAATAGCTAAACCAGTGATCATGAGGATGAAAGAGGAGTCGGGAAGGGTAGAGGGAAAGTGAGGGGAGGGGGGCTGGAGAGTATAGCCTTTCGCGCCAATTAAATCTAATTACTCCAATTCCGGTAAGGGTAACGTCCATCTAATTATCGTTTGACCGAAGCACGTATTAATAGTAGAGTCGTGCACCAGCTTGTATGCCGTCATCCTTGCCACCAGCCACCAGTCGTACATATAGTTACTTGCATTCTCATACAACTATACAAGTATCACCGAGTGCTTGTGCACGCGGTCGAGCAACCGGCCACGTAAATACGTGCACAGGGTGTACCACAGAATGTCCTACCACTCTTTACACTGTCATTCTTTCTGGAAACGTCGGTGACATTCGAACATTAAGGGGGTCCTCTGGTCTACACATTCATTCTATAAGCTCTGGAAATTTTTCCGAAAAAATCAGACGACTTTTGCTATCGAGGATTCCCCTACATATTCTACATTATTTCGATTATGCTAGAGAATTTTGTGAAATCGGAATACTTAAAATTGTGAAAGCTATAGTTTCTTGAAGAGGGGTTTAACTAATCTCTAAAGGGGGTCTTCTGGTGTCTCTCGATTAATGATTGTTTTGTGAATCTTGTATCAACACATTCATCACACTATTTTCGTTCAAATGGATCAAAACATGATATAATTCGGCGTATATTGTCTTGTTTAATCCACGATACAGTGAAACCTCGATTATCCAAGCCGACGATATTTAAATTCTCCATTCACCATTAAATTTTCCATACAATAAGCTTCATTGTACAAATCAGTAACGATATACAGCTAGCGCTGAAGCTACGTAACTGAATGGTTCGTATATGTATAATCGTGACTCTGCCATATCAAGGATTAAACGAGCAAACATGATTCAAATTGTATCGTGTTTGTGTTCATTTCGATCAAGAAAATGTTAGGAATACTTTAGTAAAAGTAAAAATAAAATTCCAGAAGACTGTAATTGGAAAAACCATAATTAATTGCACTAAGCATGGCGGATGCGAGACACTGAATAAACCTACAAACTGTAACAGGTATTTCTGAATAAAAACGATTCATAAAACCTACTAGAATGATTCTATATATCCTACAAAATCCGAGATTTCGTAAGTAACAAATTTAACAAACTAATCAAATATAGATTTCTTTCTTAAAAATGACAAAAAAAGAAATAAAAATTGCAGAACTATTTACAAAGTCGTTGTGTGCGCATTTCGTTGCCCAGTTTCTGGACCACCATATGTATCTGTCGTCGGAGCCGCCGAAAAAAAAGAAAGCAGTCGGCATTTTACCATGGATGGACGAAGCTACGGGGTCAACGAAGGTTAAATCGTTCTTGTAACGAGCTGGCCGACTGTAGACGACCCACGACTCCGTAATTCCTCGCGATCCATGGATCCGTGGAACGGTTTGCTTATAGGTGACGAATCGTACACGAATCCCGTGTATCTCACACAGCTCTAGTTTCTCTCGCAAGGAACAGGGACAGAGACAACGATTTCCTCGAAAGGTTCAATACGACCGTTGAACTTCGAACTATGGGGTCCCTCGCACGTGGGTGAACTTTAAACGGTGGTACGCTATTGGATCTCTACTTGGGACTTTGCTGCAACGTTCTGCAATCATAATATGCCACACCCCTTATAGCAATCCATGTATAACGATTTATACCTGCAATTAACTATTCTCTCCTGATGCTTCGACGCTCAACAAATGGGGTAAATTGTACTACAGTGACTCCCACTAGTATTCGGACACTCTTAAAAAGATAATAACTTTTTGAATATTGTACTATACGATTTGAATTTTTTTGGGAAGCTAGAGCAATTGGTTTGCTACAGGATGTTAAAAAAATTTTGACAAAAATTGTAATTGATCGGAATTGTAGAAAATATACTAAAAGTTGCATTTTACAACTTTTTCATGTGGGCCTACATTGAAAATTTCAAAACTACGTTTTGTAGATCTGTATCAATTTAACATATCCTGAAAATTTCATCAAAATCAGACGACGTTGCAATGACTTACAAACGCTTAAGAATGGTAAAAATTGCAGATTTTCACGATTTTCGGCCTATAATTGCAGTAAATCTAAGGATTCTTACATCTGTCAATGCCTGTCGTTTTTTTCGGCATCAATCGATTTCGATGAAACTTAGTCAGTGCATATAATTGACATCAATCTACAAAACGTAGTAGTTTTTAAATTTTCAATATAGGCCACATAAAAAAGTTGTAAAATGAACTTTTAGTATTTTTTCTACAATTCTGATCAATTGTAAGTTTTGACAAAATTTCTCTTCACATCCTGTAGCAAATTAATTATTCTAGCTTCCCAAAAAAGTTCAAATCGTATAGTACAATATTTAAAAAGTTATCGTTTTTTTAAGAGTGTCCGAACATTAATGGGAGTCACTGTATTTTTGGCACGGCAGAAGTTATTGGCACTTTGGATTTAAACAGCAAATATTAAGAATTCCTGGTATAGAAAATCATTTTATATTGCTTCTTATTTATATTTCGAAGCAACGTTGTAAATTTTAATTGCAGAGTTCCCCATATGACTTAACAACGCTGGTACATCCATTAAGACCGACGGATGACCGCAGTGCAGTGTAAATAGTGTTTTATTAGAATTTTCGTTAATTATAAAACGAATAGCCTGTTTAACGTTTAGTTTAGCTGTACCAATAACTGTACTATTCGTCTTACGATTGTTATTTACTGAATATATTTTATAATAAAAGATTTATCACTCGTAAAACTGTTTGATTTTGCTACAAAATATCTATTAGCTTATAATAATAGCAAGTTAAGTTCGTCTAAACATTTCAAAAGAAGATAAAAGATTTTTACTACAATTTCGGCTGACAATGTCAATCATTGTACAGTTTACCCTAATTCCATTTTTATCGGAATGCAGTTGGTGTAAGGGTATATTTGGACTCAGTATTTGAAAGACGTCATCTAGCTACTCGGTTCCTGGTAGTCAATTTAAACTCAAGTTTAATTGAACGCCATGAGCAGATTAATGATAAAATAGTCTAGAAATAGTCTCCTAACACTTGATCAAAAGAATGTACATGTATGTACATACAATTACAACAAAAATCAACAGACATATCTACAGTGCTGGATGAAATGACGTTTGATATTATGGTTTGTCGGTTTTTAAAAGAAAATTATGCAATTCTAGAACCGTTTTTTTCAGTAAAAAAACAGGTTTTAAATTTACACATAACACTTATCCATCTTCAAGTAAATTTTTCCATTAGCTACAAAAACTGATATTATCAAGTTATCCGGAAAGATATTATCAAGATTATATAAAGATTATTCCACAGGAGATGATTGCGATGTTAAACAAAGGGACAAAGAAGAAAATCAAGACATATCTATGATGAAAAATGCTATGGAAATAGCAATAAATAAATATCTGCAAGAACCTGAAGAAGTGACTTACTCTAGTCCACAAACATTAAAGAAGGAGTTTGTGGTATTGGAGACTACAAATAGAACAACAAAAAATTTCGATTTATTCTTTAATGCTTTAAAGACAATTAAGATCAGTTCATAAAATTTTGTGACCAAAATAATGACACGACTAAACAATAAATCCATTCACGTTCCTTGCTTCTTGAAGTCAATTTTATTAAACAAAGAAAGAAGTAAAATAATAATGTACATAAATATAAAACATTTGTTAATTTCTGTGATCTTTTAAGGGTATTATTTTGCTATTTTTTATTTCAATAATTTTATATGTACGTACGTATATGTACCTTATGTTTTCCTTATTCGTATTTTGGAATTATTATCAATAAAAAAAATTAAAAACTTTAAACCGATTTCATGGAAAAGTTAAATCCGAAAACCGGTTTTGTTAAGAAGTCGGTTTTTGTATGAACTCTATTTGATATATTTGAATATTTCGTATAATTAAAGAATAACTTATGCGGTATTCTAGTTTTGAATGTCATTTTTATACCAATCTTTGTAAGTATTTGATGTACATACATTATTTTCTTCAGACAAAAACAATTAAAATTGCACGAGTTATACAATTGTTTATGGATCGTGATTTAAGAAGATACGTTTTTTTAATTCAGATACTTTTCCGTTATGCTGAGCAATTTTTTACACAATACTAATTATTTGTTTAATACTAAACCTACCGAGCCCTGAATATTGCCATATAAAAACGAAAAGATTAGATGTATTTAATTGCTCGTGCGACTTGTAACATACGTTTGATTGAATAAATGTATCCATTACCAGCAGAAGCATCTTTATAAAATAAATTTCAGACCGGCGCGGCGCACAGTGGCCCAAACGGCCGATTTAGGAGTGCAAAAGTCAAAAAGCAAAACATGGAGTAGGCATTTCTTACATCAACAGATATGTCTGTAGAAGTTACAATCGACAATTTTACTTCTCAAATCAATTATTATTATGAAAAATGGCATCAAAATAAACGAAATCCTTTTAACCTGTAATCTATTGTTTAGAACGTTAATATTGATTCTAATTATAACAGTTGCGTTCAGAAGCATTATGAAGATATAGGAATAAAATGGAACAATTTTTCGGAAATGTTTAAATAATAATGTTTCTCAAGAAAGTATTAAGAAATTTATTTTTCAAGTTTCTTGTAGGAAATACCAATGATATTCGCCCAAATTCGCGTTGATTTTTACATGAATATTAGGAATGGAATATGTAGTTTATGGTTTAATCAAATTTATTTGCAGAAAAATGCAGATTAGCAACTTATTTTATTTCGTCTGGTACACTTCGATGACGAGTACGTAGAACGAAGAGGTTTGAATAAATGTATTTCTTAAGTTTGGTGTAGGAAATACTAACTATTTCCTGTAAAAGCCCGTATTCCCGTAAATTTTTGCATAAATATTAGGAATGGAATATGTAGTTTATGCTTTCAGCAATCTTAAGGACACATCTGCCACTTGCAGTTCCCGTTTAAAATTGATACAAAAACTTCTATTAATTTTTAACTTAACTTTAACATTAAATTTTTATAAAAACTTCATTTTGGTAATAATTGTTTTAGTAATTCTTATAATGCTTATAATTAGATGTAAATATTGTTTCGTTCTTATTTTTATTATTATTGTTGTTTCTGTTATAAATTTCATTTGCAAAAATTATGCTTTTGTAAAAAAAAGAATTGCATACAAGTTTCTCTTTCTTGTCATTGTAAATTAAAACTGACATTCTAAATTGAAATACGTTGCTTCCTGTGCGCTATTTTAAGCAAAAAAAACTATTTCAATAAACTTACGCAACTCTATTGCCTTCTTTGTACTTGCTTAACTTGTATAGAATACGTGTAACACAGAATTGTCGATTATTAGTAGCGTTTAGACTTTTGCATTCCTAAATCGGCCGTTTGGATCACTGTGCGCCCTTGAAAGGTTGTATAGTTAGAAGCGCAACTTGTCCAACCAATAAACGCGAAAGAGATTTCGATCGCTCCGCCATGGCAACCGAACCGCGACACGATAGTCGGCGTCTCGAATAACCGTCGTATTGTTTATTAAAAATAACTGTAGTTAGGGGAAGTTTGCTCGTGAGGTGGCTATAGTTCTAATTACGGCGGCTGCGGCGGCGGCGACGACGACGACGTAACCTCGGCGCAGTTTGTCCGTGCGGTGTATTCACACACAACTTTTAACACCACTGTATTCGCTAAAGGCAGCTTTGCATACGTATATGGTGCAAGTTTGAGGAACTCGAAGATTGAAAAACTAAGTCTTCTTACGTAACTGGACTCGCAACTTCCCCAGCCGTGCAATAACATTTCGCAGGATTTTCAGGTGATAAGGGAAATGAGGTCTGGGGAACCAACTACCACCCAGCCCGAGCATTGCCGTTAAATTTCCATTAAGTCATCGAAGCGAAACCCGTGAAATATAACAAGAAAGTTTCCTCTACGCAGGAGGCGTACGTAAATTACACCAATTTTCGGCTCGCGACGTTAAATGTTACGAATGAATCGGAGATCCCGGAAATCAAATGAACGTCGTCGCCGTCGCGATTTATCATTGCCCGCAATTCACGTTCTGTTTTGAAATCGTTGCGACAAGCGCGTGATGCTCCGCGAAGCGATATTTCATTGATAACGTTTCATTCACGATAAACATCATGATCTCGATGGTCTCTTCCTGAAATATTGATCAACATACTCGTGTAAGGAAAAGCCGCAAAAAGCCGTAAGGACACCAGTCGTTTTGACAGACGTGTTTCTTGTCGCGGCGTTCGTTTCGATCTGATCTTCTTTCTCATGTGATACGGCGATCGTAATTCTATGATTCTACTGTTATGCCTGTACACACACATACGATACACGCATCAACCCTATACTCGTGACACTTCCACGATTCAAACGAGTTCAAACACGATATACATTGTATTTACTTGTTTAAAATAATAATAATACTTTTCGTGACGAAACGTTTAGGTAATGCTCCATGAAACTTGTACTGACACACTAGTCATATTTTTCTGATTAAAACGATACCCAACACGACACGATTCGGTCCACGTTCACTCGTTTAATCCGCGGACACAGTAAAACTTCGACTATCCGAACGAATCAGTAACCTTCAGTGTTTAGATAATGAAATACCTAGCTGCAATGCAGGATTAACTATATCTTACCAATTTATGCAGTGAATAGTGCTGTGTGGAGACTGCTTTAGAATGAACTGTTTAGTGGAGAGATGTTATCGGTTTGGATAACGGAGGTTCTACAAAATCGTGGAATAAACAAGCTATAATAAATCCGCCCTACTGTATACACAACGTTTACACATGAATTTGCTTCCTTTGTGGGAACAACAACCAAAATATGTTCTACTCTCTAAAACCATTTCTATCATTGTCATCCATATACTCAATCTTACAAGTAATTTAATGTTCCTATCAATTACTACCTAATTTACAAGTAGTACACTTGAACAATGAACGAGCATTGGCAAATGTGCACGTATGGAAAATAACAATTGTTAGCATCAATTGCAAGAAAATCTTCTCCCAATCAGTGGATACTGACTCTTAAATTCTCCTTCCTTACATTTTCAATACATTTCGCCAATTAATTTTTCCAGCTCCTAGTGATTAATTTCAATCGAAAAGATCTTGATTGAACGTGACGAGAAGATGAAGTATAATCAAAATCAATTTAAAAAAATTGATGAACAACATATTTAAACCGAACTGAATATCGCCATCTGTACAATCATCGAAACCGTCCGCCTTTCGAGTGTTAAACAAAAGTCTGATCCGCACTGCATGAACCATAGTTCTAGCCTAGCTTCACCGAACACAGGATGCCCGGTGTATTTAAATTTTCAATAAGTAGAAAACATCGGAGTTTTCGCGAAATAGATTGCTCTTTTACAAAACAATATCCATTTATATTTAAATTGCAGAAAAATGTAAATTCATTCATATGTTCTTCTATGGGCCAAGGTATGATTGAAATTCATCGAAAATCTCTTGGATGAACGGGAACTTTTTCCGACATATTTTCATAGTAAGGAAGAGAGTTCGTTGCTCTCGGCATACAAAGTTTTTCATCAGGCGTAACACGACGAGAGAACAATATTTCACCGTGGAAGAAGTTTCAAAGCAAAAGTAAAATACAAACTTATTAAATGTGCAGGATTACAAGAACAATACCGACGACTCGGTACACGATTCGCTGCGTTTATTGCGAATGAAAAGACTGGGGATTAATGCCACGTATAAAATTGAAATGAACAAGAAAATGGAACAAGTGATCACACGGTGCCGCATTGTCGGTTGCATCATAACTTCACATTCAGTACCGTTCACAATCACGTTTCCTAGAACAAGTGGTACACATAGAACGTATAAAGAAAATTCTGTGTTTTCCGCGTCTCTTAACGCTAACGAGTACAAAGAACGCAGTGTGCGCATGAGAACGTCCATACGTTTAATTGCCAACGGAGCATCGTGTGCTGTAAAAGTATATATTCAATTTTCAGTTGAATTGTTGTAACGCCACTTGCACTCGCGTCTGCAAAGTGTAATTACAGTGATTACCGAAGTGGGGCGAAGACTCCTGGTTTCAGTGCTCATGTGTTATTAATTACTTGAAATTTAGGTCCCGGGCTAAAAGACGAGCAATCTCGCAACAATATTTGAATTTTTAAATCCTCATTTCCTCCCTCGAAATCAACGTCCGAAAACAAATCATACGAACGATGAATAACGTGACTACTCTCACGTAATATAAATTATTTTCTTATTTCTGTGAGCAACGACAAAGACAAGTTATTTCGAGAGGATATTTCTCTTAATGTTTTGTGTATGTGGTGTGTGTATCGTGTAACAGTATTCGCAAAAACGTCTGAATCTAACTGTTGTAAAAAAATGTTCAAAAATTAGTTTTTTCTAGATGAAGTCATCTTTTTACCAAGTTTTTTAATCCTCATCCGTCCCTCGTGTCTATTTGACACAGTGTTCCCGAAGTAAGTTATACTGTTCTGTTATTTTTAGGTAAATTTTTTCGAAACTTTGTATGACTTTTATTTTTTTAATGCGGAACCCATAAGCGAAGAACCTAAGATGTAAATGTTAACTCATAAATTTAATTTAAAAAAAAATTAAAATTTTATTTATTTTGTGTCACTGTCAATTTGACACCGACGGACAGATTCAGTTCGTGAAATGAGGGACGGATGAGGGTAAAAATGATAATATGTATTTTTTAATTGATGTCAGAACTTACTCCGAAACGGATTCAACGACGTACTAGTATTTACTGTACATAACTTTGAATTTAGAAATTTTTACAGAATCATTAGGAACAGTAATATCGACAAATATTCTACTTCTGCTGAATTACATATTCAAATAATTGACACTACATTAATACCCAGATAGCACCGTACGTCCGAAGGACATTCGTTTCATGTCCACTTTATGTCCATATGTCCCACATCCGTTACGGACGTCCCTTGGATATCCATTGGACCTAAATTTCGGTTGTCCCAGGGACATCCGTTTTTTAGGTCCTAAGGACATCCGTTGGACTTCAATTTCGAACATCCGTGGGACATCCGTTATTTACGTTCCTCGGATATCTGTGGAACCTAAATTTCGGATGTTCCAGGGACATTCGTTTTTCAGGTGCTAAGGATATCCGTGGGACTTCAATTTCGGACATCCGTGGGACATCTGTTTATTACGTCCCGTCGGACATCCGTGGGACCTAAGTTTCGAATGTCCAAGTACGTTTATTTTTTAAGTCTTATAATAATCTTATGTGACAGGTGAGCAGAGTGACATAGTCAGAGTCAAAGCGTCGCACAGTGAGGTATTTGGCCGAAAATAAAAAATGTATTTTAACATTTAAAAAATCAAAATGATTTTTGCTTTTTGTCGAAAAAAAATTTTTTCGAAATTTTAAATATAGAATTTTTAATTACTGTTCTTAATTACTAACTACTGTTCTAAGTACATATTTAAGTACTGTTCAACTTTTATTCGAAACATTTTATCCTCAGATTATCCAAACTCTTGAAAAGTAGTGATAATTGAATGCTTTGAGTGCGATATACAGAGCACTCAGATTTCATTCAGTTATCATTTAAATTAGTAGTGTTATTAATATTTATATTATTATATATATATAATATTATAATAATAAGAATATTACTAATCACTTTGTAAGTTTTTTTCCGATTTCAAGACTTTATATACGATTTTCCCGTTTCTCAGCCAAATACCTCACAGTAGCGTCGCTTCTCATCACCGTGCGTTTACGTGAAGTGAGGTTAGGTTAATTTAGCACGTGCTCCCTGTGCACGTATTCGTAATATTCCAATTAATAAAAAGCGTGTGCGAGTGATTCGATGCCTTCAGCCACTTGTCAGGATTGTGTTGGTGACTCTCGTCACTGCGATTTCAGGTAAGCTTTTATTTTACATTTATTTTACCACGTTTTTTTCAGTCATTGAAACATTATTGACAATACGAACATACAAAAATATTATTAAGTTGGAGAGAAAATTCTATCGTATTTTAAAGAGAACATTTGAATCAATTTATGAAAATACATGTTTAATATTATTCAATGATATAATTTCCATTATTTGTAACAATATGTTACCATTTTTCACGTAACCTGTCAATTTTTGTTTTCCAATCACTCACTAACTAAATAACTTTTTTTTTACATTACAGGTAAAATTACCTGCTTATTTAAAATACCACTTAGCTTTCCCTCTAACCTAATATATTCATGTTAAATCTTCCCGTTTATTGGACAATGTTTCTCACCAAGAAATTTTATTTTTCAGATGCAACGAAGATATCCAATTACATGTATACACAGAAAGAATCAAGTGTTTCCATATAGATGTGGCGTACATTAGCGGAGAACCGTGGAAAGTAACAAACAGTTTTAAAAGATATTTAATAATAAAATTAAAAATTTATATTTTACAATTGTTATAAATATATATATATATATTTATTATGTTATGAATTACTGTATATGTTAGTGTTATATGTGCTATTGTATTGTACTATGTGCCAAATCTATGTGTTTGTAATATATGTAATTTTGATTAAAGTAAAATTAAAATGCAGAACCCCTTTTTCTATGTAGTTCCTGTAATCGTCCTGTAAAGAACGTCCAAATAACGTCCTTATGTCCCTGGTACGTACCAGGGATGTACAAATAAAGTCCGCATGTCCCCAGATACGTCCCACATACATCCCAGATTGGTCCGAACGGGACGTCCTATGTACATCACACTTTGTAAATCGTACCTCATTCGGACATTCCTGGGACGTATATCGGACATGTTTCGGACGTATCTCGGACATACGGACATGATTCGGACATCCCTGGGACATACGAAGGTCCAATACGGACGTACTTTGGACATCCTTCGGACATCCGAGTGCTATCTGGGAATGCTGATACAGTTCGAATGATTTTGAGTATCTCTGCGTTCGACCGTCGACGAGAGGCAGCTAACATACTTTTCGTGCGACTGCTACGTAGATCGTATCTACTAACCATACTGCTTAATTGCGCATGTACTATCAGTGGCGAATACATCACAATAATTATTCAAGGTCATTCGATGTCACGGACAGAAAAAACGTGTTGTTTTTTTGTTGGTATCGTGTGAGATCCATTTGTACCATTCAACTTTGTGCTGAAGACATTTAATCTATCTTTGAGCATAGATATTTGAGGTACTTGCCCTGTATTGTACATTGAATTGTTTTTTAAATACCGAGTACAGAGTAAATACTGTGCAAATTACTATTAGACATTTAGATTACAATGTTCCATATCTAGCCGAGATATAATTTGCATCACCACCAGGTCTAACACGAATTGAGCAAATATTTCAAAATTGTGGCTGTTTGAATAATCACCAAATTATTCTTACAAAATTGGAATAATCATCGCGACTTGCCACGTACTGGGATTACACGAGCCGTCACCATTTATCTGTAGAATCTATTAGCCGAGGCGAATGGACGAGAAAGAAAATCAGCCGGCGGAATGAAATGTCGAAAAAATGAATTCAGACGTGTCGTATTGACAGGAGCGTTCCCTTTGTCGAGGCAATTTATCGAGGCGGCTAATAAAAATGCCATAAGTTCGGCCCGGGTAGCGGGGAAATCAAGCTGTCGCCGACAAATGGACACGACGCCGACGCGACAATTCGGAAACGAAAGAATACGAGAAGGACGTGGACGTGAGGCGTCGCGACGCTGCCGCTGCAGCCGCTGGAAGGAAAAAGCAATGCAACAAGCGCGCTCGGACTGGGGAGAGAGACGGTTTTACGAGGCGACTAAACGGTTGTAATCTCGCGCTTCGCTTTCCTTTTCTTTTCATAGCCACTTCCGGCTCAACGCTTCCGTCCCACGCTTCTGCAATGCTTCCGACGCCTTGCCTGCTACAGGACATCCACGGGGGTTTTAATCTTCAATGATTTAAGCCTAATTTACTCGCCGATAGAGCCGTCGACAATGTCTCTTTTATTTAGGAGCCGTTTGAAACTCGGGACGCTACTCCTGAACGAGGACGCTGTGCTAAACTGTACAAATCTCTGTTACGAACAAGAATGTCTCCTGCATCTGTACAGACTGTTTCGTTTATATTGTTCGTATGAATGTTTTGCGGAAACATAAAAAATGGACGAGGAAAAAATTGAGTTTGTTTTAGAACAGCGAATATTGTTACGACCTTTTCGAACGGGGTATTTTGTATATATTATTAATAGAAATAATTAGTGATTTCCGAGGTCAGTTGAAGTAACATTTTCCTTTGCGAAAATGCTATCCGCGGCCTTTCGTTCGGAAGTTATCAACGAAAAACACAGACCAATCAGAGCACGGCTATAGTGAGTTAATATTGGCCGAGCCAGATTCTGTCAACTGTAGTCGCGTTATTATTGCTCGTTGTTTTTCATTAATATCTCCATAACGAAGCTGCGCAGAACATCTTCGCAAAGGGGAAAGTTGCTTCAAATGATCTCAGGAATCACCCGTTGTTGTAAGTACATTTTTGGCTTACCGTGTACAATTGGATTATATAATGGATACGGTTGGATTATTATAATAGCTCGAAAGAAGGGAAGTTTTGAAACAAGTACCACAACTTTCCTATAACACTACTAATCCGTTCCGTGTTACAAGAAACTTAGAATTAGTACCAATCAAAGACTTGTCTCTCCACTCTACCTTCCCCTTCTACGTTTCATTTCAATCGCGCATGTGGGCATTTTTATCCCCTCAACTCGAGTCAATTCCCCTGATCTGGTGATTCTGGGCAAATGTGTCCAGTGATACTGTACAGCAGGCCTGGACGACGGTGGCCCACGGAACAGATGTTGCTGCCACGTCGTCTTCGAGAGGGTGAGAAGCAGCCACTCTTCACCTCCCCGCATTGAAAAACCGCGTGAGCAAACAAGTCCCAGCCGTCTTCAGCTGATTTACGTTCTCGATCGAGGATGCCCTCGAAAAGTCAGTACCTGGTGTGGAGTACTAATTGCAAGAGGCAGTCGTTCACCAGAAAGGGAGAGGAAGAGAGAAAGTCTCTTCCAAACACGTTGCGTCAGAACAAAGACCTGCACGTTCGATTAAATGTTGAGAGAGAGAGAGAGAGAGAGAGAGAGAGAGAGAGAGAGAGAGAGAGAGAGAGAGCAGCGTCGGACGATGGTTCAATTATTATCGGACGAAAGAAGACGAAGAAGAGTAGAGTAGGATGAGAAGTAAAAAGGAGATGTAGAAGACCGTCGAGCGTTAAGGGTTGCTGGGTGGCCAAGCGAGCTTGACGTTAGCCGAGGACTTTTGGCGAGCGTAGAGGCACACACACGCGTCACAATCCGTTTTCACGTCAGGTGGCTCGACATCGGCGAATTTTTATTGGAATGCTGCCAACGTTGGTCTGTCACTTCCCCTGTCCCAGAATCTATATATATGTCTCGGGGGTTGAAGTATGTAAGATGGAACGACGTATTTATTTACAGGACGACGGAGAGAGGCAGGAAGATATTCGTAGTGCCGTAACTTGCCATACGGCTGCGGTAATGGCGATTTTATGTTGGGATGCCGAGTCGTTCTTGAGTCACCGCCACCAACACACCGACACCCAGCTGCCGTTCGAACAACCCCCGACGACCGATAGCTACCACCTACTACCATTCTCGCAAACCGGAGATACAGCAACAGCATTATACCCCCGCGCGCGCGCCAGCCCCGAATATCGAGCCTCTCTTTTCCACATTAGCATCCCGAGACTCGTTTTATTGCTCCATGGTCAATCAATAAGCAAATTACACACCCTCCAAAACCTCAACGTCACTTATATCGTGCGCCGAGACTGTTCCTTGATCTCCTGTCACGAGAACGTACATAAGGATAGCGAATAAACGATAGCGTATCGGTTCGATGATACTAATCTACCGATATAACCTCGTTGTTATTACACTGAGAAAAAAAAGTAGTTACTTCAATAACACGCGTGTTATTGTAATTTTTTTACTTCAATGAATATTAATGTATTCTTTGCAATAGTATGAAATTTAGAAGCAAATCGTGATGTACTTGAATTGTCAATCATGAAATGATTGAACATATTATTTGATTCAATACCATATATTATTATTCGTAATATTTATTTTTTTCCTTCAATCAGATATGTTATTAAAAAAACTTGAGAAATGTATTGATTTTTTGTAATTGATAGAAATAGTTAAGTTGTTGAGTGAATAACAGGGACGGTTCAAAAGAAGCAGATAACTTACTTCTATATAAAAATGAAGTACTGACTCATTCATTCACCTATCAACGCCCAGGCTAAACCTTTGGCCCTAGAAAGCTGAAATTTTGCACAGAGGTTTCCTTTATGATCTATACAAGAGATAAGAAAGGATATTTCGAAATTCAACCCCTAAGGGGGTGAAAAGGGGTTGCAACGTTTGTATGAGGAATATTTTATTTGTGGTCGGATTTGCTTGATACTTGGTCTTAATGCTCTTTGATATAATTAATCAAACACCTATTTCGGCGTTTTTAAAAATTCAACCCCTAAGGGGGTGCATACCCTACATGCTTTCGTGACGACGTAGCGAGTTTCTCGCAAGCAGTGTTGCGCGGGCTAACCGTTCCAGAGATACAGCCATCTTCCGCCGCGAGAGGGCCGCGACGACGTAGCGAGTTTCTCGCAAGCAAAGTGTTGCGCGGGATGTATTAATATGCGTAGCTATTTTTTTTATTACTACTCAGACTAAGACTTATTATTCTTATTCGACCAAACCGTTGCTTCACACCGTTGCCTCTGAATTATTGAAAACTAGCTACTCGTGGCGTGCCTGCGGCACTAGGGTGGACCTTATTTTTCGACCAAAGAATTTTTTCCAAGGCACCCCCCAGAATTGTGACAACTGTTGAGAAAATGATCTGGAAAAAATTTGGGGCCGATTGGATCATGGAAAACCGAAGCTCATCGAATTTGAAAATTTTTTTTTTTTTAAATGTCGATATAAATATACGATGTAATATATCGTTGAATTTGTCTTTTTTTTCTCTGTAAGAATCCATATATAGCTTAATCAGTTGTTAATAGAAAAAACATCCGTGACCATGAAAGCTTGAAAAAATGACCTTGAAAAAATTTTTTTTTCTCTGATGCTATATTCACCTCCTTATATACTACAACTTTTGTTTGAAGAGTTTTTTCATATATACATAACTGACAGAGATATAATAGAGTTTATTTTAAACGTTCGTAAGTAATCTTGTAGAGAAAAGATGAACCAAAGTATCCAGGTGTTTAAGATACATTTTACATTTTATCTGAAATATATAATAGTTGTATTTCTGATAATACTACAGGTTCTTAAATAGTTAATTCGTATATTTTTTAGAATTTTAGTTTTGAATGCCTTCCAAGTATAACTGTTCCGTCGTAAAGAACCATAGTCCTTCAGAAAGTTCGTATATCCTTTGTAAAGAATAGCAGCACAGATATTTGCCTTTCGCACCATTTTATGACACGGTTCAAAACCAGAACGTAGGGGAGAGTCGTGCTGTACCGACCGGCGTACTGTACCGACCAAATTTAATTATGGCTTTCCAGGTCACATGGCTACTCTTTCTTTATGAAAACAAATGAATATAACTATTGTGAGTACTATGTTTCGTTGCTATATTGTTCATGCAATTGTTTTCGCAGTTCTGACACATTTAGCGTGGGAGTTGATATTTCGAGTGTTAAGAGTTATTTTCTAGATCTGATAATTTATTTCTCAGGTAAGTAAACGACGTTGTTGAATTATGTATATATTATATCCAGTCTATTAAGAGTCTATTAAGGCCCTGTTTTGGAATTTTCTTTGTATATTATATAAACCTAAAATGTTTCCTATGTTTGTCATCCAGTACCGACCATCCAACTGTCGTGCAGTACCGACCAATCAACCGTCAACCAGTATAATCTTAACTTTTCTTATCTGTAAGTTCAATCTTTCAGCATTTGAAATGAAGTTAGAAGATGTTTATTTAATCTTTCTTCTACCTTTTACCACAGAAAAATGTCCGAAATTGCAAAGCAGAAAAAAGGAAAATGGACAGTTGAGAATATGAATACGGCTTTGAAGGTACTCCTCGAGGCTAAAATGACCCAAGGAGAGGCCGCTGAGGCTTTTAATATTCCAAAAACTACATTGGGAGATTGATTCCGAGCAATTCAAGCCGGAGAATGTGTAAATTTAACTCCTCAAATGGGTAAATTTAAAAAACATTTAATACAGAATTAGAAAAACAATTGGTTTCGTACGTGAAAGACGAAGATTGTAAATTCATGCCGTTCAGCAGAATGGAGTTTTTAAAATTCGTCTATCACTTAGCTGAGCATTTAAAATTATCCCATCAGTTTGACAAGGAAAAGAAAAGTGCTGGGAAGCAATTTTACTATGATTTTATGGCACGTCATCCAGATCTTTCTCTGAGGACTCCACAATCTACAAGCATACAAAAATGCGTATTCTAACATCTAAATGACTTTTTTTAACATTATTAATGATTTAGACTGAAAAATCTACTAAATACGTTATTGGTCGGTACTGGACGACAATTCTTTGTTTCCTTCAAATTCTACTATTTTCATTGTTACAAATAATGAATACTAATTATTAAATTTCACAGAATTAATTTCTTGCCTTTTATTAAGTTCCCTTTGTGTTACAAATTCCTTTTTTTAATTTTAATTTTCACCGATTATAGTCCACCTAATAACCAGAAAACTTAGAGCGGTCGGTACTGCACGACTCTCCCCTACTGTTCTCTTAACTGTTTGCTCGCGGACGCGTCGGTTCACGAATTTGTTCGAGTACTTGAACTGAACTGATGGTATCGAGAGGGCGGCTTTTTACCGATTGTCATAAGCAAGAAGATACCCTGATTGGTTTGCTGGATTTTGGATTTTCCAATGAAGACCGTACTTGAAACCGTACTTACCAGGCGCGGATGTTTCTAATGACCGTTTTTTGATGGCCGAGGATAATCGTTAACGGGGACCAAGTTTGCGTTGCAAGTTTACAAGATACATTAAAATAAAATGTTTGAGCCACATCTAGGATGGTAACCAAATAGCTAGTTTGCTTAATTTTCAAAAAGGTCCTTATAGTCGCGAGCTAGTCATAAAATAAAGGTTTGACGGAGGATCAGGGTGCAACGGTTCTTTGCGAATGAATACAATTCTTTACGTTTGAACACGACCGTGTCATAAAATGGTGCGAAAGGCAAATCTCTGTGCTGCTATTCTTTACAAAGGATATACGAACTTTCTAAAGGACTACGGTTCTTTACGACGGAACAGTTATACTTGGAAGGCATTCAAAACTAAAATTCTAAAAAATATACGAATTAACTACTTAAGAACCTGTAGTATTATCAGAAATACAACTATTATATATTTCAGATAAAATTTAAAATGTATCTTAAACACCTGGATACTTTGGTTCATCTTTTCTCTACAAGATTACTTACGAACGTTTAAAATAAACTCTATTATATCTCTGTCAGTTATGTATATATGAAAAAACTCTTCAAACAAAAGTTGTAGTATATAAGGAGGTGAATATAGCATCAGAGAAAAAAAATTTTTTCAAGGTCATTTTTTCAAGTTTTCATGGTCACGGATGTTTTTTCTATTAACAACTGATTAAGCTATATATGGATTCTTACAGAGAAAAAAAAGACAAATTCAACGATATATTACATCGTATATTTATATCGACATTTAAAAAAAAAAAAATTTCAAATTCGATGAGCTTCGGTTTTCCATGATCCAATCGGCCCCAAATTTTTTCCAGATCATTTTCTCAACAGTTGTCACAATTCTGGGGGGTGCCTTGGAAAAAATTTTGCAAAATAATTTTCATCAAGTATAGCTAAGGTCCACCCTACTGCGGCACGCACTCGCGTCCAGGCCCTCCGGGATAGTTGCCCTTGCGGGCGGCGCACAATGCGCGTACCAATGACGTCACAACTTTTGAACGACTGGACTTTCGCATGGACAAAATTTCTTTTTATATTTTAATACATACATCGATTTACGTAATCGTTTGAGTATTTGCATAGAACAAACAGCGAAGTTATCTTTATTACAGATTATGTTCATTTAACTTCATAAAATGATGGATTAATAATAAATAGGTTAGAAAGAAATGCAAAATATTATTCACCAGTCAATACTGGAATTGGTTTGAGGCCATATCTTATCTTTCTGAAAACATTGGTGGTCAAGCTATTGGCTTATATGATTGGCGGAAATGAGTTTTGCTATTGAAATTCAATAGTATAAAATATTAAAATAAGTTCATATGATATTGGCACTATTCAATAGTACATCTTATTGAATCAACATATATTTTTTTTGTTTCGACAGGTTTTTTTTCTCAGTGTAGTGATTCATTTATGAAACTTCCAACAGTATGTTTCTGACATTTTTCTGAATGAAACGAGTCTTACTAGTAACTCGTTTCATTGACGATGTAGTGTAATTTTTACTATCCAAACTGTTTCGGGCGTATTGAGCAACCATCGCATCTCGGCGTCCTACAGTGCATTTTCCTACTGTTTTAATATTTAAGGGATTAGGACACAGTCACATTTTGAGAAAATCGAAAAAATTTTTTTATCTTTTTATCTTCATTGTAATATCTATTAGGCATTAAAAATCGATCTTTTTTTTCATTCTCCCATTATTTTGGTAAATATAAATAAGAAATTAACAAATTATCTATCGAAATTCAGTCATTAAATCTAAAATATCTGCCATTTTGTTATTTAATTTTCACAAAAATTGAAATGTGGGATCGTCAATGGCTAGAGAATATATCACAGTTTATGACGTTTCTGGGATTTTTCATATAATTCGATCTATAGGAATCCTGTACACCAGGCCATCTGGAAGAAAAGATATTCCGAGCGAAAACGACGAAAGACATAAGAACAAATTATTATTTAAATATCACAAGCATTTTTTTATAGTTCATAATATAGTAAACTGAAATACATAATCTTATCTTAATCGATCATTCACATTTTTCTGTACTGTTGTTTAAAAATCTTATATCTTGCTCACTAGTTACTGTGTCCTAACCCCTCAATACTGAACCAACTGAACTCTACAAGAGCTACCAGTTATTGCCTCGTCAAAATTACTACAATTCCCATGTAAAACTTCATGCAAAATAAATGCGCAGACATTTACTTCTTTCCCGTTCCTTTTAGATACAAAAGGAATTATAGCGTCACCTAGGAACTTTATAATACCATTTGTCTTTTACTAAACATGATTGAATACTTTTTTTATAAAAATAATTCCTAAAATTCGCTTTTATTTTGACAATGTACTTTAGGACCCTTCCTGAACAATTGTAAACAGGTGAAGATAATACATTTTTAAATTCTATAAATGTTTCTTTCTTTTTGCATTTGATCTGTCAATTCGATAACAAAGATTACCTTACGAGCCCATTGACCGAAGTTCGCGAACCCCAGCAATGGGAAAGCCAGTAATCATTTGGTAGACGGTTCTATAAGGGGGTAAAGACAACCTCTTGAAATAACTAGAATATTACTAGATTTAAGGGTGAAAACAGTGTTTGCGGGGTCCAATTGTTTGTCGTTATACGAGCATGTTCTAAGCTGTGTGAGGGCTCATTCTAAAGAGGAAAGTTCAGCGCACTGTGCTGAGCTCATGATTTAACGAGATTATGTTTATATCTAAGAATATTAGCGTCCAAAGTGGGGGAAAATCGAAAAACCCACCCTCAGATTCTAGCACAGAGGGTGGAAACACTGATAAATACCCTAGAATAGGGGTTATCTTACCCCCATAAGTGTCTATGAATCCCGTATCGTATTGTTCGAATGAGGGAGGGGGCGAGAGAGAGAGGTTAGTAAATTAAAATAAAAATATACGACTCGATTCCGAGCGAAAAGCGTTTCCTTCCTTTCCTGAGCCAGTGAGCTCGGCGCTTCCCTCCGGAACAAACAGTGACACAAATACAACTTGTCCTAGTTCCGTGGCTCACCCTATATCTGCCACAATGCGGCCGCCTTTCCGTTTTCCATCGCTCTCTCTCTCTCTCTCTCTCTCTCTCTCTCTCTCTCTCTCTCTCTCTCTCTCTCCCTTCCCTGTCCCCCCTCTCTCTCTCTCTCTCTTGCTTTTTCCGGCCGCGTATTACGCACTGAAAAACTTTTAGAGCGGCAACTCAGCTCATCTGTCCCGTCGTTTCGTTTTATCTCCGCTGGGAAAGAGAAAGAATGCATCGTCCATCATGGCCTCTCTCGATTATCCCACGGGAGGCATGTGCTCTCGCGGCATTCAGTATCCAGCTGAACCATGCGCGACCACCCTTGCCCTTTTTCCTCTCTTCTATCTTCCTCGTATACCCTGTTGCACCTTCTCTCTGTCTCTATCCCTCTATCTTTGTCTCTCCCACAGTCTCTCTCCCACGTTCGTACGCTCTCGCACCGACTCCCCTTATCGTAAAGTTACTCGCAAATTAAGTAAAAGTACGCAAAGAGTCGGCGTCATTAATTATCCTAACCGGATAGATTAAAATAGTTTCCAACGATAGAACCAAGGAAGTTTCGTGGAATTTTAGCATCGTGAAATGTTTCGAACGATCAAGAAGCAGCACGCCCGTGTACACAGGTACGTACATCCCGCTTCACGGACAGCGATTAGAAACGTCTTTTCGACTGAAACGTTGCTCGGTATCGTTTTAGAAAGAACATTATTAGTTAACGTTCTTCCAACAAACATTTAAACGGATGGACTCGTTTTCTAGGATTGCAAGGGTGCGGGATGCACCTTTTCGTTTCTCGATAAAAGATCGATCTAGGCCGCGATGGCCCTCGAAGGTCCTATTTTTTCTTTAACAAAGCGCAATTTGCATTATTCGACAGCACGTAGCTGTCGCAGCTTTATGCTTCAGAAGAATGCAAATTACGCTGCACCGACACAAATTCAACCACTGGTCAAATTATTTTCACGTATCATTTATTTCGATAAAGCCGAAGCTTGTGCAGTGTATATGTCCGTTCGAATGAGTACGACATTGAAGCTAGTCGGGAATTCGGTAGGTCCGTGTGTAATGAAGAGCTATATTTCAAGGAGTTTGTTCGCGCTTCGCAACTCCAAAATAAAATGTAACCGGCCATTTGTCCCGACAACCTGCGTAACACGTGGAATCAGGGACACAGCCCCGGCCGTGAAAGTTTAAAGAAAACACGGAGGGAGCATAGGTATGAAAATGGAAAGCAGTTTCTCGATAAAGTAGAACCACCCATCCTGGAATATACGAGTGGTTCGAGACTACACCGGGTACTCTTAGCAGCGGGAGGGGGGGGGGGGGGATCGAGGCGAGACGCGACGCTAGGCGTCGCGACACCGAAGGCTTGTTATTACGTGACTGAAGCATGCCTGTTTATCCGAGGAATCGAGGGTAGGACGAAGTATGCTCACTGAAAAATTCATTAACGTGCAAATCGAAAAGCGCCATTAGGCGTCTCTATCAAGGCCGAGGTTCGATCCTTTTCTTATCCATCCCCGGTGGTGGTGGTGGTGATGGAACACTCGCCGAACGCAGGGCCAACTCGGTGGGCGGATATTAAGAAGCTTGGAAATTTATTAGATTCTTTGGTGTCTTCGATAACGAGTAACGTCGGTTCACGGTATTAAAAAGAAAAATGATTGATCGAGGTCGACCGAGCCGATCCGATTCAAAGATTAACCCTTCGCAGCAGAGTACACCGAGTGCCGAATTAAATATTATCGACGTATCTACTTAGAGAAAGAGATGGCAATGTTGCCCCTCTTCCTTGTAATATTTGATATCACAACAAAGAGATTTAACGTCCACTGGATTTCTATGAAGGACCTAGCCGGATTAAGATGCCCTTGAACCGATTTTCACCGGAAATGGTTTATTCGATACCTTACCGCGAAAGAGCCCTTTCTGCTAAGTTTTAACCCTCTACCACCCCTGTCGAAATAGTTACGGGGAAAAAACTAGAAACCAAGTCTTAAAAATTCTAAAAAAAACAACCCGACACATTTAGATATCCAACCACATGCTCGAGAATTCTTTTCAATTTTTATCTGCAAACTTTGGTTGCAGAATTAGAACAAATTCGAAAAATATAGATGTCCCGCTGAAGCTTAAGAGCGACTACCCTGCAGATTAATTAAACAATAAGATATTGTCGTCGACACCATCTCCAATTGTTTTCCTATTTTTACCTAGGTTGCGTCATATTTAAAAAACACAAAAGTAGAAACCATTTTTTTCGACGTTACTTCTAAGAGAACCTATGTTATACTTGATTTTTCTCAATTCTTCGCGGAGAACCTACCACAGACTTGAGAACAAGAATAAGAATACGGTCCTGTGTGTGAGTAACAATCGAGCTCAGATACGGGCATTATTAAATCGCAGGAAGCACGTGAACTATTAGCAGAACTTGGCAGACACTTGAACTGGTAATGATATTTCATGTATTTTCATCGTAAGCGTTCTCCATTCTGTTCCTCGTTTTCTTTTTTCATTCAATTTCGCCGGGGCGTTTGCCGTGCAAACTTAGCCGCCCCTACCCCCCCCCCCACTAACGTAAGTGCACAGCGACCCAGTTTCCAAACTGGTGAAGAATATATATTTCGCAAAAGTTCTAGTGTCTCCTCCTCGTTATTACTTATTTTCCATTTCCCGGGCCTTTGTTCCGAACGTTTCTCTCGACCGTTGTCTCTATTTCGAATATAGTGTGGAGGAAGAACGAGAGGCAATCGCGACGACTACGACAAGCTACGTGGAGAGCTAGGGAAGCACGAGTTGCCTAATTCAGTTCTTAGATAACGGGTTTCGTTTAATTATATCTGCGGATCTATAAGGGGGGTTGATGAAGAAGCGTGGCAACACGATCGGTCGGTCTACTGTGCCCTAGAGACTACTGACTGGCTTTATAATGCACGATGCAATGTTTCAGTAGTGACTCAGCGACCAGCTGTCTGACAGTAGCTTATTAAGGTGCACACACCACCCTCGCCGATGTCATAAATACTTGATACGGATACGTAGCCGACTACAATATATCCAACATGTACGTGTGTGCCAACTGGAATAATATAATATATCTAATTTGACAATTGCCGCCTCCTAATGAATCACGCGGACAATATCGTGTCGAACCTTGACAACGTTATTCTAGATCTCCAAAGGTTCTGTCCTTATATCATACATACTTAGAGAGCCGGCCTTAGATAACATACCTTGTTTCAAGATTACATTGTCTACCAGATGACGGTTGTGGGCAAAGTGCTATGGTAGTCTGTTGAGAAGTCGCAGTACCGTGAACCTAAAGTGTTAGAGGATAAGGAGCAATCGTCGTCGTCTCTCATTCTGTATAACTACTTATGGAAACTATAACTGTAATATACAGGGTGTCTCAGCCAAAACAGGCCACCTAAATATCTCTTTTATTTTTAATGACACGAAAAATATTTATGGCCTAATTTAAAGGGTATCGAAGGAGGAACAGCATAGAGGAACAATTTTTTTGTCCAGTTATTTTTTCATAGTTTTTTCACGGTCATCGTTATTTTTCATCGGGAAAATTGTTTTTTTGTTATTCCATCTTGTAGCGGCTGAAAAAATACATTTGAATATTCTGAAGTTATTACCTTCAGGTGACCTCGAGTCCAAAAAGATGTGATACTCTTTCTATTGTTTCCGATGAGATAGCAGCACAAGCTCTAATTATGCGATTTATCATGTCCTCTGGAGTGGTAGGTTGCTGGTGGTAAACTTCTTCTGTTAGTCTGTTTCTTAGTTGGATACGAAGAACTCGTTAGTAATACGTAAATTCACACCATGGCTTATTATTATTCGAAGCAAGAGATGATTGAAACGATCTACATTTATAGTGAAGCTAAACGGTGCATAAGAGGTGTTATACGGCTTTACACAGAATGATTCCCTGATTGTAATTACCCATCACGTTCGTCGTTTTCTAAGATAATTAAAAAGAGCACTTATAACTTATAATGTTGTAACGCAAACAGTAAGTTGAAATATAATCCTAATATTATTCTACAATTTTATCACATCTTTTTGGACTCAAGGTCACCTGAAGCTAATTACTTAAGCATATTCAAATATATTTTTCAGCCGGTACAAGATCGAATAACAAAAAAAACAATTTTCCCGATAAAAAATAACGATGACCGTGAAAAAACTATGAAAAAATAACTGGACAAAAAAAATTGTTCTCCTATGATATTCCTCCTTCGATACCATTTAAATTATGCCATAAATATTTTTTGTGTCATTAAATTAAAGTAGGTATTTAGATGTCCTGCTTTGGCTGAGACACACCCTGTATATTTACAGTATGACCTCGATTAACCGGATTCCGATTAAAAATAAATAGGCATTTAAATATGATTATATTATGAAGGAAAATAAATTTTTGAAATGAGGAAATTTAGTTTGGAATATATTGTATATTTTAATTATTTCTCTGGGGTCTTGTTTATCCATCGGGCCTTAGTTATTCCGGGCTGTGGGTCTTCCGATCAAGCCGGTTAATCGAGGTTCTACTGTATTTTATTTTATTACTCGTTCAATTCTACTTTTGTCTTATTATTTTAAATAGTGCTAATTCATTTTGTCTATTGTAATTTGAAAATAGTTCAATTTTAATGCAGATGTTGATAATATGAAATCTGTATTTATTTCCCTTCATAACATACTTTATTTAAAAGAAAAAATAATAGTAAGATCAATATATACGCGATATTAAGCACAAAATATTTACTTATCAAAAGATATATTTGCATCACGGTTTTCTCGTTCTTTACAATTCTTTATGCAACAAGTTTGCTCAATGTTTCCAATGGTTTATGAAATAATGCACACATATACTTGTATACCTCGCTTTGATATCGCTATCCACAATTTTGAATTACCTTGTGACGTCATTTATGGGCGCCAGATATTCCGTTATCTTGGAACAGGCCGCGCGTCTCGCTCCCCGTAGCGATCCAAGTGCTCGGAGCTGCTCAGGCGCGTGCCATAACATAGGCGCTATTCGTGACGCATCAGGGCGATACTCGTGTCAATAGGTTTCCACATTACCATTGAGGTACTATTGCTAATGCGTTTTTTTTGTTAGTGGTATCCCCTGTAGGCCTATTCCACTATGTCGCACAATAGAATTAATAATTATTTTCAAAATTTATCTTACGAATTTATTTTTGTTATTAATTTTCTACAACTTTTGTCCGAAATTATCGTGCGACATAGTGGAATAGGCCTACAGGGGATACCACTAACAAAAAAAACGCATTAGCAATAGTAGCTTTCGATTGTCGGCCGTCGCGAGTAAAAATTTCCGAGTCCTGGCGTAATTAATACTGCGAGAGAAACATAGGACTCAATACTCAATACATTTTAATAAGTACATTCTTTCATTTATAAAATTGGTTAGCCTGAAAATGTGGCTACAATGAATATACATATCTACACACAGTTTTCATACATTACAAAGTTAATCAATTAGTAATTACTAGATCGCGGATTTTTATGCATTCATGAAGAGATTAGCTGGGTGAAATATAAAACAGTGAAAGATGAGAACAATTTTAAAATATTGTAATGTTGCTTTTAATGCAACAAAATCATTAAGGGGTGGAATCAATTTTTACTTTACTCCTGCTTCCCACAAATAAATGAAATTTTGAATTTCTTAATAATTAAATACATTTGATTTGACTTTGCTTACGAAAACTTCCTTAAAAGCACTTTATCTATAAAAGGTTGAAATTGACTTGCAAAAGGGTGAATTCGAAGTGCAAAACCCTCATGGAGACCGTGTTTTCGAGTATTGCGTTGCACGGAAACCCTGTTTTGAAGTATCGTGTTGTACGGAAACTGTGTTTTGCGCTGAGAATTGGCGATACTCGTCATAGAGCACTATTGAAGGTAGGTTGGTTAGAAATGAGAGGAAAGGGGACGATCGGGTTCTCGCTTAGAGGAATGGCTACAAGTGTACCGGCCAAGTGTACGTAACAGAAGGAAGGACGAAAATGGTCGGCCGAGAACCGACGGATTTCTAAGCTTTACTCTTTGTGCTCTTCGCAGCAACATAACCGGTTTGTTTGAACTCTTGGATCTAAGCCAAATAGGAATTGGCTATTGACCAAACCAATGGTACCTAAATTACTGGTGCACCACACGACACGTTGTACGTGGATGTAGGCGCTTGGCCCTTGTTACGTGTCGTGTATTCGATTATCTACGCCGTGGTTTATTACGAGCTAATGTCGCGACAGCCGCGCATCTGCTGCGATCACTGCGATAATCATCGTTCTGGTATATCGCCCCGCATCGTCGCGGATTTCGAGAGTCTAATAAATTCTGCCTCGTTGATAGTCAGCTGCCCATCACTTCTATAATCCGTTACCGCAACTACCAGCCGCAGAACGCACCGCCTAACGCTTCCAAACAACCGTGCACCCCCTACACCTCCGTTTGCCAGTCAACGAACAATTAGAAGTTATTATAATAATGTCTCAATGTATATATGACAAATTCGATATTGAAACGTTACTGGTACGGTACGAAACTAGTACCCCTTGATCACTTACACCGCCTGCGTCGAACGTAGAAAAGCATAACAAGTAATTAAAATAACGAATTCAATTAAATTATTAATAATAACTTTTGCCATTACGATCGCCACATTTTTCTGATTGAGAGGCCCCGCCGTCGTCGCTCTATTGTTTTAGACAAGTGACGATTGGTCTCCGTTGACAACAGCGTTATTTATTTAATTCCCTATCGGGACGCGTTAAGTGTTTATCGAGTGTTTGTCGCTGTATATTTCATCAGTTGATATGGCATCTACTTCAACTTCAAACACAGAGACAGATCGGTGTTTTATTTGTGAGGGAAGTTTGGCCAGATCGGGAAGTATCTGTTGTGAAACAGAGAGGAGTTGCTACGCTTCTTGCTTCTGCTGTTAAACGAGGCAATCGCGAACATAAAAATTTGGTGAGACGAGTGCAGGAAGTTACATTTCATGTAGCTTGCCCAAAATCTTATAACAACGACAGATTGATTTTGGCTTCTTTACGTCGTCAAAGTCAAACCCCTGCGCCTCCCCCAGGCTAATCCGCTCAAATAAGGTGTCATTACCATCTGATTTCCACAACAAGTGTTTTTTTTGCGATGAAGTGGCAACTGACGAATACAAGAAGAGATAGAGCAAATTACCTGTCGATAGGCGCAATCCTATGGTCAAAGTGACGCTACCGGAAGTAGCAAACACGATTTTGACGTATGCAAGGCAGCGGGGTGATGAATTGGAGAAAAAAATCGAAAATCGTATCGGCATTTTGGATGGTATGAACAGTAATTTAATTGCAGTTAACGCAGAATACCATAAATTGTGCCTTAAGAATTTTTACAAACTACCTGCTCGTGTCCAGAAAAGAGCTGGACAGCCGACTCCCAACATAGATCAAGCAATGCAAATTATTTTCAATTTTCTCGAGGAAAACGCGGAAGAGTGCCAGTTTTCTCTCGGACAGTTGGTAGATCAGATTATACCTGAGGATTCCCGTCCGCATATCAAAACAGTGAAAAAGCACCTGGAGGACAAATACGGAGAGGACATTATAATTTCTGGTTCACCCAACCGAGGGAGTATTGTATCTTTCAAGAACACTGGCCACAAAATCTTAACTGATAACTGGTACTCCAATGAGAAAAAGTTGGACGAACAACAGGAAAGGGCTCGAATTGTAACAACTGCTGGAGAAATAATTTTACAGGATATCCGCTCAAAAATCGTCAACACTACTTCTTATCCTCCAATTGATAATTTTTATGCAGGTGCCAATCATGTTGTCCCAGAGACGCTGCTTCTTCTCTTGCACGCCATCATTTTGACGAATAAACGGGGTTCATTGAAATCATGGAATAACAAATGCCTTGCACTGGCACATGCCATTATGTTAGCCGTGCGCCCAAAATCATTCTTGTCACCTATTTTGATTGGGATTGCAACGTATTGCTACAAAAAATTTGGATCGAAACTTCTTGTGAAACTCCTCACTAGTTTGGGATTTTCAGCCACCTATGAAGAAGCTTCTAGGCGTGAAGGGTGTCATGTGTTGCAGGCTGAGAAAGCCATAGTTGATGAGTCAGTCAATCCTTTTAGCCAATTCATCTTTGACAATGCAGACTTCAACGTAAACACGTTAGATGGCCACGGCACTTTCCACGCAATGGGTGGCATAATGGCTGTCACTCCCAAACTTGCTGTGACCTGTAATCCGGACGTTCTTCGCATCAGCATCTCATTCAATTGGAGAAGTTGGCGCCATTGAGGTTAACCCGTTTTACCGTCCTCCCAATGGAGGATTGAAGAATGTGAAAGTGATTGCCATAGATACCAGCATTCAGGATGACATTACACCATCTGTTTCCGATGTCGCCTGGCTGTATGGGAAAAATACACATTCTTCACCAGTGCCTGGGTGGAATGGCTTTATGGAATGTAGGACACAAGGGGAGGAGTATGAATGTTCTAAGATTGTCTGCCTTCCGTTCAACAACGCCCCCCCCAAGTGAGTATTCTACTGTGTATACATCCATACTCACAGCAATTGACGAATGCAAGCGAATCAACCAAAAGACATGTATGTATTCTGACTTTCGACCAGCCACTGTTCTGGAAGGCTCGTGATGTGGTTGCCTGTGTACCAGACTTTGGCAATGTGATTGTGAGGCTTGGAGGTTTCCACCTCCTAATGTCATACATGGGTGCCATGAAATCCATAATGGCTGGGAGCGGATTGAAACAGCTGTTCAGTGAGATCTTTGCAAGCAACAGTGTTGACAAGATTCTGTCTGGTCATGCTTACGCCAGAGCTGTGCGTGGACATAGCCTTGCATACGCTGCTTTAGGTGGACTGATTATTGATTTGTTGGGCTTGGAAGAAGAAGAGTTATCTGCACTGGATACAGTTATAGAAACTGCATACAAATCCAAAATAGACTCTGAGGATCCTTTATTGCAAAGTGTTAAGGAAAAACTATCAGCAGTCCTGAAGAACGTTGAGAACCGAGGGCCAACTGCAGCACTTTGGATACAGTACTTCCGAATGTGTGCTCTCATGAAACATTTCATAAGAGCCGAGCGTACAGGTGACTGGGACCTCCACCTTGATTCTGTAAAAACTATGATCCCCTATTTTCATGCTGCAGGCCACTTGAACTATGCCAAGAGTGCACACTTATACTATCAGGATATGATCACACTACATGAGAAAATGGAGCCTGAAAAATATGAGAAGTTTACCACTAAGGGGTACTTTACTATTCGACAATCAGATAAATTCTGGTCAGGCATCTGGTCAGACATGACCATAGAGCAGGTCTTAATGCGAGCCATGAAGAGCTATGGCGGACTAACTCGTGGTCGTGGTATGAGTGACAGTGTGTTGTTCAGATGGATTGTGGGCATGCTATGTCTTCAAAGCATCAACGAGCAGATGGAAGTGTTTTGTGGAGTACGGCCAGAGTCAACTGACCAGCACGTGGATATGAGGTTCTCCCGCTTTGAGAGGGATAACGGTGATATCAAATAACTCACCAATTGGTTGGCTGATCATTCACCGTTTCCTGAAATCAAAGAGTTAATGTCAATCAGCTCCGGAGCTGTTGCTCCAGAAGGTGTAAACTGCTACCTAGCCCGATCCATTGGTACGACCTGCATGAAGACCTGTTTAGAAAAAGAAAATTTTGAAGATTTGAAATTAAAGCGCAAGGATACGGTGATTACTTTGTCATCTGTTTCCTGTTCTCTAAAAATCAAGGACAAAAAGTTCACAGTTGACCCTCTCACTCTGTTCCAACGAGTTTGTATCATGAAGCAATCACAGGATGATCTCAGGAACTTGTTGAAGTATGAATTAGCCCCTTTCCCAATGTCTTTCTTCACAGAAGAAGGTATGCACAAGGGCCGAAAATCAATGATGTATTAAGCATTCAGTCCTATAAAAGAGCAGGTGGACTTGGGCGCCAGAAAATGCAATGTCATTAATGGTGGATACTTGCTGCATAAGGTTGTGTGGAGCAAATCAAACGAAGCCACATTTCAGGTAATCTTCCAAAACTACGTGGATTATGTTCAAAGGCACTTCGGGAGCAATGCCATTGTAGTTTTTTATGGATATCCTGTTGGGACAAACTACTAAAGCACCAAAGCAGCAGAACGACATCGGCGGTCATTGCTGCATTCCTCTGTTACGGATACAGAAAATCTTCTGTTCATTTCCTCACTGGAATCTCTTCCAGATCGTCTCTGGAGGGGAGCGTCCTAGATAACCTTTGATATCTTGGTTGAACCCTTTCATTAGGACTGAGCTCTGGCTCTGATTTAATTGAAAGTCACAAAAACTAGAGTTATTAGTCTGGCCCTAAGTGCCTGATTAGATTATGGACAAAGCAGCCCATTCATGATAAGGGTATATAAACCCTCTGATTCTTGCTCTCGGGGGTTAGTACTTCAGTAGACACGAATCGCGTCACATCTTGCTGTACTTTTCGAGAAGTCGACTTTCAGTTAGATCGGGCTAAAGTTCCCTTTCGAATCAAAGTTAACCATACGGGTTCCGCGTGTTCGGCATAAAATCTGTTAGGCATTTATAAAGTAGCTTCCGAGCCCCCGCATTACCATTGCGTTAACAGAGGTAATTTTCTTTCATTTACTGTTCTTTTACACATGCGCTATCGCGACAAATACATTTGTACCACAGATCTTTATAGTAGAATATATTTGTGTTACACGATAATCTTGTGTATACCCTTAATTATCGTCCAGTATCCTAATCTAATAGTTGAACGTTCCCACAAGATACAACCTTACCGCTCAGGTTGTATCAATTAGATTATAATAGTTACGAGGCCTTAACCACCTTGCGACTCCCTGATTTCGCATCAGGTTCGTTCGCATCCTTTCTACCTTTCCCAAACAAGATTCACACTACCTAGTGGCTCCCCAATTCCGATTGGGTTCGTCCACGCAACTTCACCCTCCTAGCGGCTCCCTGATTACACATCAGGTTCGTCCGTATCCTTGCAGCTCCCTGATTTCGCATCAGGTTCGTCTGCATTCTTTCCAACCTCCTAACGGCTCCCCAAATTCGCATTGGGTTCGTCCGTGTCTTGCTACAATTTCCTAGCAGCTCCCCGATTTCGCATCGGGTTCGTCTGTGTTTCTCTCTCCTAGTGACTCCCCAATTTCGCATTGGGTTCGTTCACGAAGTTCCACCTTCCTAGCAGCTCCCTGATTACGCATCAGGTTCGTCTGCGCTTGACTCTATCCTTAGAGGCTCCCCGATTTCCGATCGGGTTCGTCCTCGTCGTCTATCATCCTAGCGGCTCGCCAATTTCGCATTGGGTACGTCCGCTTACCTTCTTCTATCAAATTCATTCCTTATTCCTAGGGTCATAACCCTTCGCCGGCCACTCGTGCTGCTCGCGGCCTTGGCTCGTAACACCTCTACAAAGTTTGTCTTTAGAGAGACAACATCTGTCAGGACAATTTCACAGACGAAATTTCTAGCCAACGACACCAACAAGAAGAACTTTATCACCTTGCTGATGACTGAAATGCAGGCCAAGGGGATCCGGCCAGTTGAGTTCTCGGAGATCCTGCCCCCCCCCCCTTACAATAGCTTAGGTGGGAGTGCGATTTTAGTGGGTAGAGGCTGACCGGAGAGTCCTCTGGACAGTCCCACATAACCCTGGCCCCCCGAGGGGACCAGGGTATGCGTAACGCATTTCCGCACTAAGAAAAAAAAAAGGCCAAGGGGATCCAAGTAAAGCAGGCAATAGAAGATGCTGATGTCATGATTGTTGACACAGCTCTTTCAGAAGCAAACAATTTTGACAGTGTTATCATAACAGGCAAAGACATAGATCTCCTTGTTCTTCTCACTGCAATAGGTTATTCAAAACAGAACATATATTTCCAGAAGACTGGAAAAGGTAACATCGCCACTGTTCTGTATTCATCCCATTCCTTCAAGTATGAAGCACATGATATTCTTTTCCTTCATGCAATAAGTGGGTGTGACACCACCTTTGCGCCCTTTGGAATTGGGAAAAAGAAGGTGATGCGAATATACGACAAGAATCCTTGGCTTTCGGATATGTTGGAGGTGTTCAAAGATCCCGAGGCATCTCACAACCAAATCGCCGAAATTAGAGAGAAATTCCTTGTGAAATTGTACGGAGGGACCATTGATACAGACAACCTGGAGGAACTCAGGTACCGCGCATTTCAACCATAGTGGCAAAGCCAAAATGTGAACTTGCCAGACTGCCTTCAACAAGAGATGCTGCCAGATACCATTCCTTCAGGACATACCTGCAAGTCCAGACGTGGATGGGGAGTCAAGGAAGCTCTCAGAAGTTGCCTTCTGCTTGGACATGGAGATTGACCAGACGAGGTTAGTATACACGATATCCTATTCCTTCATTCATTGTGCTATTTCAAAATTCTTGTTTTGTACTGAGTGATTAATCTGTTTACAGGTGTGGTACCCATCACCACAACTATGGACTCTGCTCCACGCTTTTCAGCTGCAAGTGCACCACTGGATGCGCCATAGGAGGTTGCAGTTGTAAGAAAGTAGGACTCCGGTGCTCTGCCATATGCACGCACTGCGTTGGCACCGCTTGTGAGAACTCTCCGGAACCCAATATGAATGAAGAAGGATACAGACGATGAATGCGACAATCTGGACAATCTCCTTCAAAAAAAATGGTTCCCAGAAGAAAACGTCATGGACGAAGGAGACGACGTCCACGACACCATGCCAGCACAACAAAAAAGAGCAAAGCGGAATTCCAATTGAATTATTTTAATTATGTAAATAAATTTTTATGGGCTCTTCCTCTTCACCTACCCAATCTACATTTATTTCTCTTTGAGCTTAGGGGTTCATGGGAAAATATTATATAAAGTCATAAAGTGATGACCAGGCACCTAAATAGGGAATAAACTGCACTTATAACATTAGGCACTTGTCAGCGGACCCCCTCCCCCTCAACCATATGAAGTCGGATTGATAAGAGTATAAGGTTAGTATAGGGTTTTTGGAGAGAGAGAGTTTTTTTAGGTATTTCTCAAATTCGTCTTCTTTTTTTTATTAATATCTATATTGCTATTAAACATAACACCAACAAAAATATAAAAAGGCTTGAATCCACTCGGTTGAAGTAAATAAATTGTGCTGTCCTCCCCAGTTAAAAGTGAAAATGTAAGGGGCATCCGTACTATGAAGATTATACATAGATATGTTGAAAAACTAAAGTTATGAGCCAAAAACTTTTGCAATTTCCTGCTAAATGTCACAATGCATGGCTCAAAATGTCATTTTGAAAAACATTTCCTTATTTTGAACGCCTGTCTCTTGGTGCCTATTGGGTCAAAAAAAAGATTGACCAATGAAATTTGAAGAAAATTTAATGCTCTTTCCAAAAATGGAAAACAAAAGTTCTTAAGACCCACAGTTTTTGAGTAATAGGGGAAAAACCAAAACAAGGTAATAAAAATCGTGGTTTTTTCCCCCTCCCCAAGTTACCACAGGGTCCTCGAGGTCGAAAACTGAGATTCGACACCCCAGAGTACCCCTAAATGACATGTCAAAATTTCATTAAGTTCGAAATACTTTCCAGGTAGACGCCTTTTTTTCGACCTGCCGACTGGACTAGTTATCGAAGAACTAATTGATATTTTCCAAAGTCGCCGGAAGGGGTACAGTTATTGATTTTCGTTAACTTGTCCAGGGATTCGTGACGGAAAAAAAGAACGCTAGTAGAGAGGGTAATGGAGCTGTGCCGCGGCAGGAGGTTCTCCTAGCTACAATCGTTCGTGCTGTTCCTTTTCTTGTCTCCGTCCCCGTCACATAGGGCTTTGTAATTTTAATTATTTCATTAGTGGAAATCCTTCGAATATACAAAGGAGGCGGCCATGGCGTAGAAGGTGAGCTGCCGTTGTTCCTTCAGCTCAAGGGAATTCGTCGTCCCCGGTGACGACGGCGACGAACGACGACGGTTCTATTTTTCTTACAGAGACGTTTTCCCGTCTTCGTTCGTCGTTACCTTCTTCCGACAGCTTTCTCTCCATTTATCTCCAGATTTGTCGACATCTCCATGACTTTACCTATTCACTAGTCAGCTTCTCTCCGTCACATCCTTCGGCCGCGATCGATATAAGTCAGTACCACGGAATATCAACGATGGCTTACGGTGGCTTACCATACTGTATTAGTACGTCTCTGTTCCCCAACTTGTCGTTGATTTTTGATCACGGTAAATGCTTCTGCACTCCCTCGGCTGGGGAAGATCTTTACGCCAGACTGTAATCATCACTTGAACACCACTAACCTAGATGCGTATTGCAGCTATGTCTCATCTTATTTGGATGATAATCAACAAATTCATACAATTTTTACGGATTTTCGAAAGGCTTTTTACACGGTAAATCATTCTCTTTTAATTGAAAAGCTTGCAGCATTCGACTGCAAGGGAAATCTATTGGCATTGCTGGAAAGTTACCTTACAAACCGTTTTCAAGTCATATGTATACGCGATTGCCTATCATCCCCGATACATGTACATGTTCTATCAGGTGTACCTCAAGGCTCCCACCTTGGTCCTCTTCTATTTATAATTTTCATAAATGACTTGACTGTCATTTTTCATAGAGATCGTGGTTTTGTACGTCTATTAATAACACAAGTGTATACGTATACACATGTATTTAATGACACGTACCTTAGTACGTGACCTTTTAAGTACACGGGTACTTAATTCTCTATTAATAACACAAGTGTATACGTATACACATGTATTTAATGACACGTACCTTAGTACGTGACCTTTTAAGTACACGGGTACAGGTGTACTATTTCACGTGTACGTGTGTACTATTTCACGTGTATTTCATTGCACGTATTATAGTTACCTCAGTACGTGCCTTTTTAAGTATATGGTTACACGGTGTGTATATTTGAATACACGTGTATTAATTGATCCTCATTTCAATACGTATAATTTGTAGAACATTGATATTAATTTATGTGTACTCCTATTTTGCTTTCGAAAATTAGTAACTGTATCCTAAAACGAATTAAAACGCGGATACGTTAATACACGTGTATTTAAATATACGTGAAACAGCACACGTGTATTTGAATACACGTGATATAGTACACGTGTACCCGTGTACTTAAAATGACACGTACTGAAGTACGTGTACGTGGAATACACGTGTACACGTGTATTTAGATACACGTGAAATAGGGATCTCTAGTTTCAACAATGTAAGTACCTCCTATTCGATGACGATTTAAAATTTTTTCCTGTCTATATCTAAAATTTTGTCCTATGATGATGCGTCCAGATTACAGGCAGACCTTGATCGTTTTAGCAATTGGTGTCGTATGAATGCTATGGAACTCAACATTAAGAAATGTCATGTTATGCGGTCTTCCCGTCACTCTGTACCTTTGCTACATCCTTACCATCTCAATGACAGTATTCTCTCCTCAATAAATGAAGTAAAGGATTTAGGAATTCGTTTCTCCTCTACCTTGAACTTTGCCAACCATATTTATTATATTGTTAACTCCACATCTAGAACACTCAGTTTCGTACTTCGTTTTTCCACTGATTTTCATTCAATCCGCACATTTAGATTGCTATACATGTATATTGCCCTCGTCCGTCCGCTATTAGAATATGCATCAATTATATGGTCTCCGAAAAGCTCTAAGTACGAAATCATGCTGCTCGAGAGTGCAGCATAAATGTCTCAAGATTTGTTCATATAAGCTAAATATTCCAATGTCATTCTTAGATCATTGTTACTCCACAATATTAACTATAAGGAACCTAGAAACATTATCTGCTCGAACAATAGTATCCGACCAGAGCTTTATTTTTAATTTAATTAATAATCATAATGTGAATTGAGAACAAGAGCTGGTTTTCAAACACTTAAAGCAAAAGCTACTTATGGATTAATTAATCCAATGGATCCCATTATTGCGAAATCATGCACTAGTTATAATCGTATTGATTTTTTCGTTGAATCTTTACAAAATTTTCAAATGCAACTACGCAGGATTATATGATAATACCACATCGATTGTACCATTATTATTATTCTTTTTGTGCATGTCCCTACTTTGTTACACTGTCCAACAACAAAAATGTTTCCATACAAATGTTGGGTGGATCTTATAGAGTTTTCCGCGCTGATTCCGAATCTGGCCTTAATTTTTCTTCTACACGCACAGTTTTTAAAAAACTTGAGTTTGAAAAAACAGTTATATGGAAACATGAAAAAAGTTGAAATTTGTTGGACAGTGTTATTAGACGAGCAGTCTTGTATCTTTCTCTTTTTTTTATTGTATACACTTATATACAAGGGCTTCAGTCCGTCTATAATAAATAATAATAATGAAAACATGACTTTCCCGACTTCCTAGTTCGCTACATGTAACACGGCGATCTCCATTTTCTCCTCGCATACTTCTGACATCCTTCTGATTAAAACGAGCCCAAACACGACACAGTTCGGATCAAGCTTACTCGTTCAATCCACGATATAGTTTTTACTATACTTTATTGTTTCACCTCGATTATCCGAATCAATGTAATCTTAACATTTACTCCAGCTCAATCGGAAGCGATACACACTCGACACGATCTACTATTTATATCAGTGAAAGTGTAATCTAGAACATGTTTCGTATATTAGTTCGTATAATCGAGGTTCCGTTACATCGAGTAAACAAGATCGAAATAGCAATGTGTCTGGTCTCGTTTCAATCGGAGAAGCATCACGAATATGTTGGTGAAAGTTTCTTACAAAGTTGTTCTATTTAACTTAATTTTCGCATACGTACAACATTGCTGTGAAAAGAAAAAAAAGCAATTCGACGAATCAGCACCGTGCGAAGTGCCATATCGATCCGCGTTTAACAATTAATAATGAGCTTCTAATAGTGGTCTAGCGAAGTTATATTGGATCGGGTCACAAGTAATTTCGGGTTTCTGGCTACAGCAACTAGTGCTCGTCTGCGGGGGGTCAAGTACTTAACCGAGCCGGTCGAGAATCGATCGCGTCGGTGAGTAAACAATCTCGTTTTATAATGAGCAAGTGTATCCGAATTTTTTCTGGGATCTGTCGACGGTTTAGACAGACTCGAACGTCGCCGTGTATAGAAAATGTTAGGATCCGGGTCTGGTGTAGAAGCACGTTCTCTGTTTTGCTGGAAAATCGGTCGGATCGTAGCTTGAAGTAGGCTAGGAAGCAATCTCGCGAGACGACAGGATCGCATGAGTCGTTAACGAAATTCGTTAACGACATTCGTGCGTTCGAGCGAAATGAGGTTGGGTAGTTTAATCGAACGATCTCTCCTCGCCTGCTTTTCCTGTTCTATTCCCTTTTTCCTTCTCCAAGATGAAAATCGAATGAATCAGCCGATGTTATCCGCTTTCATTCGTTTCCCGCGGATTGCTCGCCGGAGTTTTCATTACTTGACAGATTAATGTTTCCCGCTGTCAAACAATTTCGGTACCGGTGCGATAATCGCATCCCCCCCCCCCCCCCCGGTGGTAGCGGCGCGCCAACTTTATTATTAATACGAACTTTCTTTCCGTTCAAATTCGTCGAGCAAACAACCGATCAAAGGACCTCTTGTAATCTGAAACGAAATTCATTCCATCTCGACGCGTAGGGGAGAGACCGGGGGCTAAAAGTTCCCGGGATAAGTTGTTATTCGTAAAGCAGTTTGGCGAAACAAATATATCAAATACTATTTAATATTTTAGACTTTATTTTGCTTAAAGAAAATAGTATTTCAAATAAGATACACAATTTCGAAAATAAAATATTTCTATTTTAACAATGCGAACCACGAAATAAAATATTTCTAATTTAATAATCTGAAACACAAAATAGAATATTGTATTTTTTGTGCCTACTCAGGTTTGTTGATAAACATACAGTGTTTCTGATCATCAGGAAACTATTTCTACTCATAAATCTATTGAATGTGAACCATTATTTTCAGCAATAATATTTAAAATTGAAATTGAAAGTAAAGACAAAGTCCAAATATTTTCAACATTCTTAAAATAAAATACTATTTTCAAAAATTACTGCCTCAAATAAATTATTTCATTTTCAAAAATTACTGCATCAAATAAAATATTTTAATTTTAAAATTGTACACATACTTTAAAATAAATAGGATTATTTATTATTTATTATTTAAAATACTATTTTCCCCAGCTCTGAACGCAGTTCTGTCGAATTTTATATTCTAGCATGTTTTGAAAATTTTCCGGAGCTATAAATGCATGAAGATCATCGGTCTACTTGCAGAGGTGGGCATTATTTGGCGAAACAAATATTTCCAATACTATTTCATATTTTAGATTTTATTTTGCACAAAGAAAATAGCGTTTTAACTGAGATATACAAATTCGAAAATAAAATATTTCTGTTTGAACAATCTGAACCTCAAAAGAAAATATTGCTATTTCAACCATTTGATCCGGAAAATAAAATATTTCTATTTGAACGATCTGAAACACGAAATGAAATATTTTAATTTTTGTCTGTCTTATCGTTAAGAAACGATTTACACTCATAAATGCATTGAATTCGAACCATTATTTTCAGAAATAATATTTAAAATTGAAATTAAAAATAGGAAAACACAAAATACAAATATTTTAAATATTCTTCAAATAAAATACTATTTTCGAAAATTACTGCTTTAAATAAATTATTTTATTTTCAAAAATTACTGTATCAAATAAAATATTTTATTTTCAAAGTTGTACACATACTATAAAATAAATAGGATTATTTATTATTTATTATTTCAAATACTATTTTTTCCAGCTCTGTCTACTTGTCACTGTAATGACGATTGTCAAGTCAGACCGTATGTATTCTCAAGTAATATCTAGAAAAATGTCAGTTGCAATGTGCAAATAAAATTCATTTCGACGAAAACTCTTTAAAAAGTAAAATGAAATGGATTGACAAATCTCAATTTGATCATTGCATATGTTTAAAAAGAAACCAGTTGTACTGAAAACGATGCATAGGACAAATTCAATTGGAATGTAAAGAAAAATTCGAATTACATGAATCGAACTATGTGTTATTTTTCTATTTCGGTGCGTACGCATTCCGAATTGATTTTCGTCATTGCGTTCATGACTTCGTATCATTTTCGTACCCGATCATACTCACAAATAAATACACGATCCATACCCGTTATCTTTGCCACGATCTCGGGGCTCGGTGTTGTTCTCCTATTCTTTTCCTCTTGGTTTCGTTTAACCGCTTGATACCGTCTCGCTCCATCTTTTGACCCGTCGTTCTCGTCTCTTTTTGTCCTCGTCCCTTTTGGTTACCTACCATTACTACGTAGCTATCATCTCAGCTGTTCCGTAAACGCACTGTTTGCATCTCGTTACCGGGATATTTGTTTATGATTTGATACCGTGTTCCTAGGTCATGGCAAATAGTATAGGAGGTTCGAAACATGGGGCCAGCGCTACTTGATTTCCCAGACAGAGATCGGTCCAATGTTTCGCGATGTACGTTTTTTTCCTTATTTTTCATTTCGCGTAACATGGATGCACGCACGTACAATGATGGACTAAAGAAATTGTGAACAACAATATCTTCAACTTTTCTGGCAGGTTACATATGTACATCGAAACATTACCGTAGTTCGGATCGTAGAGGTTCTACTCTATCACGTGGTAAGAGTACCCCCTATTCTAGGGTATTTATCAGTGTTTCCAACCTCTGTGTTAGAATCTGAGGGTGGTTTCTCGATATTTTTCTCGATTTTTTCCCTACTTTGAACGCTCATATTATTAGATATAAACATAATCTCGTTAAATCACGAACTGAGCGCGGTACGATGAACCTTTCTCTTCAGCCCTTACACACCCTTACAGCTCAAAACATGCTCGTATAAGGATAAACAATTGAACCCCGCAAACACTGTTTCCACCCTTAAATGTAGTAATATTCTAGTTATTTTTAGGGGTTCCGTTACCCCCTCTATTCTAGGGTATTTATCAGTTTTACCCATCTCCGTGTGGAAAAAAAGTATTTTTGTGGAAACACTGTTAAGGGGGTACCGTAACCCATGAATATCACTAGATTTAAAGGTAAAAACAGTGTTTGCGAGCTGTGTGAGGGCTCATTCTAAAGAGGAAGGTTCATCGCGCTTCGCTCAGCTCATGATTTCAGTTAAGAAAATCGTTTTGTATTAGAAAAATACATGAAAACCTGAGGGTGGTTGTGTCGATTTTTTCCCCAACTTTGGACGCTCATATCAAATAGATATAAACATAATCTCGTTAGATCGTGAGCTGAGCGAAGCGCGATCAACCTTCCTCTTTAGAATGAGCGCTCACACAGCTCGTAACATGCTCGCATAACGACAAACAATAGTTTCCCGCAAACACTGTTTTTACCCTTAAATCTAGTGCTATTCATGGGTTACGGTACCCCCTTAAGGGGGTAGGGTACCCACATGACATTACTAGAATCTAACCAGAATCTAACTAGATTTTGGGCCAAAACAGAGGTTTACGCGTGGTCGTTTCACGTCCTCATATGATTATATTTTGAGCTGAGTGAGGGCTCATTCGAAAGAGGAAGGTTACACGCAGTGCGCTCTTCTCATGTTTTTTTTTTAGATGATGTTTATATGAAGTAATATTAGTGTCCAAAGTAGGCGAAAAAAATGAAGAAAAATTCCGGAGATTCTAATTTATTTTTCGTTCACAAACAGATTTTTCTCGCAAAACTATCTCCCAGGTAGCACCCGGATGTTCGATGTACGTCCAGTGTACGTTCGTATCGGACCTATGTATGTTCCAGGGATGTCCGAATAATGTCCCTATGTCCGAGATATGTCCGAAATACGTACCAGAAAAGTCCGACAGAGGTCCCAGTTAGGAAGTGGAACGTACGTAGAACGTCCCATTCGGACCTATCTGGTACGTATCTGGGACTTACCTAGAACTATCTGGTACGTATCTCGGACATATCTTGGACATATCTGGCACGTATCTGGGACATACGGACGTTATTCGGACATCCCTGGTACGTATCAAGGACATAAGGACATAATTTGGTCGTACGGCTGGACATATTCTGAACATTAACCGTACGTTTCTAGGATGGTTATACCCAGATAGCACTCGGACGTCCGTGCTATCTGGGTAGGATATGGGTTTTGCATATAAAACCTACTAAATAATGTTCTTTGTATAATGTTAAAAAAATTTATTGTTTGTAAACTATATATACAAATAAAAAATATTTATCTAAACATATAAAAGTTTCATAACTAAATATAACTTTAAAAAAATAGTTAAAATTATGTATTAACCTAAAGAAAATATAATTTAAAAAAAATAGTTTTAAAAAAACTTATTATTTAAAACACTCGAGACACAACTTTCTTTCTTTCCGCAGGCCTCCTAAGCCACTTCTGCATACAAACTTCGATGTCATTTTTCGTAACAGATACCTTTGATATCATTGCTGCATCTAAAAATTAGAATGTCAATTCAATAATATATTCAACTGTATACAAATAAATATAAAAAATAACAAAGTACACGTGAATAATTACCAATTATCACTGTGACTAACTTGGTTGTATCAAATCTCCTTTTTCCTTTTTTCCCGAACCAGCCGAATTCCATAGCCAATTCATCAGTCATCACGATTCCCATAGACTGCTTGACGAAACTGGCGCAATTGGCCCCGCCAATATTCGCTAACTCATAAGCCTGCAAATTAATAATTTATTTACAATCGAGTAGAAATTTTCATGACTTTCGGTCTATAAGTGCTATTTTTACTACTTTTGATCGTTTATGTTGAGATTAGGTATAAATTTAAAATTAGCGCGACAATCCTGCGTGCGTACAGCGCTCCGCGTGTGTGAGAGAACTAAGTATTAAAGAAACAAAAGGACTGCGAAGAATGATCGAGACTGACCGGTTGTTCCTTTGTAGTCGTCAAAGAGTGAAGACGTGTTAAACATGTATAAATAGAATAAGTGTAACTACAGTTTGTTAAATAAAGCTTATTAATTAACCACGAATATTAACATGGTAGCAGAGCGTGGTTACCAAATTTTGTTTTTAATAACGATAAACGTGGGCATGAAAGAAATAGCCGGTGAGAGCACGTGGCAGAAAAATGAAATCCAGTAATGAGAAAGAAATCTCCAGTACATGAAGAAAAATTAAAGAAGGAACTGTTGAAGAAATTTGTGAAAGGTGCAGCAGAGGTAATATTTTTAAAAAATCTGATATACAAAGCTAAAGAAATTTCGACAGGAGACAAGATGGCTCAACGTGCTGTAGTCGACGATGTAAAAATCTTTTTACCGGTATTTGACGGACAAGGCTATCCGATGTGGAGAAAAAGGATGATAACTTTTTTAAGAATGAAAGACTGTGAAAAATAAGTAGTCACTGCAGAAAGAGAAAACGAAGAAGAGGCTACCTGGAAAAGGTTAGAATTGAAAGCAACAAATTATATATATAGTGCTATTTCTGATCGACAGATGGAATTCATTTGCGATGAGGAAACACCACGTGCGATTATAAGAAAATTTGATAGAATGTACCTGAGAGAATCTACAGCTTTACAAATTTGTGTACGAAGTCAATTAGAAAAAATAAAGTTATCTGACTACTCTGAAAGTAGAGAATTTTTCAGTGCATTTGAAAAATTAATTATTGATTTAAAAAGTGCTGGTGCGACAGTCACGGAAAAGGAAAAGTTGAACTATTTGCTAAGAACACTGCCAAGCTCCATGAGTCACATTGGAGATCTTATAGATGTTATGAAAACAGAAGATCAGACAGTTGAGTTTGTTGAAAATAAAATAAAATCATTTGAACAACAAAATAAAGACAATGGTAAAAGAAGCGAATGCAGTTCAAACGCTTTCAAGAGTGAAAGAAACAGAGACGGAAGATGTTTCAAGTGTGGCAAACAAGGACATTACATAAACGAGTGTACAAGAACGAGTTTTTCTGCAAATGCGGTACGAGGTGCAAGAGGAAGTCAAAGGCGAGGAGGTGGAAATTTTCAAGAGACGCAGCAGAGGCATCGTTCTTATCGAGGCTCGTGGCAACGTGGTTATGGTGCTAGTCAGCGAAGGAGTATGCCGCATGCTGGACCACGACGTTTCAATAACTACAATAGCGAGCGAAATGATGATTGTAATTCCTTTTATGTAGAAGTTAACAACAAAACAGAAGCTAACAAAGTCGTTGTTGCTCGCCACGTTGATATAGTAGAAGAAAGTGAAACATTAGTAGGTTTTAATGGAAATAATAACATAGATGCAAATTCTGAAATTGAAAGTGTAAACTCAGATAATAGTAATGAAAAATTTGAAGATTTCGATGATAATGTTAATAGTGAGGAAACGCACGAATTAAGGAGGACTACTAGAAATAGAAGGAAACCAGACCGATATGCGCCTGAAGCAAATGTTAGTTGTATTTATGTGAATTATGTAAATGCAGAAAGTCCAGGAAATTATAGTGAAGCGATAGAGAGTAGCGAGTATAATGAATGGAAAAAAGCAATGGATCATGAGATCAAATGCTTAAAGAAGAATGATACTTGGGAACTTATTCCTAAACCAGAAAGTAAGAAAATTATTGATTTAAAATGGATTTTTACTAAAAAGAATGATAATAGATTTAAAGCTCGATTAGTGGTTAGGGGCTTTCAGCAGAGAGAAAGGTTAGTTGACTTATATTCTCCGGTAGCAAAAATGCAGACATTAAAAGTATTATTAGTTTATTGTGTGCAATATAATTTAATTATAAATCAAATGGATGTCGAATCTGCATTTTTGAACGGAAAAATTGTATCAGAGGTTTATGTTAAACAACCAGAGGGTTACGAAGATGGTACTAACCGTGTATGTAAACTAAAAAAGGCTCTATATGGCCTGAGAGAGAGTCCTAGAGCGTGGTACGAATGTTTAGACAAATACCTTGTAAAGCTAGGATTTAAACGAAGTGAACACGATTATTGTTTATTCAGTATAAACGTGCGAAATGATAGAATTTATTTAATAGTTTTTGTAGATGACATGCTAATTTGTTGTAAAGATCAAAGAAATTTGAACAATATTAAAAAGTTGTTGACTGATAGGTTTAATGTTAAAGATATGGGGAAAGTTAAAACGTACTTAGGAATAGACATCGAACATGACGAGGAAAATAGTGAAATGTCATTGAGTCAAAGAAATTATATCGAGTCGTTAGGTAGAAAATATAAACTAGAAAACACAAAGTTATATGCCACTCCAATGGAGCAAAATTTAAAATGCGAGCCAGCACAAACGGTATGTGAGAATATTCAGTATAGGAATTTGATAGGAGCGCTTTTATACATAAGTACCGGAACGAGACCAGATATAAGTTACAGCGTAAATTACTTAAGCCGTTTTCAGAATTGTTACGATAATAATCATTATAAATACGCATTAAGGGTTCTAAAATACTTATATCTAACCAAAGATTTAAAGTTGAATTTTAAGAAAAATGAAAAAAATGAAATATTAGATTGTTTTGTTGATGCAGATTGGGCAGGAGACCCTATAGATAGAAAATCCACTACGGGCTATATCATAAGAATGTTTGGTAATATAATAGAATGGAAATCCAAGAAACAAGGTAGTATGGCAAAATCATCTACGGGCGCTGAGTATGTTGCATTGTCTGAATCCGTGAGTGAAGTTTTAGCATTGGGAGAATTATTAAAGGACTTTAATATTGAAATGAAAGGACCAATTAAGATTTACGAAGACAATATAGGAGCAGTTGATATTAGTCACTTGGGAAACTTTACAAAAAGGTCAAAGTACATAGAAGTACACTATCATTTCGTAAACGAAAATTATGTAGCAGGCAAAATTGATATCGAAAAAATAGATTCAAATGCAAATATTGCAGATATATTCACCAAGTCTTTGGGTAGAAATAAGTTTGAATACTTTAGAAAAGAAATGAGTTTGTTTTGAAAAGAATTTATAAATTGGGATACCAAAGATTATTATATTGTTTTTGAATTTGTATTTTAAATTTAAGGAGGTGTGTTGAGATTAGGTATAAATTTAAAATTAGCGCGACAATCCTGCGTGCGTACAGCGCTCCGCGTGTGTGAGAGAACTAAGTATTAAAGAAACAAAAGGACTGCGAAGAATGATCGAGACTGACCGGTTGTTCCTTTGTAGTCGTCAAAGAGTGAAGACGTGTTAAACATGTATAAATAGAATAAGTGTAACTACAGTTTGTTAAATAAAGCTTATTAATTAACCACGAATATTAACAGTTTAGAATTCGTAAAACAATTAATCAATTTCTATGAAATTTTCAGAGTGAATATAAAAGCTTTACAGAGAAATTGAAGTCGTTTGGTCCATTCATGAAAAAGTTATTCTAATTTAAAGTGTGTGTGATCACTTATGTGCGTAACTGTATAAAATAATCTAATAAAAGGCGTAAGCAAAAACACTAACGGTAACAAATAATAACAATGAAAATACTTACTTGTCTAAATGTTGGATTCTTGTATGAATCACGAGTTTATATTTTGAAGTGTGTGTGTGATTTAAAACGTTCTTGACTTTGCTGGTTATTTCTCTGTTGTAAATCACGCGATAATCCTGTACCATTACGTGCGTCCGATGACGTTCCGGCAATTATGAGGGTCAGTTTCGTAAAAGCCCATCTTTTCGCTCTACCGTCACTTGTCCAAGTAACGGCTGGTTTTTCCCCAAAAAAGGCATGCAGGTACAATAATTTCTCCAACGCAGACCTTTGCCAAACTGAAGTGCGTAGCTCAGTTCTGTACGAGCATTGCGTGATTACTGAGTTGACAGCACCGTGCAAGTAACATTTATATTTCGTTTTCTACTTTGTAGTCTCTTAATAAATATTCTTTAGCGTATTGGAAGCAAACTCTGTTAGTTATTCAACACTAAATATGAAGTAAATACGCTAATATGTATTACACGATGATATATATCACAAGATCACAGGAGATTTCTGAAGCACGTGTTCTCGAAGCTCTAGCACAAGACTGTTTTGTCACGCAGCAACGCAACGGCGCACAGTGGGGTATATGCCCGATTTCAGCGGTCATGAAGCAATTTTAAAAATTTTACATAAATTGAAAATTTTTTATGGCTTGAGTTAGTTGAATGTCTGAGGAACAATCTCCCATCATTCGTTTTCCCATTCATGCATCCGTTAAGTACTGAAATTTGTCGGAAGTTTGAAGTTTCGTTAAACGCTTTCATTTCTCAACGAATTCACCTATTAGTAAATTTTACCTTATTCACATACACTAACAGATTTTTGTTTCATATAAGTTTTTTTAGCTAAGTATAGGGTACACTTTTAAGAGAAATTCACTTTTATACTATATACATTTTTGTAATTATTAATATTTAAAGATAACCAACGATGAGTCACTTTCTTGATGATTCTAAAACTTTGGTAATGATTTTATTATACTTCCGGGTGCGACCCGGTGTTCATTTCTCTGCCATTGTATTCTTTGAAGTTTTCTGATTAAGATGCCAGAAAAATTGGAACTGACTACGTCTGCTTTCGTGTTTTATAGTTGATTTACGAAAAAATGGCCATCGCGCGCGCGTGACAATCGCAGCATTTCTCACATCCTGCATGTTTGCATTCGCTATTGTAAAGTAAGTACTTACTAAGGAATTATTTGAAGGAACTGACTAACTCATAAACGCTCATTGTATGCTGTACAATACCGTAGATAGATCTTTGTCTCTATTTTTTTATGGTATTGAGTTGAATCAGTCAGTTTACGCTGAAAAATCGAAAAAATTACATTTGTATGTATATCACTTAATGAAGATATGTAATTTCGGTGATGCAAAATAAATATATGAGAATGTACGTTTTATATAATAGGAAACCCTGTGTTTTTATTAATTTTCATCGGAACAAAATTCGTCGCTTGAGAATACTTCCTCCTTATCTGATATCGTTCCGTCGTTTACGCATTCTTCTTCTTTTTCTTCTTCATTATCATCATTATCTTCTTCTTCTTCTGATCCTTGTTCTTCTTCAGTTGATGGATGTTCAGAAGGAACATTTATTTATTTTTTTTTTATTTATTTTTATTTTAATTGTAAATGATTATACTTGTCCAAAGTGGACATAAAATAGATGAAGAACGTTAAAATATTGATTATTATCCACAGTACTTGATTGAAAAATAGCTACAAACTATATAATCTGATACGCTCCTCTTTATGGACAAATTTTACACTCAAAACATCGGTTTCAGTAATAACGGCATACAATACAAAAAGTATAAATCTCAAGCTTTCAAATGGTTCTTCTGTCATCAAATTTGGATAAATTTTAGCAAAGTTACAGCGGTTTCAATATGGAGCGAATTTTGAACTAGCTATGGCCGCTGAAATCGGGCAGATACCCCACTGTGCGGCGCGGCGCGTTCTTCTCCAACATTCGATTGTTTCATCGATCTTCGTTTGTTTTATCAAAGGTCACTTGCTTCGGTGATACCGTACAACTGTACGACACAGCTGGACGCAGCGAAGCAAGGACCGTCCCGACATCGCGTCGCTTTGCGTTAACACTTTTTTATTAGCTCGCGTTTGGTGAACTTATTTCATGAACATAATGGTTAACATAAATCAGTAAATAAAAAAAAAATTTAAAAATTTTAAAATACTATATACTGTTATATTATTTTTGATTATTTTTGAACTTCTCGATTTTTGCTCTACTTTGGACTTATTTTTGTGTCACAAAAAGACTTTTTTGACAAATGATCCTTTGTGCAGCTCAAAATATGCTCGTATAAAGACAAATAACCGAAGCCCGCAAACCCACGTTTCGACCCGAAATCTGGTAAGATTCTAGTAATGTCACGTGGTTTGTCTACTCTCTTTTACGAATGTGCTAGTGAAGGGTCGATAAAAAGATTCGTTCGAAACATTTATTGTAATACGTTAAGCTAAGACTGGTTGCTGCTTTCGTAATGCGTACATAACGTTATGTATTCTTTAATAACAGTATTTGTCTTTACAATTTGTTAAATGTAAAAAAACAATTACGAACAAATATCCTCTTCTTTTCGTAGACTTTTCATAAGCTCTTTTAATAAATTTATATAATAATTCCACGACTCTAATTTCACAATCTCTCTTCCGCAGTCTATATTTACTAATCTCCCGTCGTTCTTAAACAAACACGAATCGCGAACTGTTATTACACACTGCATTAACTGAATTTCCCCGTTCGATTCAATAGGTCATGCGACAGAGAAGCGTAGATTTTTTTGCGTGTGCCATCACTATGTCCCGCTCGCGTACGACAATATTTACGTTTGCATTTGCAGAATTTTGTCGAAGTGAATATTGTGGACGATATTCAGCACGTTATACAAACAAGCATACCCAGAGCTAGTAAAAACATAAAATACGCATATCTGCCAGCTTTTATCGTATTCGTGTAAGCTCATTTCTAGACCATTACAAAAAACTATTGCTTAATAAAAACTGGTCCTCCATAATTGAAGACAAAAGCGAAACAATGCCCTTACATTCTCTTTTCATCCAAAAATGTACAAAGAAGAAACCTTTAGAATTTTGAATCCGATATAGCTAGTGGCGCATCACCCTATGGGCAACTTGAGCAAATGCCCGGAGCCCCAAATAAAAAGGGGCCCGAACACAAACTGAGATCCAAAATCCAAATTCTACGTTTTTCCCCCGGGGGTCCTGAAATTCTACTTTGCCCAAGGCCCCAAGCAGTTATAACGCGCTACTGAATACAGCCATATTTTACGTTTGAAAAAAAAGAAATGAAGTGCATAACGAAGATGTATGGAGGACAATTGAATCCAGGTTGGGGGAAGGGGAGGCGTAAATATAAGTGCCACGATAGAGACTGGTAGATATCGCATACTTATTGCATTCGTCTACCTGTACACGCGCTCCTGGCCGCGCGTATGCACGTATAGACAGACAGGTATGCACACATGAATGTCGGCTGCATATTTTCGGCAGTGCAACGCAATATCAACGTACCACAAACCACGCGTGCGATACACACGCACGCTGTGTATACCACACCATGAAATCGGATATTACATGTTCATCGAGGAAGGGTATATTCGTGTTATTCTCTCTCGCACCCACGCGCGCGCGCGCGAGCGCGTTACATTTACGTATTGCGAACTCATGCATCACGTATTCCCCAGCTACCCTCATATCAGGTGTAACCCGCACATACATGCATACCCAGCCCCGGATGCAATTCGTGATTTATGCAGAGAATATTAACAAATTCTTCAATGCCCGAAATTGATTCGCAAAAGAGGCTAGGATAATGAACCGTCACAATAAAGAGAACACGAAAAAACTTCCGAACGATATAAACGCTTGAATGTGATTCGAGCAGAGTGGTTACTCGAACAAAAATTCATCCCCCAATTCCGGAGAAGCATAGTTCCGGAAACGAACTTTCCCTAACGAAATCAAATAACTTCAGTCCGAAACATTTTTTTTCTCCTCCAGCTTGAGAAGCCGGGAAATTATTCAATCGGACTGTTTTAACGGGCTCGCTTTGTGTAATAAGTACGGGGAAATTGTGGATTGGATACAACGAATCCGTCGTGTGACCTCTTTGCTCCGCGAACTTGAATCCCTTTAATTCCCTGCAAAAGCGTCCCGATTTCATCGCTTAGGGTCATACGATTTTGGTAAGTTTCTATAAACGTAATTACCCTTCGGAAACTCGACGATTCTCAACAATTATTTCAACATTGTAATAACTTGATTTACAATAGTTAAAAACGATTACTCGTTACGCAAGTCCAACGTCACAGTACCTTCATTTGGGCAAAGACCATTACTCGTTGATCAAGTCCTACATAACAATAAATTCATGTACAACTGAAGACCTTTACTAATTGATCAAGTCCTACATTATAATACATAACTTCATTTGGCTAAACACAATTACCCTTGATCAAGTCCGACATCGCAGTAACTCGTCTCGCATCACAATAATTGACGATAAAGACGACGATTACTCATTGATCAAGTCCTACATCAGAATAACCTGATTTGGCTGAAGAGAATGACTCATTAATGAAGTCTTCAATCGCAATGAAATCATTTAGCTAAATACAAGTCCCACATCACAATGTCTTCATTTGGGTGAAGACAATTACTCGAAATGCGATCGAATTGGAAAAATCAGCGAACAAATAAAAGTTCTCGTTCTCCAGTTACACAGCAGCCGTGTTCGAACGAATCGATTGTTCCACGTAATCAAAGTGCACGCAGGGGTAACAATGTACCCGTAGAAAAGCCTGTAATAAGCATAAACGGCGTCGGAGCCAGCATGCATCGGAGCCGGGGAGCACCGAACCGAAAAACTAGACCAAAGCGAAGTTCCCGGCCAGACGTGTTTGCGAATAAAACGTAGAGAATCGACTAATGGCTATATGTGTATAATATATGCGGAATACTACTCTAACAGCAGGGACCGGCAGACGTCAGAAACAACCTCGTGCTAGCGAAAGTAATGGGGGCGGGAAACGAGCGAGTGCTTAAGAACACTGGCGCAAGTACCCAGAGAGATGCGGCTGAGCGATTACGGCGTGAACCGTTTCTCTTAGCTTAGGCTCTCGAAGATCTATTCACAAACCTGGGAATTTCGATCATTTTTCTCTACCCCAACCCACCCACCTCTCCCCGCCCATCTACCCCTACCTATCTGTGAAAATCACAGTACCTGTATACGAAGGTAAAGGTAAACTGACACCGTTGCCTTCTCTCAATACGTAATTGAATAGTATTGAGCACCTTGGGTATTTAATAAGTGCAACACTGTTGACTATATACACTTTATTAAACTATCCTTAGATTGAAATGGTTCGCGATGTATATGTATTTCGGAGAGTCCGTCTCGTCCGTCTGCGTTTTCGATTTGTTCTGACTTCTGTCTCGTCGCGTCCTGTCTGCGTCAATTTAGATTCTTCCTGATTGGGTGCTTTTGGATTTGAGTGGGAAAATATAGCGTTTTGCAATTGGACGTGGTTGTATTGGGAGGAGTTTTAAGTTGAGGAGAGTGGAAAGCTGTCGGGGAGTTTTTCTTGGTGTTGTCTCCGTTCGTCAATGGTATGATTTATTATGGGGATTCCGTTCGTAGTTTCGTTCGTTCGGTTGTACGTGCTGTTCATCTGTCGGGGTCGAGGCTGTCGAATTGCGGTGGTTGTAAACTAATTTTGTCGGTCGGCTTGCAGCTGAGTCGCACGTGTTTTTTACGGTTAACGTCTTAAAACATCCCTTTCAGGTATGTCCTTTGTCTCATGGAGGAACGGTCCGGTACGGTCGAGCTTCGGTGTTGCCGTCGCAACATGCCGGCCCCCTTGAACGACTATGTTCAACTGCTTCGAATGTGTCTACATATATGGCGTTTATAATACACTTTACAATGAATTTACGTTGTCTTATCTATACGCATATATGTGCATGCTATTTATAATGTCTTAATTTTATTCCTCTATTTACCTAGATATTTTATGCGATTGTCAACTATATACAGCGGCTATATTTTACAATGTTGTTCTATTAAATTGGTAGCGGCGCAAGACATTTCACCGATCGTTTGTATTCGCCTTTCGCGGTTCTTATTGTTACTACCCTGACTACGTCGTCTTGTCCTGGATGGAGTTGGGTTACCCGTGCGAGGGTCCATCGCATTGCAGGTAGATTGTCGTCCCGCACAGTTACAATACTGCCTATTTCTATTTCTTCGGGTTTATGTTTATGCCATTTTTTACGTGTGGTCAACTCGTGGAGGTATTCTTTACTCCATCGTTGCCAGAAATGATGTCGCATTTTTTGCACATGCTGCCACGACGATAATCGACCGGATGGAATATTTGATATCTCGTAATCGGGTATGCCATTTAACGTATCGCCAATCAAGAAATGTGCTGGTGTTAAAACGGATAAGTCGTTTGGGTCGGAGGACAGAGGAGTTAGCGGTCGCGAGTTGAGAATCGCTTCAATTTGATTTATATATGTTAATAGCGCTTCGTACGATAACAATGTGTCGCCTACTACTCGTATTAAATGAAACTTCAGCGATTTTACGGCGGCTTCCCAAAGTCCGCCGAAATGCGGTGATCGTGGTGGGATGACGTGCCATTGTATGGATTCATTGGCTAGTGTGTTCGAGATTTCGTCGTTTGTTTGTTGTGCGTTTATGAACGCGTACAATTCTTTGAGTTCTCGTTTGGCGCCTACAAAGTTTGTCGCATTATCCGAATATATGTGAGCGCATTTTCCCCTACGTGCAAAGAATCTGCGTAATGTCGCTATGAACGCTTCGGCGGTGAGATCCGATACAATTTCTATATGGACTGCTTTTGTCGCGAAGCATACGAATATAGCTAGATACACTTTGACCTTCCCCCGATTTCGTTTCGTTTTCTCTTTTATAAATATCGGTCCGCAGAAATCTACGCCCGATTGTAAGAATGGTCGACTATAATTAACTCGATCTCTTGGGAGCTCGCCCATTACATACTCTATGGTTGTAGGTTTGGCGCGTCGACATGTGACACACGCATGTATCACTTGTCGTACCGCATTTCTGCCGCCAGGAATCCAGTACATTTGTCTCAATGAATGAAGTGTTGCTTGAATTCCGCTATGGAAATTTTTTAGATGGTAATGCTCAATGATTAATTTTGTTACATGATGCCCTTTCGGTAATAGCAGAGGATGTTTTTTCGAATAGGACAAGCTAGCGTAAGTTAGTCGTCCTCCCACCCTCAATAAACCGTCTCTGTCAATAAATGGATTTAATGAAGCTAGCTCATTATTGGCGTTCTTTTGTGTCGTTATTGCATGAATCTCTTTGGCAAATTTTTCGTGTTGTGTTAATTTGATTATGCGTCTGGTTGCGTTTTGTAGTTCGTCTGTCGTAAGTGTACTTGAATTGTGTTTTTTGTGTATCGTATTCTTTGAAAATCTCAGACAGTATGCTATTACCCGTGTCAATTTCGTAAAGGACGAGAATTTACGTAATATGTCAAAATCTGTTTTTCGTGTTGTAAAAACTTGTAGGGGACGCATTTCCGGCATTTCCGATACTCTTAGAATTGTTGCCGGCCATTTGCTATTTTCGTATATTAGCCATGACGGCCCTACTTGCCATAATTTATTTTCTATGTATTCTTCAGTCGTTAATCCGCGAGATACCACGTCTGCTGGGTTTTCACCCGACGGAATGTGTCGCCATTCATACTGGTTTGTTGTACTTTGTATTTCTGCTACCCTATGTGATACGAATGTTTTTAATTCGTGTGGTGAAGCCTTTAACCAATTGAGTACAATTGTTGAATCTGTCCAAAATGTTATCTTTTCAAATTGCAAGTGTTGCAGACTGTTTATGACATTTTTGTAAAGTTTTGATAATAGATGTGCGGCACATAATTCTAGCCGTGGTAATGTCTGCGTTTTAATAGGCGCTACTCGCGATTTGGCGCACAATAGTTGTACTTGTACGTTATTGTTGGTTTTTGATCTCATGTAAATGCATGCGCCGTATGCTCGTTCACTAGCATCACAGAATCCGTGTAACTGTAACGACTGGTAATTGTTGATGACTACTTTACGTGCTATCTTGATTGTTTTAACGTATGCTAAATCTCTACAATAACTAACCCATTTCGTATAGAGTTCTTCCGATACCGATTCGTCCCAATTTAATTTTGATGCCCACAGTTCCTGCATGATCATTTTCGCCCGTATTATTATAGGTGCTAATAGACCTAAGGGATCAAAGAGTTGTGCTACTTGTGATAATATTGTCCGTTTTGTGATCCGTTTGGTAATATTGAAATCTTTGGTTGCGTATGATATTGTGTCTTCTCTCGCGTTCCACCGTATGCCTAAAGCGTTGACTGTGTTCTCTAGATCTAGTTTGAGATGAGTATCTTCCAACTTGTCTTGTCGGATGTCAAGTAATTCGGGCGCGTTTGAAGCCCATTGTCGAAGTTGAAATCCCCCTTTCTGACAAAGTTCCGTGATCTCTTCGCGTATCGTTATAGTTTCCTCAATTGTTTTCGCGCCAGTCAGTAAATCGTCGACATAAAAATCCTTGCGGAGTATTTGGGATGCTATTGGATATGTCAATGTTTCGTCTTCTGCTAATTGGTGCAATGTACGGATTGCTAAAAATGGTGCACATGATGTCCCGTATGTAACTGTGTTTAACCTATAAGTTTTTATTGGTTGATCTGTGGATTCTCGCCACAAGATCTTTTGAAAGTTGCGATCGTCTGGGTGTATTCGAATTTGTCGGTACATTTTTGTAATGTCTGCTGTTAGTACATAGATGTGTGATCTGAATCGGACCAATAATGAAAATAGATCGTCTTGTATAGTGGGGCCTACCATAAGTATTTTGTTCAAAGATGTAGCTGTTGAAGTTTTGCAAGACGCATCAAATACGACGCGCAGTTTCGTGGTTAAACTGCTGTCTTTTATTACCCCGTGGTGTGGCAGGTAATACCCTTCCTCTCTCACCGGGGAGACTACTGCCGACATGTGTCCCAATTTAATGTATTCCCGCAAAAATTCCGTATACTCGGACTTCAATTGTTCGTTTCTGGCAAGTGATCGTTCTAAGCTATGGAATCGTTTTAGTGCACTATTGTATGAGTTCCCTAGATTCGTGGGATTTTCTTTGAATGGTAGTCGCACGGTATAAATACCTGACTGTGGATCGCGTGTCGTAGTTGCCTGATAGTGGTCTATGCATTGTGTTTCTTCCCGTGATAATACTGACATTTGTGGACCGTCTTCAACTTCCCAAAATTTTGCTATCTGATCATGGATAGCGTCTAGTGTCAAGTTGCAACTGCGATTATTAGAATTATTTGGGTTAGGTACAGACCCTGTTACCACCCATCCTAATCTGGTCTTTTGTAACGTGACCGCTGTGTCGTTTAGGGTGAATTGCCCGACCGCGAGCAGCTTGTAAAATATCTCGGCTCCGATTAGTCCATCGATTTTTGCAGTTTTGTAAAAGGTGGGATCCGCTAATTGTATGTTTGCCGGTATTTGTAATTCGTCGGCTCGTATCGATCGTGTGGGTATTGATCCACTGATTTGGGGTACTACCAATAAATTTAAACGCGTAGAAAAGGCGTTTATTCGTGAATGAATCGTCGTGTTTACTGATGTTTTTATCGTCGACACTACTTGATTGATCCCGATTACCGGTGTGTCAACTTTGTTGCGAGGAAGTTCGAGTTTTGCAGCTAATCTTTCTGTGATGAAGTGAGTCTGTGATCCTGAGTCTAATAGTACCCGACATGTGTGATATGTTCCCTGATTATCCGCGATCTTAATTAATGCGGTCGATAACAATACTTCTGAAGGAATATTGACCGAGTTCAATGCAGTTTTTGGAGATTGTGTGGTCTGATTCGAATTCTGCGTGTCTATGTGTAATATTGTGTGATGTTTTCCACTGCATTTTTTGCATGTGGTTGTGTTGCAATCTTTCGTGGCGTGATTTGATCTAAGGCAATTGTGACAGAGTCCTGCTTTTCGTACTATGTCAATTCGATGGCTTACGTCCGTATCAACAAGTTTTGAACAATACTGTGTATAATGAGCTCCCCGACACAAATTGCATACGGCTGTTACTTTGCTTGGATACGCGATTGTTGGTTTCGGTTGGTTGAACCAATGCTGTGTTGGTCGTTGGTTATATGAATTCTGCGGTGCTAACGTTCTGTGCATCGGTTGTTGGGGCTTTTTGTGTATATCGGGTTGCGGATCTTCTAATACCTTAAATCTGTTTTGCAGAAACTCTAAGAGTTCGTTGACTGACGGAAATGCTTTCCCTTGGATGTGTTCTTTCCACTTTTGTTTCGTCTGTTCGTCTAGTTTGGAAGTTATCGCGTACACCGGAAAGGCTTCCAAGAATGGTTGCTTCATCGCTTCTAATGCTCGGTAGTGTTTTGTTGCTTCGTCTATGAGATCGCCCAGAGAGTTTGAATTTGACCGCACGCATTGATTTAGCTCAAATAACGCCTTGATTCTATTATTCACGATCGCAGTGGGATTATTATAATGTTGTTCTAAGATGTTCCATGCGACTGAATAATTTGCTGCGGTAGTTTCTAATGATTCTATCTTTTCTGCTGCCTTTCCCGTCAAGCACGAGCGCAAGTATGATAATTTTTGCCCGTCCCGAAATCGAGGGTTGTCGTGTATCGATGTTTTAAAGGCATCGCTAAAAGTTGGCCATGCTGCATACGAACCATGAAATTTCGGAAGGTGTAATGTAGGTAATTTTACGTTTGCTTCTATGGCGTTAACCGTATCAGCATCGAATAATTGGGACAGCAGATCGGATGTCTGTCTCCCTGCGCTATTGACTACGGATTCGGCTGAGGGCCCGGCTACGGGTTCGACTACGGGTCTCGCTACCCCCTGCGACGCGTTATCGATGATCGTTTGTGCCTTTCCTACTACTTCGTAATAATTATTCGCGAATTCTATCCGTTCGTCTACCCGCGTCTCGAATGTACCTTCATCGGCGATCATTTCTAGTTGATCTTGTACGGCCTCAAACGTCTTAAAATCGTCGTGTATTTTCGCAATTCGCGTTTTCCACTGGTTTATGCATAATTTTTCGATCTCGCTTTCAGTTACAAACTTACGGAATGATGTTAGATTTCGCTTTATGACCGCTCGTTTTTTAATTAATTCGGTTTCGCTCAATCCGACGAGATGCGCCATGACAGTTAGATACGTATAACAACGTTTACAAACTTGAGTCTAGAAACGCGATGTGGTCTATTGGTGACTTACTGTTGTCACTGCTCCGTTGAATCTGGTTGTTGACGAGTTGTTAATAGCTCCTGATGAGATACCCTTGGATGCTGCCGTTGTTGCTGCTTCGGCGTTGTGGTGATGGTCTGTCGAAGATCTCAACGCGCTTCCTCGGCGGCGATGATCCTGATGACCAATGATCGACTGCGATCGGCGGATGTGATGCTTCAGACGTCACTGAATCTGCACGATGTGTTGCGGATGGTGTAATCCAGTACAGTTTACACTCTCACAGGTTTTGATGTGTTGTTGTTGATGGATCAAGCTTTACGTCACTTGAATCCGGCTCGAAGGACCAAATTATGTATACGAAGGTAAAGGTAAACTGACACCGTTGCCTTCTCTCAATACGTAATTGAATAGTATTGAGCACCTTGGGTATTTAATAAGTGCAACACTGTTGACTATATACACTTTATTAAACTATCCTTAGATTGAAATGGTTCGCGATGTATATGTATTTCGGAGAGTCCGTCTCGTCCGTCTGCGTTTTCGATTTGTTCTGACTTCTGTCTCGTCGCGTCCTGTCTGCGTCAATTTAGATTCTTCCTGATTGGGTGCTTTTGGATTTGAGTGGGAAAATATAGCGTTTTGCAATTGGACGTGGTTGTATTGGGAGGAGTTTTAAGTTGAGGAGAGTGGAAAGCTGTCGGGGAGTTTTTCTTGGTGTTGTCTCCGTTCGTCAATGGTATGATTTATTATGGGGATTCCGTTCGTAGTTTCGTTCGTTCGGTTGTACGTGCTGTTCATCTGTCGGGGTCGAGGCTGTCGAATTGCGGTGGTTGTAAACTAATTTTGTCGGTCGGCTTGCAGCTGAGTCGCACGTGTTTTTTACGGTTAACGTCTTAAAACATCCCTTTCAGGTATGTCCTTTGTCTCATGGAGGAACGGTCCGGTACGGTCGAGCTTCGGTGTTGCCGTCGCAACAGTACCGTAAAAAGGGTCGCAGTCTAAACACCGAGGACGCCTTTTATTCGACCGAAACGCTTGGATTAATCGCAACATGCCAGTCGATGAATTTAGGCTAATTATTTGCAACTTTGTCCTGCCCGACGATTTTCATTATTTGAAAATTTATTCGAGACCTTCTCCTGTACTTGGTCTTTGGCAATATACTGGTGATGTCTTATCAACCCTTTACAGCTCTCTGTGTAGCTTTGATGTCACACACTGATATTATGCATGTACATCTTCAATTATGCGTATTCATTCGATTCATCACTTTTATCAACATTCACATACGCCTGATTGAAACGGTACCAAACATAATACAATTTGAATATTATGCAGGAATAGAAGAAACCTCCCAGTAAGCACGCCGCACAGTCGGCAATTCGGACGAAATCGACGACAAAATCAAAGAACTTTCGATAGGAATGAGATAGAGCGAAGAAATTCTTTTTAAATTAAACTTGAAACTTTGTAGAATATGAGGAAAATAGGGACGTTATGGTACGAACGTTTTTAACCTTCAAAAAATAAAAATGTAAGATTTTAACAATAATTCGATTTTTTGCAAAATCCGGAGGTCGTAGACAAATTTTTAGACCAGGTTTGAAATCAACGTAAAAAAATATACGAGAAATGATGTATAGTATGTTCAAAAAAAATTTGTTTTGTGCGTGGTATTGAAAAACCACGATTTTCTTGAAATTGTGCAAGTTCAACGAATTTTATCAAGGTTAAAAACGCTCGTACCATAATCTCCCTATTTTCCCCATATTTTATAATGTTTCAGCTTTAATTTTAAAAAAAATTTCATCGCTCTACCTCATTTCTATCGAAAGTTCTTTGATTTTGACGTCGATTTCGTCCGAATCGCCCACCGTGCGCCAGCTCTATTTCTGTCGGGTCCCTGTGCACACATATGCGTACATATCACCTGCAGAAACTCCGAGTCCAGGGCCTGCAGGCCGTGCCGGTATTCTGCACACTTGTAAGATTGCAAGGGTGCGGGATTCGCGTTCTCTTTACGTGATAATACAAACACGGGTTTTATCAGTAGTCAAAAACGCTAGATAAAAGTTCAATCTAGACTGTAATCGCCTTCAAAAGGTTTTCCCTCCTTGCATGCGCACAAATATCCATTAAAAAATCGTCAATATGGATTTAATGAAATATTACGTTTGTCAATAAGAAGGGAAACTGCTACGCATTTGCGCAGTAGAAATTTACTTTAACGACATCTGCCACATTGGTGCGACCTGCCCTGTGTTTTGTATAACGTCATTGGCCACATTAGTGTGATCGTGCTGCCCTCTCAAAAACGGGCAGAATCCCGGCCCGGCCTGCAGGGGGGATGGCTCTTTGGCACACAGATCTTATGCGCACAACGAGATGGCGCACGGACGATTGCACACAGCTCGATTGCGCACATAGTTCTTTTGCACACAGCTCGATTGCGCACACGGTTCTTTTGCACACAGCATTATTGCGCACATGGTTCTTTTGCACCCGGCAATATTGCACACACAACAAATGACGGATTGCGCACAGAAAGAATTCGAGCTGATGTTTACCATCGTGAGTAGTGCTGTGCAATTAGTTTATGGTTATACTTTCTGGTTATATTCTCTATGCATAATCTATCTATAGTATCAGAATTTGTCAGTGATGTTAGTTTTATAGGTGATTGTGTAAGATGTGTTTATTGTGAAAAGTTGATTAGAATTTATAGTACTTGTATATAATTTGAGGGAACTATTAGATAAATTTAAATTAATTGGATTATATAAAATTTGAGGGGATTTTATATAAAAAATTATTAATTCATAGTACTTGTATATAATTTGAGGGAACTATCATATAAATTTAAATTAATTGGATTATATAAAAGAGGGGATTTTATATAAAAAATTATTTAGGATTTCGGTATTCATTTTTCATGTTTTCACAGTTACAACATTCAATCAGATTTTCATACACTTAATATCCATAATATAATACATATAAAAAGTTTCACAGGAAAATGAGAATAAATTGCAAATTGAAAACACTAGTGAAAAATTTTCTATCTAGTTTCATCTAATTTTGTTCTAAATGCTTATATACTCAAAAAATAATATGCTGTGTAGGGAAACTATAACATAATGGCATCACAAAAGCTAGGATAGGCTGCATTTAATATATTAGAAAATTTCCTTCACAATACATGCAGGCAGAAAATTTTATTCTCACAATCAGTATCCCAATATCAGGTTTTCCAATCCTTGGGAGTCCTCACTGAAAATTTTAACTGGCATAGATTGCTTCGTCTGTAAGAAATCACAAAGCATCATGTCCATTGCTTTTGAACTAACTTTTTACAGATGGAATTTACTTATCTAAAATATTTGAACCAGATTTCAGCATCCAGTTGATTTTTTTTTCTTGATTTTCGTCTCACACCGTTTTGCAGAATCGCCCATTAAATTTTCTCTCACACGTTTCCGATACATATGTATACGTCTTGGACTAGACCGTACCAGCGTTTTTCTCGTAAACAGTAAGTTTTCCACAAAAGTAGTGGTAGAAAAGTCGCAGCATATCTTAGTGGCACTACGATAACCTAAAACAATTTTTCAAGAATGAATATATGTAACTATTATATTATGTATATAAATAAAGTTCAATATAACAATACAATTATTTTAAAATATATTGCAAATACACAGGACTAGTTCCAAAATTAAAAATTAGTAAAATGGTAAGTAATACGTGAAACAAGAGATCATTATTTACTTATAATGTTGCAAATAACATTTAATCATTCAAGGATTTCTAAAATAAATTAGATAATACACAATTAGATAATATATACTCACACGTTGTTCAAACCATGATAGCGTCACGAATCACTGTCTTTAAGAGTTATCGGTATATCCTTTATAATGTTTGTAAATATTAACTTATTCATAATTCCCAAATCCTTGGGAGTTGTATACAAAATAAATTACTAAAAACTGTAGCATTTTCTCACATTCTAATCAACTTTTCATAATAAGCACATCTTACACAATCACCTATAAAACTAACGTCACTGACAAATTCTGATACTATAGATAGATTATGCATAAAAAATATAACCAGAAAGTATAACCATAAACTAATCACACAGCACAACTCACGATGGTAAACATCAGCTCGAATTCTTTCTGTGCGCAATCCGTCATTTGTTGTGTGTGCAATATTGCCGGGTGCAAAAGAACCATGTGCGCAATAATGCTGTCTGCAAAAGAACCGTGTGCGCAATCGAGCTGTGTGCAAAAGAACTATGTGCGCAATCGAGCTGTGTGCAAAAAAACTGTGCGCCATCTCGTTGTGCGCCATCGTCCGTGTTCCAAAGAAGGCCTCTCGCCTGCAGGCCCTGAGCTCGAAGTTTCTGCAGGTGATATGTGCGCACATGCGTGCACAGGGACCCGACAGGAATCAAGACGATTAGGCCTCCAGCAGCTCCACAAACGGTGGTCAGCAGGTCAGGGGCTCTGCAGGCTGGGCTAGGTGGCATGCCTTAATTTATCACTATCTTTATCCTTATGAATTAATTTTATACTATAAGGCTGATTAATTAATACAAACAAAATATTCATTCACTTATTACCCATAAATACTCCTGGGCTATTTATAATTTTTATAGTTTTAATTGAATCTATTCGAAATATTATCCGCCCATGAACTCTTGCCATTCAATTATCTGCGAATATACTAGCAGAACATTTACTACGACTGGACTACTACAATATTTTAATTTTGAGGTTAGAATGTTAAAATGTAATAAATTTAACGATAAATTACTCGTTACAAATGAGAAGATCTATACTATTTTCACCATTTTATATGTTTCTTCAAAATAGGAACTTATAACCCTGGTTTCCCCTATACAGGGGTGTGAGTAAATCGTGAGTAAATCTATTTGAAAACCGTGTTAAAAGAATATCGCATTATTAGAATACCGTCGCAATTTTCGCACTGTGTCGTACCGAAATCGTGTTTTCGGAATGTCGTGTTATAAGAGGGGTTGGCTATACCCTTGCTCATCGCAACAGCTCACGAAGGGCAGCTTAGAATGCCAAACATAGCAAAACTTGAATCCGGTGCGGTGTTCAGGGTCGTTCAGGACGATGTCGCCATTTGACTATGACATCAAACAGGTGGCATAACATCACGGTAGAGTAACGACGCCAGGTATTAGGTATACTATACCTCGAACTAGTATCGTCGTCTATACATTCCCAAGCACTGTTACACGGTGTTACACGATCATATTTTTTCGCTTGTACAAGAATATACTTCTGTATTTCTGTAATCGTGCACATAAGCTGTGTTCTGTATATGTAATTAATTGTAATTTTTACATATACATACATATGTATTTCTATGTATACATACGTGTACACACGCATAGGTGTACGTATACGGACGACACAGACGTACTACAATTTATCGCATTAACTTCTGTTGACGCCAAGTTTCCAACACGTGCTCACCGGTTCCTTTCCAATCTTCTTTATTCGACGGAAGTCTCAAGAGTTAGAAACTGCCAGCACGCGGTGCTGTCCACCATGTGGTCAATAGCGAACAGATGCCGGTGAGGAAATGGAACAAAGTTTCCGGGAGGGGAGAGACAAAAGCTCCAGGAATCCTAACCTCTCCCCCCATTATTTATTTAGAGTCGTTCGATATTCGTACACTTTTCATTTCGTTAATACCAAGAAGATTAAAGAATTTCCTCTCCATCTCTCACTCTCTCCTCTCTCTGTCTCCTCAATTTCTCTTTTTTCCGTCTTCTCTTCTTCTAGGTCCTTACTTTGAAACCGAATATTCCACTCGAGAGAGAAAGAGAGGGAGAGAGAGGGGAGCGGGAGGGAGGGAGGGGAGGGGTAGAGGCACGCTCTCCAAGCCCCAAATTGCTCCTTCTTCGTAACTGCTGTCCTAAAAACCGAGTTTTAGGTCACGTGATTTAACTACCCTTCTCGTTTTGCGAACTATAAGTTGAAAACTGGCGAAACGTTCGCAGGCCGAGTTCAGATTTCTTTCACTCGGTTTTTCGAGAGATCTGACCGCGTACTGGGTGTGTCTTATACGGCGAACGATTGAGCCTTCTCGAAAGTCACGAGAGAGAAAAAGAGGGAGAGAGAGAAAGAGATAAGACACCAGGGGTCGAAACTAACATTGCAGATAAGTCAAATTCCATTGTAGCCTTTACCGTGAAACTTGGATATCACTGCCAACTCACCGGTTACAGATTTTTTATTTTACAACTATTGAAATAATCAAAATGATTTCATAAGACATGATTGTATGGATATGTTTAGCAGAGCACGTATTACAATACGACCCGCACAAAATAAAATCAATCTCATCATTTATACTCTTTATTATTTACTACAAGTCTCAACCGTGATAAACATATTTTGCTTTCATATTTTAAATCTTATACGTCTTCTCTCTCTGTGACCTTAAATGACCGTGGATTAATTATAGTCACTGAATTCATAATGAAAGGGACTATTATTGTAGGTGTTTAAAAAACAGTGGTTCCATTTTAAAAAGTCAAGGTGACCTTAATATCTCTAAAAAATTACATAAAAACAAAATTTTTTTAGCATCGTGTCAGCCCCATTGTACCATTCAACTTTGTCCTTACCCTATTTTACGTACCTTTAGAAACAACAAAGATATTTGAGGTGCAAACGTTAGGTGTATCACCCTGTATAAGGGAACATGTATCAATCACTTTTAAGGCCCGGTAGGTTTAGTGTTCGAATGAGTCCAAACGCGACACAATCCGAAGCATGTTTGCCAGTTCAATTCGCTATTTTGTAGAATTTTTATTATCAGGACCGACGAATTCTCCATTAACAGAATACGCGTTCCACATGTAAATAATTCAATTCTAATACGATGTATATGTACTACAGGAATCATCTGAAATTTAACCGTTCGAATAATCGAGGATCGACTATACCGCGGATTAAACTAGTAACTACGATCCAAATGGCATCGTGTTTGGTATCATTTTAATCGGAAAAATGTCGCGTATATGTTAATAACAATTTCCTAAAAGAATCCTCAGAAACAAAAATGCTTTATCTTGTTCTACGTTCGAAACTAGAAGTAAGAGATCAGAAGAAGGTGTCTGTATACAATGCAAACGACATTCCGGTCCCAATTTTTTCACATTTATCAAGACATTGCTGTATATAAACATAATTTGGACATAATAATAAATCATTAACCTTCTAATATTTCGTTTTGTTCAACTCTCCCGAAATATTCACAAGCTCCCTACTTTCTTCGATCATAAGAGAGGAAACTGCTCGCTAAAACAACGTTTTGCAAATCCCCGTAACTAATCGGTCACTGTCCAGACGCACAACGACCCCTAAACCGCCATTATTATCGCCATTATCGTCGAGTCCTTTCACCGAGTAGCCATCGCGCAACCATCTACATATATGTATCTATAGTAAACTCATCGGTTTCAGTCGTGGGGGCAGCAATAGCAGCAACGCCGATATTTTGACAACCGGCGCGGTGCGGCGGAAAACAAAAACGAAAGACAGAGGGAATCTATTATATATCGATCGGTTTTTCAAGCAAAATTTACGTTCCACTCGATAACCGTGCTCTGTGTTTCCGAGGCCTGAAAAAGGCAGGTCGCGAGCCGGCCCATTAAATCTGGATGCTTTCATTTTACCGGAGCAGAGAGAAGAGCAGACAGGGGTGGTATATCCAAAGACGACAAGACAAGGTCTTCCCAAAGACGGAGAAAGGAGGAAGAAGATCGGAAGGAGGCGTAACCTCCTGTCTCTCCTTTACCCGAAGCTGTAACCGACCCACTTAATGCCAGCCGCGTCTACGATGGAGAGATTCGCTAAGAAAGAAGCTCCAACGAGCGTGACTAATGCGGGGTTATACATATACGTTTCTCTGGATAGATACGAAAAAACCCGAGGCAAGGTAAAAGGGAGCAACCGGTTCGTTCTAGACCCTGACGAGGTACACCGGCTTCTCTCTCTCTCTCTCTCTCTCTCTCCTCCTCCTCCTCCTCCTTCAGGTTCGCAAACGGGAAACGTATTCAGAAGGCTGAAGCGCCCAGCGACGGAGGAACCCGTTGTATCCGCTAAAAAATACTACGTATCCCTCTTCACCGCCTTCCTAGAAAGAAAAAGTCGGACCTAGACCAAGGAAAAACCTGGATAGGGAACGGATAGAGACGAAGAAACAAACGGTAACAGAATGGATGAAAGCAGGAGAAAAGAAGAATCGTGGGAGAGACTGCACAGACGCAACCGGCTTGAAAAGTGGCGAACGTATTTATTTAGAACTATCAAAGCATTTTTCCAGTCCGATTTGCCACCTGCTGACCCACCGAGACGAATCTTAAACACGGCGGAGAGGGTGGTTTGTTGCTCCTCCCGGATCTGATGACTAAATGGTCGCTAAATTGCTAGAGACCATAGTTGTCGAGCAAATTGCTTTTATTCTCTATAACAATCCCGTGTAATAATGCTAAGAACATTTTCTGATATTTGTTATTGTAAAGCTACACTGTTTAAACCCTGAAGGGGCCGAATCTAACTAAATAGACTAAGGGGTCGCTAAACTACTAAAGGTCATAATTGTCGAGCAAATTGATATTCGCTATGACAACCTTGTGTAATTATGCTAAGGACATTTTCAGCTATTTTTTATTGTAAAGCTAGACTGTTTAAACCGTGCAGGGGCATAGTACAGGGAAAATATAATGGTGGCATCATCTATGGTGGCAAGTTCTAGAAATATTTTTCTCTATCATTGCCATATATGAGACAAAGATGATAATAGTTTGTGACAATGACAGACAGAAAGAAACTCACATGCCACCTACTTTTTAGACTGTCTTCTAATTCAATTCAATAATGAAAGATATGAAGAAATTTAAAATTAACTAATAATCTGCTTCGCGTTAACAGTTTAGAAATACTTGGGGTCAGAGAATATAAAGAGGACCTCCGACTCATTGCATTTTTAATCGAATTCTCCACGCGATTGAATAGATATTATTAACATTTATATGAAATTGTGTCCGAGAATATCCGTAATTAGGCCATTGTCATGAAAAACAATAATTCTCCAACTATACAGGTATAACAAAGAACAAACTAGAGCAGACTTTTTCCAACTTTCTTATTATACTTTCGTACAAATTTTGTTCGGAATAGATTAGTTAATAAGAATTTTTCGAAGAACTCTCACGCTCATAATATATCCCAAAAATATCATCCATTCAGCAATGAATGTTTAATTGTGAGCGATTCGTTTATGATATTTGGCAAGTGGAGAAGCTAGAGTGAATCTTCAGCAACACTTCATTACTCTTTCTTGATAAATTAAGTTTCTAATTAATTGATTATTAGAGATCTTTGAAGGTCTCGATGATAATTTAGTGGTAAGTGGTCTAACTCAGTGACAAGTCAAATAGTCCTGAACATTATAAATTTTAGAATGCTAGAAATGGGTATTGTGCAAAAAATGTCAATGAAAATCCTGCAATATGTATATACAGTGACTCCCACTAATATTCGGACAGTTGTAAAATGCAACTTTTAGTATTTTCTCTACAATTCCGATCAATTGCAATTTTTGAAAAAATTTTTTTTCACATCCTGTAGCAAACTAATTACTCTAGCTTCCCAAAAATGTTCAAATCGTATAGTACAATATTTAGAAAGTTATCGTCTTTTTATGAGTATCCAAATATTAGTGGGAGTCACTGTACATTAGGGTGGTCTTAATTATACTTGGTGAAAATTTTTTTGTGAGATTTTTTCACGCTTCCGCCTAAAATTGTGCCATTTGGTAAGAAAATAATTCTTGCAAAAGATAAAGTTGATCGGATAAGGGGAAAGCGTGCCGCATTGACGTTAAAGTTGCGAAAACTATGAGAAATTGTATAAGAAATTTTATAGGAAAAGAAGAAAAAAAAATTTTTTAGAAGTTTTTAGTATTGCTGCAGGGGCATCTAACCGTTTGCAGAATTCTTGAGGGGTCGTGATACTCTTCACATTTAGTGCATAAGTATAGTTACTTCTATTTCAAAACTTCGCGTTCGATGCGGCACGCCTTCCCGACGTCCGATTGATCTAAAACATTGCATATATCATTTTTACATGAAATGGAACAATATTGGGGGAGGCGTGCCAAAAATTTCATGGTCGTAAAATAAGATCCACCCTACTGTACATATTTAAAACAAACTTGCAAATTTTTCTCCGAAAGTGAGTGACGACGCCATCTTACTACGAAACTCCAATAATCGAAAAATGATAACATGTCTGAACCCAGTAGGTCATAACTAGGCCTACAGAATTCCTATACCACGTCTGTGATTTCGTAATCTGCTGCAAGATGTTCGCCACCATTTAAATACCAATTTTCTCGCTCACCACAAGATGGCACCACTATTTTAAAATTTAGGTTAATCGGGAATGCTCGATTCAAACATCGACTAACAACCAACTTCTCTTCGATGAGTTATCTCCACAATTGACGATAGATTAACACTGAATATATGTACAGTAAAATTTCCTGTAGAAATACATATATATTGTGTTGTGGGCGTTTTGTTCATACATGCTATTCGTCTACAATACCTCGGTGGAAGTTTAACATGTAAACATACGGCTTTTTACTACAAATATAATGAGTTATTGGGTTTCGGCAATGTCTCATTGACATTTGACATTTGTGTTCACGGCGCTGTAGCTGTATAATATGTATGTATTTCCTGTCAAACACTGTGCCTCGATAAAGATTACAACAATGAGCTGGTTCTAATAATTATCGTTCAAGGTTGTAATAACGTGTTAGAGTAGAAGAAGGAAGCGGAGCAACACTATGGAGGGTGTCAACGGACAACTGCAGACCAAATACCAAAAAATTGCCACTGAATACTCAAAAGTAAGGATAGTAATTGTTTAACACCGGACTTGCATAACATTGGTATCAAAACATTTGCCAAACGTTTATTTAGCCCCTTGCGTGTTTCTTTCATATCGCGCAATGTTTTCTGATATTTGTTACGTGCTTGGTGATAACAAGAAATTTCATACTTTTAGATCCGTGCTCAAGCAAATGTTCTAAAAAAGGCTGTGATCGACGAACAAACGCGTAATGCAGATATTCGTGAACAATTGAAGGAGAAAGAAGTGGAGCTTCGAAGAGCCGATCAAGAATTAGATAGTTTATCTTTTCGAAATCAACAATTAACCAAACGTATAACTGTATTGCAGGAAGAACTGGACAAAGCGCAAAATAAATCTAAGAAAGGTAAGAATAAAGTATCGGATAGCAAGAGTCAAATACCCACGCCACCGAATCATATCTTGGATGAAGAGTTTCAAAAGAAAATAGTCGAGAATGCTCAATTATTGTCTCAAATCAGTGATAAAGATAGCGAGATTGAAAGCTTGAACGAAAGGATACAGCAGTTGGAGTATAAATTAGATCACAGTGAAAAATCTAAGGTCGAATTAGAATGCCGGTATCAAAGTACAATAGACAAGTTAGAAATAGAAAGAAACGATATACAAAGGAAGTTGAATGAGAAGCAAAAGCAAGAAGAAACCGTTTCATGGTCTAGTAACGAAGGTAAACGAGATGGATTCGAGTTAGATACCAGAATAGGACTTTCTAATCATCGTCAAATGGAGTCGTCTCCAGTTCCATCGCCATTAGCTTCGCGTAGATCATCGAAATCGATTGGTGAGGGCAGGCCTCCAAAGTCTCATGAAGATAGTAATGAGTTTGATTTCTCAAAATCATGTGACTTGGAGAAAGAAATGAATTATTGGAAAGCACAGTATCACATACTCAAATTAAAGTATGATGAGATTGAACAGAAAGAATATTTAAGCGATGAACAAGTGGAGAGCGAGTCCTTGCAACCAGCGAAAATAAATCATATGGTAACATCTACAGTCTGTGTATACAAGTTTGTGAACTTTATCCTGTAATGTAATCAATGCATTTTTTAACAGATTGGAAGATTAACAGTACCCTTTGCTATACCGGAAGAGATAGAAGCTCGCGAAGCTAAGATCAGAGAGTATTTTCTAGAAGAAATCGACAAATTAATCACTGAGAAAAATATTTACCATGTTAAAAATTTAGCTATGGCTGCTAATGTAATTAACTTGGTTTTTCATGTATCTTTTTTTGCAAGGGCTGTGTTAGAAACGCAACTAAATATTTTATTTCAAAATACATTTTCAGAGTGAAGTTCTACAAGTTCATTTAGACACGAGCGAATCGAAGAGAAAACAATGCGAGTCTGCACTAACGGAAGCGTTTTCGAACTGTAATGTTTTGCAGAAAGACAAAGAAATACAGGAAGGAAATTACAAAGTTCAACTCAGTACTATGAGCGAGCATTTAGCGAACATGAACGACAAACTTATTTCTCAAACAGAAGAGATACAACAACTCAAGTTCGAACTTGCAAACAAGGTAAACGTTCATTGACAAATGGAGATGTTAAAACTTTCCGTATTTTGTATGTGATTTCATAATTTTCAGAACAATAAAAAGGGAAAACAGAAATGATACGAGTTAGATTGAAAATTAACTATTATTGACATTCCATCGGCGACAGAAATGAATCAGAATTGTCGGTAATTTTAATTTCACCGAAATACGATGTACCTATAAAACAATAATTACAAGTTTCAAACCTATCCTTGTTAACGTTGTGAAATCAGTGTTACATGATTTATCAAGTTCAAAGAAGAATTATCCTTGATGTTCGTTTCTTGAACACTTAGAATACAAGTACCTACATTTTACATAGAATCATAAAATATATGGTATTAACATTTACACATATTTACAATGAGTTTGTTACAATGTTAATTGAACAATTTGTTCCTCTATATTCTGAATTAAAGCTTCTGTTTGTATTTTAATTGTTATAAAATAAAAATATATAAGCATATACATAACAATATTCTTAAATATACAGTGTCTAACAATTGTAATAGAGCAAAGAAGAAAAATACGCTTCTCTAGTACAAGCGTCTACAATTTTCACCATTATTTGGCCAAAAATTTAGTAAACATGATACAGATAAAATTTTTTTCTCTAAATTTCAATATTCTATGTGCAAAGGAACCATTAGACTTTTATAGAAAAACTGGCTCCGCAACTACAACCTTGTTCTGCTAAAGGATTATTTGTTATCCTAAACGCAGAACGTATTAATTCCTTATGATATTCTATTGTCGCTCCTTTAATGTATTCTAAAGATGTAGCATCTATAACCACTTTGGCACCGTCCTTTTGAAATACCCTGTAAAATATTATCTAATTGATTTCTACAACAAAAATATCATACTAGAAATTTCTACTTTTTCTTTACAAGCATACTTGTCATCTTCGTTTATATTTGTATCCAAGTCGAATTTATATTGAAAACCTGAGCAACCACCGCCTTCAACCGTTACCCTCAAATAAGCATTGTCGTCTGTAATTTCCTTCAAGCGTTTGACACAACTATCTGTAATAATGATGCCACTTTTTGGCTTAACGGCAGCTGCAGTAGACATTTCTCTTGATGAAGCTGTAGATACATTATACCATGGCGACCTGATAATGAAAGTAATTTCTAATTAATTTATTAACAATATAGGATCACAGCAATCATGAAATAACTCCAAATAGTTAATGTTGATTCAATACAATGTAAATGTTCTGTCTTTAATTATTCAAAATGATGAAAGTTTCTCGATCTACAATTGAAAATACTACGATAAAGTATGTAAATGAAAATATACTTACGTCAATAGACGTGAAAAATATCGATTTGCGACGAAATTAGAGGAGAGACCCCAAATTGTATATTTCAATTTCGCCATATTTCTGACAAGCGTAAAATAATCGACAATATCATAATACATAGATACGAATGAGAATATTATCAAACACTATCACCAAGGTCATAGAATAATTAATGAAAACATTGCGAATGTTGTGAATCCTTAGTAATAATAAGTCCTAGTTACATTAGAATAATTACTGACGAAAATGATACGGACCACGGACTTTATTCTTATACATACAAAAGTTTGATCCAGCAGATTTATTATGTTTCTTCATGAAAATTCCTCGTTGTTTCACATGCAAAGAAATGTGAAGTTTAATCGATTTCACGAAAACAATTTATTGATAATGAAATTGTCGATTCTAACTAGCTCCATGGTAATATATTTCCCTTCCTATATGCATAGATATCAATACTCGTCGAACAAATAATACGTATACACTAAACAGAGAGTAAATGAGAGTGCTCACGCCCGGGATTTGGCCGTGCCACTATTGGCTGCACATCAACTCGCAGTCCGGACAAGAACCTACATCAACTTGCACTCCGGACACGAACCTACATCAACTCGCACGCCGGATAAGAATCTACATCGACTCTCAGTGACTCTCAGTCCGGACAAAATCATTTTTGGCCTTGATCAGAATAAAAAGTTTATATTGATTGATTCGCAGTACCCGTATTATATTATAAACAATTTTTATTTGAATATGTTCCCCAAGTTCAGTTTTTCTCTCTGTTTCATGAAATTAGGAAAATATCATGTATTAAAATACTTGTAGAAAATAATTATTTAATAAGGTCAAATAAATGGAAGGATTACAGAAGTAGACACATTATACTAAACAAAAAAGGTCGAACGACATTTTAGCTCTACTTCCAACAAACTAGAAAATCTATAACGTACTATTTACAATTCCTTAGGACTTGAAGAAATTATATGTTCAGTTAGGAAGTCGGAATTTAACTATGGAATGGGAAATAAAGAAAGGCAAAACAAAACAATTAATTAAAAATCATTTATTAAACACACAAACAAATATATAATACATAAACAAATATATTTAAAATATTATAAAACAAATAAATAAATAATCATTATCATACATAACTATTCATAGGAATAAAATAACAATTTATTAACCAATAGCCGGTGGAGAAGGTATTGACCGTTCGGCAGGCAGCAATGACTCTGCAAATAGGAAAATGAATATTAATAATTATTGTTCAATTTGGAGGTTTTTTGTACTTTATTTAAATATAATCTATTTAAAAAATAATACCGATTATTTATATGATAGTTTAAACAATTTTATATGCCCAGAAGATCTGTTTATACATAAATGGTTTTTAAAAAATAGTATGTGAAAAACTATACTTTGTTTAAAAAATTTTATTAACCTAGAGAATTCTGTTCATAAAAGCGTGGAAAAATTGACGACGGTGGAGGAACAGTTGACTTTTTTCTTGCAGGATCTTCTACGTGAATTTAGAAAATACTTGATCATTTACTACATTCAAATGAAACATACATTGAATTAAATTGTAAACGATTAATTAAACTTACATTGGCGGATCTCGATAATTTTCATCGTTGACTGAGAGTCTCCAGCTCGCGTTTCAGCTACTCGGTCCACCGAAGCGCGAGCTCGAAGAAGCGTGGAAAAATTGACGACGGTGGAGGAACGGTTGACTTTCCTCTTGGAGAATCATCTACATGAATTTATAAAATACTTGATTATCTACTACATTCAAATGAAACACATTTAAAAAATTGTAATTTTTTTCGGTTAAATACTGATTAACTTAGGTAAAAAACACTTTTCTCTCCGAGCATCCGAATGGGCTGAAAAATCGTGGAGACTATTTTGTGCAACAGCCTATATACAGTAAAATATCCATAAATGTCTTAAAAGTGTGGCCTTTAAAAGTCCCGAAGCTATTCCCACTACTGCGGGGTGTACCCCCTTGAGTGGCCGTGAAACTCGAGAAGCCTCGGTCGCCGAGAAGTATGACATCATGCGGCTCGAGTGTCTCGGTGAGACCGCCTAATCCAAATTGCTAACTTCCTTATTCTTCATTATTTTTTTATGGAACTTTCACCAACATATTTCTGGCATTTTTCTAATGCAAAATCATACCAAACATGATATAATTCCGATAATATTTACTTGAGTAATGGAAATTAAAGTTTCGAGCGCAAGGAAGGATAGCGTATGGGAAAGAAAGAAACGCCGAGAGTCGGAGTCGACGGTACAGTTTAAAGGTTCAAGCGTCAACACGATGCAATAGCAAGGGATAATTTTTTTATTATTACTTATTTTTTTATAGGACTGAGATTTTTGATAGGACAAGACGGGTGACCGTTATACTTTTTTACAAAGTATCCAACATGATACATATTTAATAAATATAAATCATGTACTCACCAACTCTTGCAATCCATTGAGCAGACAAGGGATTGTCCTTTTTCGGGAAAACATACAAATGGTGTCCATTTTGTCGGCAATTGCTGCAGTCCTTGTACATGCAGGTATCCATAAAATTCTTCAATGTCCCTGATGAAGCGATATCCTAAGTCCTAAATCTGAAACAAACTCCACAAAAAACGCACAAATCCGCGAACACTCACGAACACGCACAAATCCGCGACACTCACGAATTCAGGAACACACAAAATCCGCGAACACGCACACACACAAAATCCGCGAACACTTACAACACGCAAAATCCGCGAACACTTACAAATGTACGAAGTGTTCGGCAAAAGTTTTAAAAATATAATGTATTAAAAATATAATGTTTAAAGAAAATAATGAAAAAGTTCTCCGCTGCTCTGAGCTAACTGTCGAACGCGGTGCTCTGCCAATCTTCTCAAATCGCGGCAACGCGAAGCCACGTACAGATCGCTCAGCACTTGTTTGCGACTCTGTTTACAAAAACAGATTGAAGTCGCGGTAATGCCCAACGGTCGCTCGATGACTACATTGTAGTCACGAGCGGGCGCTCGCCGTCTACAACTTCTAAAAGATCGCATACTGAATAATTAATTACATAAAAAAAAGTTTGTAATTATTTAGAAGTTGGGCTTCCTCTCAGATTTTGATGAAATTTAAATGTGTTATAGATTTCTACGTTTTGAACAACTTTTTCTTATGCATGTTACCGCCGCTCGATTTTATTTTTCGAGATATTCGCAAAAAACTATCGCTAATATTGTATTGAATTTTTCGTATTCCTGCACTAAAAATAGCAAATTTTAATTGTTCGGCCTAAAAAAACGTGATTTGAGAGAAAGAAAAAATTGTATTCTGTGCGATATATATATATATCTGAATGTTCGCAACGCTCACAACATTGCTGGTTAGGTAGTCTGGATACAGAGATTCTAATCCTGTCGAGAGCAAAGTTTTTTTCCATACATCAAACTTTATTTTTTCAATGTCTTATTCATTGTGATTTAGCAATATTTTTTCAATGTTTTAAACATGTTTAAGTAATATGTTTTGCAGAATATGGGAAAAATAGGGAGATTACAGTATGAATGGTTTTTAACCTTGAGAAAATTCGTCAAACTTGCACAATTTCAAGAAAAAGTCGTTTCTACGTTACCACGAGCAGAAATTTTTTTTTAACATACCATGTATCATTTCCCGTAGATTTTTTCACACTGACTTCAAATCTGGCCTGAAATTTATTCTACGACCTCTGGTTTTTTAAAAAAATCGAATTATAGTTAAACAGTTTAACTTTTATTTTTTCAAGGTTAAAAACCATTCGAACTGTAATCTCCCTATTTTTGCATATTCTGCAAAGTTTCAGCTTTCATTTAAAAAAAAATTCATCACTCTACCTCATTTCTATGGAAAGTTATTTCTTTTTGAATCGAGTTAGGTCAAGTTTTCCCACTGTGCGCCGTTACGAGCGTTCACCGGCATACTTTATTTTTTTGACACTGTTCCACCAAACGGACACTTCTGAGATTTTTATACAAAATAGTTTACCATCATAGCAATATCTTGGAATTTTTTGGTGGGTGTCAACCCAGGGGAAGATGGTTAAAAAAATTCCCAAAGAATTAATTAATTGTTTGCAACTATAAATCATTAGCAAAAAATTCTGAAAAAAATCTGAAATATAGAGTGTATCCATATCTTTTGTGTGCCGTTCATCCTATGTCGATATCTCTTCTCGTTTTAGAGCAAATTGCATTTAAGTGCGGGGGAATTAACCCCAATTTCACCCTTATCGGTGGGGGTAGACATTTGAAATTTTACACAATGTTTTTTTTAGACATAAAACGATGTTTTAAGACAGGAATCAGGAAAATTGGAGCATGGCCGCTGGCCCATGCTTATCCGGCTAGATCCTTTCACCCTAAACACTAAACAAACAAAAATGTGCTGAACATATTTATTTTACATAATTTTTTCGTGGAGTTATGCAAGCAGGGTTCGGGGCGTTCTTCCGATTACAATAAGACTAAACTCGATAGAATGTGGACTGTGCCATGTGATTATGTAATCGTGAATGTATTCGCGGAAGTATCCGAGGTCTTCAAAAAGATCCTTTAAATAATATTCTGTCGGCAATCTACCCTTAATGTTTCCCCTAGACACACAGTTTTGGGTATCATTTTGAAAGAAAAACATATTTTTATACTTTTTACACTTTTATTTGATAATTATTTTCTGCAGTTATTTTAATACATGATATTTTCTTAATTTCATGAAAAAGAGAGAAAGACTGAACTTAGAGAACATATTCAGATAAAAATTGTTTGCTACGAAAGGGGATATATAATACGGGTGCTGCGAATCAATCAATATAAACTTTTTATTCTGATCAAGGCCAAAAATGATTTTGTCCGGACTGAGAGCCACTGAGAGTCGATGTACGTTCTTATACGGACGGCAAGTTGATGTAGGTTCGTGTCCGGAGTGCGAGTTGATGTAGGAGCTGATCCAGGCTAAGCACTAGAGTAGAGGGCAGCACCATACTGGGCACGGCCAAAACCCGGGCGTGAGCACTCTCATTTACTCTCTGCACTAAATTATTATTGTAAACTGCACTACGAATTGGTGATGCAACCAATGTGAGATTGAAATTACATCGTTGATTAAGAAAAGATAGATGATATTCATCTGTTCGCAGCCACTCACAAGTACCTATTGGCGCCAACTAGCGGTGAAAATTACAAACGCAAACTATGAAAAAAATAAATAATACGGTAACAAATGATCCAATACTGTATGCTGAAGAAAAAATGGCAACACCGCGAGAGTCCGTTTGTCATATATATATCAATATACCAGAGAGTAAATGAGAGCAGGGTGGTGTCACTCAATGTATTTTTTTGTTAGCACGAAATCCAACGCCATCTGATAGATGTGTTACACAACTAACGGTCAAAACGCGGGAATTTGAAATCTATACTATCCATTCCAGGCTAATTTATAATTTTTATTTAAAAATAAATAAATTAAAACAATTCAATACATTTTAAAAACAGTATATTCAATATTTTACATATAAGTAACAGTATATGTACAACTTTCTACTTATTAATAAATTTAAAACATAATATCAGGCGCAATCACACTGGTTCATTACAAATATTGCAATTTATACATTATTTACAAACTTTTTCATACTAACAATACATCAAATGCATATCACACCAATTGACATTGTGTAACAAACATAGCATATCTCGTAACACACATCGTTTCTCTCGTAACACACATCGTATCGCTCCTAACACACATCGCATATCACAGAACACACAATTCGTTGTGTGTTACGAGAAATACGATGTGTGTTACGAGATATACGATGTGTGTTACACTATGTCGATGTGTGTTACCCTATGTCGATGTGTGTTACAAGATATACGATGTGTGTTACACGATGTCGATGTGTGTTACGAGATATTCGATGTGTATTATACGATTTCACATCGAGATCGTATAATTTTACATCGTATATCTCATACGCACATCGATATCGTGTAACACACATCGCATATCTTGTAACACACAAAGCATATCTCGTAACACACATCGTATTTCTCGTAACACACGTCGCATATCTCGTAACACACAATGCGTTGTGTGTTACGGGATATACGATGTGTATTATACGATCTCGATGTGTGTTACGTTATATACGATGTGTGTTACACGATGTCTATGTGTGTATGAGATATTCGATGTGTATTATACGATCTCACATCGATCACACATCTCTCTTAAAATACATACATTTTAATTTGTTTATGGCTGATTTCCAGTACTGGGCGTGAGATGATGTCCTCGTTACAGGTCCTGCCAGTGGCTTCAATGGTTCATGTTTCCCTCCTTCTCCATTCAGGCTGTCCAAAATGTTGTTGAATTCCTTAATAATAATTGCAGTCCCACTGCTTTTGCTGTCCATGAAGAATTCTCCTGTAACATCAGTTTCATCTGGAAAGAAATACATTCTTTACTTCCAATTCAATTTTTAATTATAATAAACAGTGGACTGTAATCATAATGCTAATACCTGCGGAAACTTGATTGCAAATGGTAGCAACTATCCGTAAACCTGAAATGATAGTGAGTTAAAAAATAGTCTTAATCCTTAAATATACTATGAGGGACCAAAAGCATGTTTGATTTATTTAAAAATAGTAAAAACTAACGTGAAATAATATTTTTATTTACCATTAACTCCGTTCAACTCTGTTATTAAAGTAACCAGTTGGTCTTTAATTCTGTCTGCATTTGCGGGTCCCTTACTGAATGAATAACACACAGTCTGCTCCCATTTCCTTGTAATTCCTCTCAATAGGAAGCCCAACGCATAGTGGACAATTTATCCGTTTGATACACCAACCATGACATCCCGAGTGGAACTGTAATAGATATCTGTGGACAAAACAATTTCGTCAAAAACTATAACACATAATCTATCTACAGGCCTGAGTAAACAAATAATAGTAAACTGCTATGAATATTATTTATAATGCTGTCATTGAACCCTTCCCCTATGGGGATTTTACTCAGCAGCCGTAAAATTGTTGACTTCGATGGCAAGTAGAACCATTGGACTAGAAAGCGATACGTTGCTCCGGATGTTTTGTATAATGACAAACTCATTAGTTTATTGTTTGTAGAATATCGATGTCCTCTTGGTTTCGTAATTTTCACAAATATGCACCAAAATTGTAGGATTTGTTCCCTAGGTGACCAATAGGGAATGCGGCCTACTCCGCTCGGAACCGGAGGAATTGAAATAGGAATTCACTACTACTCCATTACTGCTAAGAGATATACAGGGTGTCCCAAAACTACCCTAGGAGCCGAAAATGGGAGGTTCTTTGGGTCATTTTAAGCGACATTTTCCTTAGCAAAAATGTTATCCGCGGCTTTGTTTAGGAGTTATTAACGAAAAACACGAACCAATCAGAGCGCGACTTAGACGCGCGTTGGCACAGATGGCCAATGGACAGTTGGCGCGCCGAGCCGATTTTGCCAACTCGCGTCTAGGTCGCGCTCTGATTGGTCCGTGTTTTTCGTTAATAACTCTTAAACAAAGCCGCGGATAACATTTTTGCAAAGGAAAATGTCGCTTAAAATGACCCAAGGAACCTCCCATTTTCGGCTCCTAGGGTAGTTTTGGGACACCCTGTACTTTATTCACGCTAACGCGGCAGAAAACGTGTTTATCGTACGACGATCGAATCACGAAGAAGGTCTAGGCGGAAGCAGTGTTGTGATTGAGGCCTCAATTTCTCGCGCATGCGCGATCGAAACAGTGGCGTATCTACAATGAAGCAAAAGAGCGGCCAGAGCCCTAGCACCCCGTGGCAGTTATATTGGCGGGAGTGTACCGGTGTTATTGGCGGGACGAGTGTTCTGTCTTAAAACTTAATTGCTAACGTTTTAAGGGTAGCTTAACCCCTTGCCTTTTCAATGTTTACACTAATAATTTTTTAAAAATCTGCGGGGTGCTCAAGCTACCCGATTTCATCGAAAAGGTTACGTCACTGAGGCTGAAATTGCCGCGCATGCGCGAGAAATTGAGGCCTCAATCACAACACTGGGCGGAAGTTTGCCTAGGCACATAGACATACGATGTCTAGAGGGGCGACTCGCTGTCGCAGCTCGCATGCTGCGATCTGCGATTGCCCGGCGGCACTAGCGCCGTGGCGAAGCGCGGAAACACATGTTGCCCCTACACACTCCCCTCCAAGCAGAGAGGAACAGAGAGTGCTCACGCCTTTGTCTGCACTTGCCACCACTTTTTGGCACGCTCACGCTTAGCACGGAACAGCTCCTATACCGGCGGTAGAGCCCACTTTTACCACGTAATAGAGAGCACACCAGTTTTAGCATGAAACAGAACCTTTACTATCCTATGGCATAAATCAGAACTAGCTTCAACACTGCATTCGTGCGATATAACCATGTATCGGAAATTGCTAAAATTCGATGCGGTAAATTACTGCCGGTAATGCCTGCCAAAATAAACTACAATAAACTGTGGGACACTGCACTTAATTTAGCAAATATGTCAACTTCCATATTAAAAAAAGTGTGACGGCAATCACACGTGACACACAGTTTTCATTTTTTAACCTTGCCAAAGTAGTATGATGTTTAAAATAAGTAAATATACAGTGTTTACTCGATAAATGTTCAAAATATCTGGTCTATAATACCGTGGGCAAAGTTGGGCAAAATATTTATCCAAATGACAATACCGAATAACGAAATAAAAAAATAAAAAAAGTACCCTTGTGTGTGTTCGGCGAATATCAAATAAATAATTTTATTCGATTAGAATTTATCTGACAAATAAAGATAATTTTTTTTTATTCAATTAAATTATATTATATTAAATTATAGAATAATTTTTTCATCTTTTATTCGCCTTAGGCTCTTCGAATAAATCTTCCAATAACTTTTGCCAACTCGAATAAACGGCGACGAGGTCCGACGAGCGCCGAACATTAAAGACCCAGCGACTAACAAATAACATACAATGTAAGCAAATGGGCGGCGGCTGTATGATTTTTGGGCCGATATTTGATATTGGAGTAAGACAGAAATCTTTACAAAAGGACGAATGAATAGTAAATGGTATATTTGAGCGCGGTCGTTAGGCCTTCGGTCAAAGTGTCAAAACACATATAAGTAGGCCATAAAAATCCTCCTTACACATTTTTCTGTGCCATATAATTCTAATTGCCGAAGCGCAAAGTACCAGCAGCGATGTCCTAAAGTGTTAATAGCCGTACCAGGTACCAGAAAGGCATTCAAGACCAAATCGGTCAAACCTGCCGGGGTTTCCACGTGCTCGACACCCCCCGGCATAAGGACCAGCACGCGTGGGGCCGCCGAAGAATCGCAACAGCAACAGTGGACAATTGTAAATTAACAGCAAATATTGAAATTGTACTTATTTATTTAAATTATTTAACTTATTAGAATTTATTAAAATTATTTAAATGAAAGTCGAAAAAAGGTACTTTTTTATTCGGACTTTCGAATAACGAATAAATGTTTTTCATCCGTTATTCGAATCGTTCCTTAAATAATTTTTTATTTAGATAATGCCCAACTCTGCCTGAGAAATACTAGTGGGTGCTCGAACTGATACCTCTCAACTTGAATATGAGATAAGTACATATAAGATTGGGGCACCGTATGTCACCCTAGGAACCATGCAACATTTGTTTGAACATTTTTTTCACACAACAAAGGATCATTTAGGATAAGCAGACAAGTTTGTGGTTGCATTAATATTTTATTCTGTAATTTGCAATGTTAACTTTAACTGTGAATTATTCCTTTAATTACAGAAAGTGACAGAAGTTGTCAGCGCGAACTATATGAATCCTTTAAGTTAAAAATAAATGTAGACAATTAAAAAATTTTTTTAGTTGAACTGTTCATTAACACCCGAAGCAATAAGTATTTACTGAAATAAAATAGGTACCAACACGGGCAGCGCGGTCGACAATACTTGAGGGGTGGGTCAGGGAAGAGGAAACCAGCAGCTCAGAAGCAGGGAAACCGTCCACAGCCCACGAATATCCCAACACTGGGCAAGAGCAGTCTTTTCGCTGTGTGCGGAGAAGTCGGTGGGTGCCTAAAAATTGCTTTGCAGTAAACACGTGATGATGTTTACTGCCGTTAGTTTTAAGCCGCTGGTTTTCCCCACTCCTCACGTATTGTCGACCGCACTGCCCGTGTTGGTGCCTGTTTCGACTGCGAACGCGCTACACACACAAGCGTCCGTCTGCTCTGTCCGTGTGAACTACCTGCTCGACTGATCGACGCCGACTCGTTCCTCCGATTTTCACGTTTCCGAAGTTTCGAACGCATGAGTCGGAAAGTCGGAATCTGGAGACGGCGCGCATTTGAATCCCGGCGCGGCGCATTTTTTTGCTATAACTTTTGATCTAAAAAAGATATCAAGGAGAAATGTGGATTAAATTTTTCTTTGAAAATCGGGTTCAATGATTTACACAAAAATATATTTTGTATTGTTTAAATAATGTTTTTGTTGATGCCCTTACCTGCCAAAAACACTGCAGATTGATCTTTAAGAAAGGATAGCACCTGTACCAGTGATCCTACGGTATCGAAACTTCGATCTGCAGCCGTCTGAGGTATTAACGGGATAATAAATTATCTAATCATGACACAACATTTTCCCTTTTACAAAAAGATCTTGGTTGAAGTGGTAATTAAAATCGATTACTAGCTATGTAAAGACTAAAAAGTATAGTATATGTAAAGACTAAAAGTAAGACTAAAACACATTTTCAATCCTTCGGAAATGAATTGCTAAGAATGCAAATTCTTCCGAGGAATATCGAGGCCATGGTAGACCGATGCTCTTCGTTCAAGACTATGTTGCTTGAAAAAAAAACTTTTTAAAAACCACGCTTATATTAGAATGCACTAAAAAGGAGAAAATAATATTTTTAGATATTAGTGACTATAAATAAAAGTACGCCGAACTATATTTACGTAATCATCGCGCGGGCGCGTACCACGCTTTTATTTATAGTCACTAATGTCTAAAAATATTATTTTCTCCTTTTTAGTGCATTCTAATATAAGCGTGGTTTTTAAAAAGTTTTTTTTACATATTTTTTTATTTTCTACTTTTTAGTCTTTACATATCTAGTAATCGATTTTAATTGCCACTTCAACCAAGATCTTTTTGTAAAAGGGAAAATATTGTGTCATGATTAGATAATTTATTATCCTGTTAATACCTCAGACGGCTGCAGATCGAAGTTTCGGTACCGTAGGATCACTGGTTCAGGTGCTATTCTTTCTTAAAGATCAATCTGCAGTGTTTTTGGCAGGTAATGGCATCAACAAAAACATTATTTAAACAATACAAAATATATTTTTGTGTTAATCATTGAACCCGATTTTCAAAGAAAAATTTAATCCACATTTCTCCTTGATATCTTTTTTAGATCAAAAGTTATAGCAAAATATGCGCCGCGCCGGGATTCAAATGCGCGCCGTCTCCAGATTCCGACTTTCCGACTCATGCGTTCGAAACTTTGGAAACGTGAAAATCGGAGGAACGAGTCGGCGCGGCGTCGATCAATCGAGCAGGTAGTTCACACGGACAGAGCAGACAAACGCTTGTGTGTGTAGCGCGTTCGCAGTCGAAACAGGCTCAACACGGGAGCGCGGTCAACAATACGTGAGGAGTGGGGAAAACCAGCGGCTTAGAACTGACGGCAGTAAACATCATCACGTGTTTACCGCAAAGCAATTTTTTGGTCCCACCGACTTCTCCGCACACAGCGAAAAGACTGCTCTTGCCCAGTGTTGGGATATTCGTGGGCTGTGGACGGTTTCCTCTGAGGAATATACCGCGGCTCTTAGCTGTGACAATGTTCTGTCATGGTAGGCCAATGTTCTTCGTTCAAGACAGTTGCCTGAAAAAAGCATGTCAACAAAAATTTGTTCCGCGCACGGCATTGGAAAAACCACAATTTTCTTAAAATTGTACAAGTTTAACGAATTTTTTATTGAGAAGTTAAAAATATCCTAAAACCCTCATCGGTTTGAATGGAATGAAATCATAAACTATGTTGTGTTGCAGAAAACGTACCAGAAGTTCGGACAGTACTAAAAACAAATTATCTATTTATTACATTGCGACGAGAGGTCAATAGTAAAAGAACCTATCCTAAATATCCTGCTGACACTAGGCGTTCATTATGGTTGTTTTTCAATCACCGTAATCGTGATTCTGAGATTACTGTAGCAAAAATTACGCTATGTATGGTATATTTGAATATTTCGACTGTGTAAGTAAAAAAATGTTAAGTAGAGCTGTAATACAGTCAGGGCCGTTCCTACCAGGCGTGCAGTGCGTGCCCGCACACAGGCGGCCGATTAATTTTAGGGGGCGGCCGACTGCGGTCGAAAATAGCGATTTGATTCACTTGTTTCCTAATTTGGCAATAACAATTTGATTGTATTTGACGTTGCCAGTAACAGTTGCAAGTGGAGAAAGATCATTTTCAAAACTAAAAATTGTAAAAAATTATTTAAGGGCTACTATGACACAGGAGCGCTTATCTGATTTAGCTCTTTTATCAATAGAGCACGACATATGCGAGAAATTTGACTATGCCAAAGTCATAGACGAGTTTGCTGCGAATGAAGCTCGTAAAGCGTCACTCTAAAATTTTATATTAGAAATTGCGAATGCGATATATGTTTATAAAATGCGTTAATACAACAAATTCATTGTATTCTGAATTTCTCATTATAAATTTGGATAAAGCACTTATGTATACTGGTTTAAATATTTTTCCCATTGTCAAGGTGAGGGTGGGGGCGGCGAAAAATTGCTCAGCACGCAGGCGGCTGTACACCTAGGAACGGCCCTGAATACAGTCCGTAAATGACTAGAGGCCGAAAGTATTCCAAAAATATTTTTCCGAAAAATTATTTTAAAATAATCTAAACAGTCAAAGAATGTTTTTACAGTGGTTTATCAATAACCATATGGTTAGTAAGCGAAAAAACATCTGATCAATGAAGAAAAAAATTTGACTTGACCGGGCTTTCGTACTTGATCCAAAATGTCTTCAGCGGTTCCGCAGTCGGAGACCATAAATAGCCGCTGCACCAACCGGCATCGTTAGAATTGAATTCGAAATATTCAAATATATCACACATAGTGTTATTTTCGTTTTTGCACTATGAAAGTTTTAAAGTCTAGAAGATGTTTCTCTGAGCGTAGGAGCGTTTAATATTACATAATATATTTTTAAGATTCGGAAAAGATAAGTATACATTAGGGAAAACGCTGAAAAAAGTAGTCATTTTTTTTAACTACGACGCATCACTATCAGGAATTTTTAAAAAATGGAGGCTAATTATATACAAAAGGTCTACGTACTCCGATTTTGATGAAATTGTAATATGTTATAGTTATAGATTTCGACATTTTGAACAACTTTTTCCTTTTCCAATATAGGGGGGTCGCTTTTAGTTTTTGAGATATTTGAATTTTTCGTATTCCTACACGCTCCGCGGCAACGTAAGTCTGTCCCGGTACGGCGTTTATTTACATTTTGACGCTGTAGAGATGAGCGACGAACCAGGGGGGCGGAAAAAGAGCCGGCCTGACACCACACACACCCACCCAGTATTTCACACGCACCCAGTGTTTCTAAATGTTAATTTCATAACGGAAACCTTCTTTTTAGAAACACTGAATGCGTGTGAAACACTTTTTCCGCCCCCCTGGTTTGTCTGTCATCCCTACGGCGTCAAAATGTAAACAAACGCCGCACCGGGACCGGCTTACGTTGCCGCGGAGCGTGTAGGAATACGAAAAATTCAAATATCTCAAAAACTAAAAGCGACCCCCCTATATTGGAAAAGGAAAAAGTTGTTCAAAATGTCGAAATCTATAACTATAACATATTACAATTTCATCAAAAGCGGAGTACGTAGACCTTTTGTATATAATTACCAAATTGAGCATAATATTTGCGGTAATATCTGATTGCTAAATTAAATCTGTGATAGTCAACTTAAGATTTCTATATGAAATCTGCATTTTTCCGATTTTTTTCGTGTTTTTCATTTTTTACAACTAGAGTTTGCAACGGAAAAACCTGAAAATTATATCTAATATGTGGCTTAGTATCCGAAATGTGTCAGATTTTTTTCAGAATCTTTAACTGTCAATAAATAGGGAAATTGGGCCAAAAACTGATTTTTCGATTTTTTTCAATAACTACCCTTACCGATGAGATATGGGGCTGAAACTTGGCAGAGAAGGGTCTTTTTGGGTAGGCTATCGAATGGGCCAAGCTCGATTAAAATCCCACCGGGGACGAATTTCACTACCAAATCCGGGCATAGTCTTTCAATTACAGTGTAATTCTACTACATTCACGATTAGCGTAACTACCGGCAATCAAATTGATTAAAAGGTTTCAATTAAGTCATACAACTAGAGTGTAATCTATCCTTTGCTGAATATTAAATTAATTTATATTTTTATGCCAAGTTTTGCTGAAAACAACGCAAAACATAAATTAATTTGAGAGTAAAACGTGTTCTAACTCTCTGGAACTCTTTTCCAAGTTGCATATTAAATCTAGAAGTAGAGACAGAGAGAGATTGTTTTTGCAACTATTATTTTGTCTTTGTTAAAAATGATGTGAGATCTGATCCTCTCTGGCATGGGAGGGGGAAATCCGCTCTACCGCCGGTCTAGGAGCTGATCCAGGCTAAGCATCCGCTCTACCGCCGGTCTAGGAGCTGATCCAGGCTAAGCGTCCGCTCTACCGCCTGTCTAGGAGCTGATCCAGGCTAAGCGTCCGCTCTACCGCCGGTCTAGGAGCTGATCCAGGCTAAGATGTTATGTGGGGGCAGCACTATAACGGGCGCAGTCAAAACCTGGGAGTGAGCACTCTCTGTTCCTCTCTGCCTCCAAGAGAGCGGCAGCAATACAAAAATTCGCTTTCGAATGTACACATATTATACAGAATTTCTTACATGGTACTTAATTCTACGCGCAACGTTTACAAAAACTTATCCTAGGTTGCGGAGTTCACGAAGGTGACTCTACGACGCGAGTATGTGCGTAACGGCACGTTCGGAATAGGTTGAGCGGCAACCTGAGCTTGGTTTTCGACTTGCTCGTTGACAAAATGCGCTGGTTTAAGATTTTCGATAGATACATTACGCGGCGAGCCATCCACTTCGATTCTATATACGCGATCAGAAATGCGCTGGAGTACTCGGTGTGGTCCGGTGTAAGGCCGTTCTAACGGCGTGCGCACGGAGTTTACAAGCATGAACACATGCGAACACGACTCTAACTCTTTATAGACGAAGGCTTTGACTTTACGTTTATGAGTCACCGGCACTGGCTTGACGGCACGCATATATAGTCGAAATTCTTCCAGGAACGGCTGCGGGTCGGGTTTGAAATCGTCTAACAAAAAGAATTCGCCCGGCAAACGCAATGACGTTCCGTAAACATAATCGGCGGGAGATGCATTAGTATCGAGGCGGACGTGAGTACGCAATCCTAGCAATACCACTGGTAGAACGCGCGTCCATTGCGGGTCGGCGTGGCACATAATCGCTGCCTTCAAGACGCGATGCCAACGCTCAATCATACCATTGCACGCGGGATGGTATGCCGTCGTTCGTGATCTCCGGCAGCCGATCAGCGCTAAGAAAGCCGCAAAAATTTGCGATTCGAATTGGGAACCTTGATCGCTCGTTAGGCATGCTGGTGCGCCGAAACGCGACACCCAGTTTTCGAAAAAGGCACGGCAGATCGTCTGCGCGGATGTTTCGCGAAGAGGGATTGCCTCGGCCCAGCGCGAAAATCTGTCGATCACCGTAAGACAATATTGATAACCTTTGCTGGCCGGCAGCGGGCCGATAATATCCATATGGACATGCACGAAACGTCCGTCGGGCGCGACGAACTGCGATGGTTGCATTTTTACGTGACGGGAGATTTTCGATTGCTGGCACTCCAAACATGATTTGCACTGGCGAGCAATGTCGCGGTGCATGTCAGGCCAGACGTAACGCTGTCGGACGAGTCGATCGGTTACTTTCGCGCTCGGATGAGCGGAAGAATGGAAGAGCGTGAACACTCGCTCGCGCATTGCGGCGGGGATATATGGACGGATGCATTCGTCAGAAACGCTGCAATAGACAGGGGAATGCTCTGGACCCCATGTAAGCCTTTTAAGGGCGAGAGAGTGATCGGGCGTACGAAGAATTTCCCTGAGTTCGGGGTCATTTTCTTGTTCCCGTGACAGCTCGATTATATCAAATTGCGTCGGCAGCCGTATAGCCTCGGTACGCGAGAGAGAATCGGCGACGACGTTGTCACTGCCAGGCAGGTAATGAATGTTAGACGTGAATTGTGCTATGTAGCACAATTGTCTCGTCTGACGTGGAGACGCACGCTCTGAGTTCTGCGCAAATGCGTAGATGAGCGGTTTGTGATCTGAATATATTTTGAATTCACGGCCTTCCAAGAAGTGGCGGAAATGACGCACGGCCTCGTATACCGCGGTGAGTTCGCGATCATACGTGCTATATTTGCATTGGGCCGGGGAGAATTTTCGCGAAAAGAATGCGAGTGGTCTCCAGGTTGCGTCGCACAGCTGCTCGAGAACCGCTCCCATGGCCACGTCGGATGCATCGGAAACTAAGCGTACAGTGGCCTTATCGCTGGGATGCGTAATGAGGGCAGCGTTTGCGAGATCATCTTTGCATTTCGCGAAAGCCGCTTCGGCTTCGGGCGACCAAACGATGGGTCGTTTGTCCCGCTTGCGCGCGTCATGCATGTACGCGTTTAACGGGGCTTGAGTGGCGGCAGCATGAGGGATGCAACGCCTATAGAAATTGACCATTCCGAGGAAACGACGTAAATCGTCGATCGTGCGCGGCTTGGGAAAATTAGCGATAGCTTCGACTTTATCAGGAGTGGGTTTGAATCCCTCCGAGTTGACCAGATGCCCAAGAAAGACCAATTCCGACACGCCGAAACGGCATTTGTCGAGGTTCACGCGCAGATGAAAATCGTGTAAACGCTGTAGAACGGCAACCAGATGATTCTCATGTTCTTCAGGAGAGGAAGAAGCGATGAGAATGTCATCGAGGAATGTGAATACAAAATCCAAAACGCCTAGCGCACGGTTAATGTAACGTTGAAACGTTTGGCCTGCGTTTCGAAGTCCGAAAGTCATCGCACAGTATTCGAAGAGACCGAATGGCGTAGTGACGGCTGTTTTTTGAATATCCTCGGGGGCCACGGGTATCTGATGATATGCCTTATATAGATCCAGAGCCGAAAATATTGTTTTGCCATGCAGATTGGCTGGGAAGTCATGCAGATGAGGCACGGGGTACCGATCGGGCACGGTCACGCTGTTCAAACGGCGGTAATCGCCGCATACTCGCCAGTCACCGGACTTCTTTTTGACTAAATGTATGGGACTAGCCCATGGGCTACTGGAAGGTCTGCAGATACCAGCCTCTACGAGATGTTTAAATTCAGCCTTCGCGGCCTTTAGCTTATCGGCAGCTAAACGTCGAGGGCGCTCGGCAACAGGTGGGCCGGTCGTAATAATATGATGGTAGACACCGCGCGACTCGAGAGGGGTCGGCTGCTCAAGTCCGATGACTTGAGGGAAACGAGCCAAAATATCATAATATTTGGACGACGGTCCTAGGACGTTCACGGACGCGGGGGTATGGTTAGCTATACCGGCAACAACATACATGCCAGTCGTGGAATCTATCACACGACGTCCCCTAAGGTCGACCGTGAGGCCATAATGCGTGAGCAGGTCGGCTCCTATTATGGGATACGGTACTGCTGCTACGCAAAAATTCCACTCGATTGGGCGACGCAGTCCCAAGTCGAGGGTCAGGCGGAGTTCGCCGTATGTATCGATACGGGTGTCGTTCGCGGCGTAAAGTTTAAATGCGCTTGCGGTTGTACGCGGCTTCGCGGGCACCGGCAGCAGCGACAGGTCCGAGCCCGTGTCGACCAAAAACGTGCGGCCCGTTCTGCGATCGCGTACGTGAAGACGTCTGGAGGACGCTTGACACCCTCCCACAGTCTCCGAATGGGAGGGTGACATTAGTTTACCGACGCTGGGGATGGGCCGGACCACGCGCAGGGTTTGATACAGCGAAATGCGCGATCACCATATTTCGCGTGCAATCGGCAAAGTCCCGAGGGGTCGCGGCTTCGGGAGCGTCTCCGAAGTCGGGTATCGGCAGCACCTCGACTGGCGCTGCGCGGGCGTGAACGATAGCCGCCCTCGACCAACGTGAAAAGTTTCGCGACGTCGCGAGAGAGCTGGTCGATCTGCTCCTGCATGGAGCTCGGTTTCGACTTCTCGGCAGCGACGGCATGCACGGCAACGGGATCGATGGTTTCCACGATTGTGTCGGCTAGACTAGCTAGTTCCTGCAAGTCCTCGAATTTGGACGCGGCTAGGATCGCACGGCATTGTTCGGGCATTAAGTCGAGAAAAATCGATCGTAACACGTTATCCGGACACGACCCGTTATTAAGGTTTCGCATCGTCGCGAGGGTATGCGACGGCTTCCCGTGAGCCGCGACCTGCCCCTTCAACAGCTTTCGCAGCTTCGCTTCGGCGGAGGTTGAGAAGGTCGCGATGATGCGTTCTTTAATGCGCGTGTACGGCGCGACGGGGTCGGGATTCATGATCAAATCGGAGATGACTGCGGCGGCATCCGTATCGAGACCGGCGATGACCGTATCCGCCATAGTGGTCTGGCTCGTGATGCGAGCATTTCTAAACGACGCCTCGACCTGTCCGAACCAGGTGGTGGGATCGTTTTTAAAGAAAACGGGTAGTTTCGGCGCGCGGTAACTATCTACCCGGAGTGCGGTCGCGGCTGCGAGCTGGGCCTCTAAACGCGCGAAACGTTCCTCCACTGTGGGGGAAGACATGCTTTCGGCTAATTACTATTCGCGCGACGGCACTATTTCTTGCAAATAAGAGTTCACCACTTGTGGCTTCCACGTGGCGTCGACAACGGCTCCATCGGTGGTCTCCACTTGGCGGGGAAGGGTGGCGGCGATGATGGTACCCACGTGGTGCCGGAACGCCGGTGACGATGGGTCCGGTATCGGCAAGGCTGCAACGTGCAGCGAGCGGCCTGCTCGCCGCCAGGAAACGGCAGCGGTTGAATGCAGCGAGCGGTTTGCTCGCCGTCAGGAACGTTCTTCTTCCTCGTAGCAGAGGTACGGCAGCAGGTGTGGTATTCAAACCACGCGGCGTTCGCGCCCGCGTGTCCGCTCCAAATTCCAAAATTGACGATCACGTCGGGGTCACCAATTGTAGGATTTGTTCCCTAGGTGACCAATAGGGAATGCGGCCTACTCCGCTCGGAACCGGAGGAATTGAAATAGGAATTCACTACTACTCCATTACTGCTAAGAGATATACTTTATTCACGCTAACGCGGCAGAAAACGTGTTTATCGTACGACGATCGAATCACGAAGAAGGTCTAGGCGGAAGTTTGCCTAGGCACATAGACATACGATGTCTAGAGGGGCGACTCGCTGTCGCAGCTCGCATGCTGCGATTGCCCGGCGGCACTAGCGCCGTGGCGAAGCGCGGAAACACATGTTGCCCCTACAAAATGCTGTCATCAATTCCATCTGGCGGACACTTTGAGAATTACTCTTGCAAAGTAGTGACATCTTTATTTTGTGTTACAGTACTAAATTCGTGTTAACAGTTCTCCTATTAGAGTGAAACTACCCTGATGAGAGTGCTCACGCCCGGGATTTGGCCGTGCCACTATTGGCTGCACATCAACTCGCAGTCCGGACAAGAACCTACATCAACTTGCACTCCGGACACGAACCTACATCAACTCGCACGCCGGATAAGAACGTACATCGACTCTCAGTGGCTCTCAGTCCGGACAAAATCATTTTTGGCATTGAACAGAATAAAAAGTTTATATTGATTGATTCGCAGCACCCGTATTATATATCCCCTTTCGTAGCAAACAATTTTTATCTGAATATGTTCTCTAAGTTCAGTCTTTCTCTGTTTTTCATGAAATTAAGAAAATATCATGTATTAAAATACCTGCAGAAAATAATTATTTAATAAGGTCAAATAAATGGAAGGATTACAGAAGTAGACACATTATACTAAACAAAAAAGGTCGAACAACATTTTAGCTCTACTTACAACAAACTAGAAAATGTATAACGTATCCCTGATAGCCAAGTCTGCTCCGAGCGTGGAGAGAGCAGAGTCTGGAGTCCACGTGGAGTGCAGTATCATTCCAGACCGCCGCTTGAGGCTGCTCGGAGCACTGCGTGGAGGGCATCTGGAGGGAGCGTGGCCTGCACTCCACGTGGGCCTCCAAAAATGAGCACAGCAGCACTCCACCTGCCGTCAAAGCATCTGGCCTCCACCGTCTTCCGTCCAGGTGGAAGGCAGCTCGTGGAGTTTGCGTGGAGCGGCGGATGCCGTTATAAAGGGCAGCACCGTCGGCGAGGTTATGTCGGTAATGTTGGTGAAATGAATTTCTACATATCGTACAAATATAAGGCAGTCCTCCTTTTTACTGACAATTCCAAATACCGATTTTGAATGAATATTCACTCTGTGCACATTACGTGGAGCTAAGCTATATTTGACGAAAAGGGCCTAACCGAATAAGATGGTCAAAACTGCCCGTAGAGGTTTTTCAATGGCTATTGAACCATTCGATGGCTGACCAAAAAAAAACCCTCTAAGTAAAATTTCAACCCCCTTGCTTGCCCGTAAGGGTAGTTACAGGGTAAATTAGATTTTGCGCTCTTCTGCGCATTTTCCGGTCTCAAACGCGTTCTAAAATTCAGAAAAAAATGTGACATATTTTGGATCCTAAGGCACATTTTTGAGAATTTTTTTCAGATTTTTTTGTTGCAAACTGTGGTTGTAAAAATTAAAAAACCCCAAAAAAATCGGAAAAATATGAAAACATGGTATTTTACTGTTTAGTTCCCTGATAAAGTACTATGACAGGCAGTATTGTCAATTTTTTTCAGATTTTTTTGCTGTCACGAGGAAAGTTACACTTGCTGGTTTTACCGTGGATGTATATTAAGCAATTGTTTGACGTAAGAAATGTTATTTGAGGGAACGATAAAATTGTATCCTGTGCGATATATACCTGAATGTTTGCAATGGTTATAACATTGTCGGTTGGCACAACGGTTAAGGCGTTTAAGTATGGAGCGGATGCACGGGGTTCGAATCCTGTCGATTTCAAATTTTTTTTTCCATACATCTAACTTTCTTTTTTCAATTTCTTATTATATCGTTTATTCCTGTGATTTTAACAATGTTTTTTTAATATTTTAAAAATATTTAAAAAGAAAAACTGCCACATATTTGTAGAAATTTATTTATTGCCCTTACCGACGCGACGGCGCCGCCCTGCCATCTTGCGGGGAAGCGGAGTCGAGGACAGAGATGCATTCCACCTGGAGTGCAGAAGCTGCTTTCCACGTGGACTGCATCGAGACGGTTCCAGATGGAGTGCTGCTGTGCTCATTTTCGGCACTCCACGTGGAGTCCATTTGGCTCTCAGGGGTACTATTTACATTTCCTTAGGACTTGAAGAAATTATATGTTCAGTTAGGAAGTCGGAATTTAACTATGGAATGGGAAATAAAGAAAGGCAAAACAAAACAATTAATCAAAAAATCATTTATTACACACACAAACAAATATTATATAATACATAAACAAATATATTTAAAATATTATAAAACAAATAAATAAATAATTATTATAATACATAACTATTCATAGGAATAAAATAACAATTTATTAACCAATTGCCGGTGGAGAAGGTATTGACCGTTTGGCAGGCAGCAATGACTCTAATATTAATAATTATTGTTCAATTTGGAAGTTTTTTGTACTTTATTTAAATATAATCTATTTAAAAAATAATACCGATTATTTATATGATAGTTTAAACAATTTTATATGCCCAGAAAATCTGTTTATGCATAAATGGTTTTTAAAAAATAGTATGTGAAAAACTATACTTTGTTTAAAAAATTTTATTAACCTAGAAAATTCTGTTTACAAAAGCGTGGAAAAATTGACGACGGTGGAGGAACAGTTGACTTTCTTCTTGGAGAATCTTCTACGTGAATTTATAAAATACTTGATTATCTACTACACTCAAATGAAACATACATTCGATTGAATTGTAAATGATTAATTAAACTTACATTGGCGGATCTCGATAATTTTCATCGTTGACTGAGAGTCTCCTGCTCGCGTTTCAGCTACTCGGTCCACTGAAGCGCGAGCTCGAAGAGCTTTGATGTACTTTAGTTGTGCAATATGTTATTTAGCTTCCGTGATGTCGTACAAAAAAATAAGTAATAATAAAAAAGTTATCCCTTGGTATTGCATTGTGTTGACGCTTGGGCCTTTGAACCTTGCCGCTGACTCCGACTCTCGGCGTCTCCTTCTTTTCCATACGCTATCCTTCCTTGCGCTCGAAACTTTAATTGTCCATTACTCAAGTACATATTATCGGAATTATATCGTATTTGGTATGATTTTTATCAGAAAAATGCCACGAATATGATAGTGAAAGTTCCATAAAAAATAGACAAAAATAAAGAAGTTGGAAATTTGGATTAGGTGATCTCACTGATATACCCGAGCCGCATGATGTCATACTTCTCGGCGACCGAGACCTCTCGAGTTTCACGACCCCTCAAGGGGGTATACCCCGCAGTATTGGGGATAGATCTGGGACATTTATCGTCCAGACTTTTGGGACATTTATGCATAAAATACTGTATATATATATAAAGTGTCCGATTGCGTGTGTAATGACGCGAATATCACATGGATTTAGAATTCAGATCCGTTTATTACATGTGCAGACCTGTATTTACATACACACGAAATAAGAATCTCGAGTGTAGATTAATCGCCAAGACGGGTGACCGTTACTTTTTTACAAAGTGTCCAACATGATACATATTTAATAAATATAAATCATGTACTCACCAACTCTTACAATCCATTGAGCAGACAAGGGATTGTCCTTTTTCGGGAAAACATACAAATGATGTCCATTTTGTCGGCAATTGCTGCAGTCCTTGTACATGCAGGTATCCATAAAATTCTTCAATGGTGTCCCTGATGAAGCCATATCCTAAGTCCTAAACCTGAAACAAACTCCACAAAAAAACGCACAAATCCGCGAACACTCACGAACACGCAAAAATTCGCGAACACTCACGAATCCGGGAACACGCAAAATCCGCGAACACTTACAAATCTACGAAGTGTTTGGCAAAAGTTTTAAAAATATAATGTATGAATGTTTAAAGAAAATAATGAAAAAATTCTCCTCCGCTGCTCTGAGCTAACTGTCGAACGCGGTGCTCTACCAATCTCCTCAAATCGCAGCAACGCGAAGCCACGTACAGATCGCTCAGCACTTGTTCGCGACTCTGTTTACAAAAACAGATTGAAGTCGCGGTAATACCCAACGGTCGCTCGACGACTATATTGTAGTCAGGAGCGGGCGCTCGCCGTCTACAACTTCTAAAAGATCGCATACTGAAAAATTAATTACATAAAAAAAAGTTTGTAATTATTTAGAAGTTGGGCTTCCTCTCAGATTTTGATGAAATTTAAATGTGTTATAGATTTCTACGTTTTGAACAACTTTTTCTTATGCATGTTACCGCCGCTCGATTTTATTTTTCGAGATATTCGCAAATAACTATCGCTAATATTGTATTGAATTTTTCGTATTCCTGCACTAAAAATAGCAAATTTTAATTGTTCGGCCTAAAAAAATGTGATTTGAGAGAAAGAAAAAATTGTATTCTGTGCGATATATGTATATATATCTGAATGTTCGCAACGCTCACAACATTGCTGGTTAGGTAGTCTGGATACAGAGATTCAAATCCTGTCGAGAGTAAAGTTTTTTTCCATACATCAAACTTTATTTTTTCAATGTCTTATTCATGTGATTTAGCAATATTTTTTCAATGTTTTAAACATGTTTAAGTAATATGTTTTGCAGAATATGGGAAAAATAGGGAGATTACAGTATGAATGGTTTTTAACCTTGAGAAAATTCGTCAAACTTGCACAATTTCAAGAAAAAGTCGTTTCTACGTTACCACGAGCAGAAAATTTTTTTTAACATACCATGTATCATTTCCCGTAGATTTTTTCACGCTGACTTCAAATCTGGCCTCAAATTTTTTCTACGACCTCTGGTTTTTTCAAAAAATCGAATTATAGTTAAACAGTTTAACTTTTATTTTTTCAAGGTTAAAAACCATTCGAACTGTAATCTCCCTATTTTTCCATATTCTGCAAAGTTTCAGCTTTCATTTAAAAAAAAATTCATCACTCTACCTCATTTCTATCGAAAGTTATTTCTTTTTGAATAGAGTTAGGTCAAGTTTTCCCACTGTGCGCCGTTACGAGCGTTCACCGGCATACTTTATTTTTTTGACACTGTTCCACCAAACGGACACTTCTGAGATTTTTATACAAAATAGTTTAGCATCATAGCAATATCTTGGAATTTTTTGGTGGGTGTCAACCCAGGGGAAGATGGTTAAAAAAATTCCCAAAAAATTAATTAATTGTTTTCAACTATAAATCATTAGCAAAAAATTCTGAAAAAAATCTGAAATATAGAGTGTATCCATATCTTTTGTGTGCCGTTCATCCTATGTCGATATCTCTTCTCGTTTTAGAGCAAATTGCATTTAAGTGCGGGGGAATTAACCCCAATATCACCCTTATCGGTGGGGGTAGACATTTTAAATTTTACACAATGTTCTTTTTAGACATAAAACGATGTTTTAAGACAGGAATCAGGAAAATCGGAACGGGGCCGCTAGCCCATGCTTATCCGGCTAGACCCTTTCACCCTAAACACTAAACAAACAAAAATGTGCTGAACATATTTATTTTACATAATTTTTTCGTGGAGTTATGCAAGCAGGGTTCGGGGCGTTCTTCCGATTAGAATAAGACTAAACTCGATAGAATGTGGACTGTGCCATGTGATTATGTAATCGTGAATGTATTCGCGGAAGTATCCGAGGTCTTCAAAAAGATCCTTTAAATAATTTTCTGTCGGCAATCTACCCTTAATGTTTCCCCTAGACACACAGTTTTGGGTATCATTTTGAAAGAAAAACATATTTTTATACTTTTTACACTTTTATTTGACCTTATATTAAGTAATTATTTTCTGCAGTTATTTTAATACATGATATTTTCTTAATTTCATGAAAAACAGAGAAAGACTGAACTTAGAGAACATATTCAGATAAAAATTGTTTGATACGAAAGGGGATATATAATACGGGTGCTGCGAATCAATCAATATAAACTTTTTATTCTGATCAAGGCCAAAAATGATTTTGTCCGGACTGAGAGCCACTGAGAGTCGATGTACGTTCTTATACGGACGGCAAGTTGATATAGGTTCGTGTCCGGAGTGCAAGTTGATGTAGGTTCTTGTCCGGACTGCGAGTTGATGTGCAGCCAATAGTGGCACGGCCAAATCCCGGGCGTGAGCACTCTCATGTGTAGGCCATGTAGGTTGGTTACTGTTGGTTACCCTGATAAATACTCTAGAATCCATGGGTACAGTCTAGTGATGGGCACCATCGATTGAAACTATCGACTAAATCGATAGTAGCCAACTACTATTTTCAGTCGACTGATTTTTTAAACTATCGACTAAATTCAATTAACTGAATCAGTCGCCGAGCTATTGGTTGAATTTTAACGGGCGGGAGGTTTGAATAGATTTTATAAGATTCACTATCAAATACATTCACTTATTAGCGATATCGAATAATTCGTTCAATAAACACAAATAGCAATTATTATACTAGAAATATTATACAATTATTAAATAACAATACTTATATTATAAAATTTTCATCATAATCTAAAGAAAAAGTAGTATTTTATAATTATATCTGTCAATAACAGATATTTTTCTAAAAAGTACATTAACACTTTGCCTTTATATCGCGTTATTATTAAAGGATAAATAATAATATGTGAGATAGACGTAGGCATAGACTATAACCCGCAATCTAGACGTAACCACTAAAACAAAATTTCAGTCGACTAAAAACTATCGACTAAATATTCGATAGTATGTAGCAACTAAATAGTAATTAGTCGATAGATGAAATTAGTCGATGGTGCCCATCACTAGTACAGTCACAGCCTACTTTAATACTAGCCATGCTGAAGAAAAAATGGCAAAACCGCGAGAGTCCGATTGTCATATATACAGGGTGTCCCAAAACTACCCTAGGAGCCGAAAATAGGAGGTTCCTTGGGTCATTTGAAGCGACATTTTCCTTTGCAAAAATGTTATCCGCGACTTTGTTTAGGAGTTATTAACGAAAAATACGGACCAATCAGAGCGCGACCTAGACGCGAGTTGGCACAGTCGGCCAATGGACAGTTGGCGCGCCGAGCCGATTTTACCAACTCGCGTCTAGGTCGCGCTCTGATTGGTCCGTGTTTTTCGTTAATAACTCCTAAACAAAGCCGCGGATAACATTTTTGTTAAGGAAAATGTCGTTTCAAATGACCCAAGGAACCTCCCATTTTCGGCTCCTAGGGTAGTTTTGGGACACCCTGTACAGTAAATCCTGATAAGTTGCGCGGGCTAGAAACCTGGTAAGTTGCATCGGCCTACTCACTCCACTGTCTGTCAACGCTGTCCCGCGCCGCAGGACGGCGACTATTGTCGTCGGCTCGGGTATATCGGTGTGACCACCACTACATTGACTCAATGAATCGAATATTCAAACTTCTTACCCTAGTAGCATTTACGGTTGGCGTTTCGTTGGGCCGACGTTGGCGAGTTGCGTTGGGCAACCGTTACAGATGTCGCTCTTTTTTGCAGTTGGGCCAACAGTCAGGGCCAACGCTGGCCCAACGTTGCGCCAACGTCGGACCAACGATCATAGCCAACGTAGGGCCAACGATCACGTACAATGTCGGGCCAACGGTGATACCCAACGTAGGGCCAACGGAAATACCCAACGTAGGGCCAACGGTAATACCCAACGTAGGGCCAACGGTAATACCCAACGTAGGGCCAACGGTAATACCCAACGTAGTGCCTACATTACTATAATACGAAAAGCCAACAAGAGGAATCTTTCTGTAGGGTCAATTAAATATACATACATATATATGTGTGTGTATAAGAGTATTTTATTCTTATATCTCAGTCATTTTGTGAGATAAAAATATATAAGTACTAACTTATTATGCCCTGACATAGGACGGATTTCTTACATATATACGTGAGAAATGTATACATATTACTTACATATTATATAAAAGTTAAGATTTCTTACATTATATACATAACATATTGCACATTAGTAATAATATGATATTACATTCATATTACATATTACAATAGTACATTAATGTACTATTAATTATAACTATTATAATTATAGATACATATTTCTTACATATAATGAAAAAACTACATATATTTACATTATTTACAAACAATTTGTGTTATTACATTCAAGCAGTTTAATAGTATATTTACAATTGTACAATAAAATGTACAATAAATATATATATTTTTACAGACGCAATGCAAATACATCTTAAAAAGGATTCAAGCTTGAATCGAAACGTCGATGATTATTTGATAATCTGCAAAATTGTTCTTTGATTTCTCAGTAGTGATCGAACCGTAGCGCCGAGAACGTTAAACTTTTGTTATTAACAATAATACGATATATACGACAGTCAGTTCAGCAACAAGATAAGACTAGTTACAAAATTGTAAGTCGTAGATAAACCACAGACAACTCTGAATGAAGTTACATTACAAATATTATCTCCTGCATTTTAAAATATGATATCAAAAAAATTCAGTGATAAAGTACTTACTAATATCTGTTCATGGTCATTACTAGTTGAAATCCAAATATTTAAATTTTCGAGATCCTCAATTTGAACACAAGGCATTTTGACTGCTGGAGGCAGAGAAAATGATGTTATTGATGAAGCAGAGGGTACTGACAAACGCATTAAAATATTGTTCTGCGTTTCCCTAAGCTCTTTCAATTCCTCTTTTATACCAGCAAGGTGTTTGGCAATTATATCTGAAATAAAAATATATGTATAATTAAAACTTTAAATTCAATGTCGTGCGCTTAATAAAAGTAACAAAAGTAAGATTTCATAAATAGTTGCTTTACCTAATGAATTATTCAGCATGGCTATGGAAACTTCCTTGTACGATAATGGCTCATCTGCAGACATTACAGAATCGTTCAACAAACCTAAAAATAATTATGTATTAGTTCATAAATTACAAACTTATTCTTTAAAAAGTATCTACAATACGTGGTAACACGTATAATTAAGTATAGGTATAACTAACTGTTAAACTAAACCACTCATTACTAATTTAACAATATACTTACCAATATTTGGCGTAGCTGCATCCATGGCTGAAGTTCTATCGAACGATGGTGCTTTAGGAAAATCTGAAAAATGATATAGAAGTTAATCTTACAACTAGAAAAGCAAAAAGAAACTAAATTTTTAATTGCAATTAAATGCATGCATATGACTTACTAATATACTGTTGTTCGTCATTATCCGACACATCACTGTCAAAAGCAATCTTTCTAATTTTCCTCTTTTTTCTTAAATTTCCTGGCTCTCCTTCCCACTCCGTTGCCACTTCAGACTCACTTTCAGCCTGTCTACATTTCTCACGGGCTTTAGTCAAATCATCTGAAAGAATATTGCATTTATACTCTTGCCAATAGTGCATTATATTGTGATCGCAGTATATAAAAATCACTTATCTTATATAATCAATAAATATATGTACACATGTAATTTGTGAATGAATTGGATTTAAATATATGTTATTTAAATAGTTAATGATGATCGAAGATAATTTTTTATTAGTTTCAACCGTGAGGAACTACGTTCAGCTGTAGCGTCGGTTACTGGCGTAATAAACATTATTTGTAATTCGAATATTCAATCTACTATACAGGGGTCCTGAAGAATGTCTGATGAGTTTTCATAAATCGTGGGTTCTTTTAAAACGCGAGGCCGGGTTCCGGCGAACGCGCTGAACCTGCCTCGTGCCGGCCCTGACTATTTAGAACATTGTACATATTTCAATTACAGCACATTTTGACCCGCTGATCCGCTTCACAAAAATTTTACGTAATTTTATATAATTTTTTGTTATAAATCAGCCCACTTACCAGTCTCATAAAATACTCGTCTAATACCATACGATGTCCAATTGTTGTCTGGTAATATTCCTCCTTGTAAGGCTCTATTAAATTTAGCCATTAATTTATAAGGCGGCCACAAACATTCTTTTTTGAGAGGTGTTAACCATTCCGTTCGCACAACACTGATGCCTCCACTATTCTGGTGTGTTGAATCAAATTCCACCACTTTGTACATTATCAAAATTTTTTGTTAATTAAATGAAACAAAGCATGTAACACAAAGAACAATTATTTCGATACAAAGAACGATTACTTAGACACAAAGAACGATTACTTCGATACAAAGAACGATTACTTAGCACAAAGAACGATGACTTCGACAGTTCGACACAGCATATAAGAATGAAATAATGAAAGCGACAAATAACAAATGCCGATCGGCGCAACGTCTTGAACGACGCGCGCTTCGTTTGTTTTCTGGCGCAGCATTCTCCTCTTTATATCAAATACGATGAACGTTCTACAAGGAAGTGTTTCAGTGACGCTACTAGCGTCTGTGACTGTAACGCTGAAGGACTCAAGTTCAAATCCATGTCTATTATTTTATTCTTTTTCTTCTTTAAATGTACATTTTCAATTACTAACCAATTTTTATTATATTACTACAAACTTAAAGAAATAAATAAATTCCAAGACTGCACAGAATAAAACTTTCAACCATCAACTATCGCGCAAAATAACAAATTGTGAGAATATATTCATAAATATAAAAAAAATCAATTTGTAATATATATATTTTTATTGTATACACATATAGTTGTACATTTTAGTTTTATATATATATATATTATTAACAATAATATTTTTTATTTATTAACAATAAAATTAAAAAAAAATAATAATAACATGTTTTTAGTTGCAGCAACATTTCTGTGTCTGTTAGACGAAATATGTAAATGTTGGCAAATTTTCATTGGGCCAATGTAGTATAATCGTTGTAAAGTCCACGTTACACCGACTATAATATCTGTTGGCCCTACGTTAGGTATTCGTCGTTGGCCCGGCGTTGGGTATTCGTCGTTGGCCCTATGTTGGGTATTCGTCGTTGGCCCAGCGTTGGGTATTCGTCGTTTGCCCAACGTTGGGTATTCGTCGTTGGCCCAGCGTTGGGTATTCGTCGTTGGCCCAACGTTGGGTATTCGTCGTTGGCCCAGCGTTGGGTATTCGTCGGCAAATTGACATCATTTTTCCTCGTTGGCCCTACGTTGGGGATCTGTCGGCAAAACCACTAACCATTCCCCAACAAACTCCCAACCGTTGGCCACCGTTGGCCAACCGTAAATGCTACTAGGGTAATAATCATTATTTTTTCATGGAACTTTTTGAAAACGTATTTCTGGCATCTTTCTGAGTAAAACAAGACCAAACACGATATAGTTTCAATTGTAATTTAGTGGTGTAATCGACGAAGAAAGTTTCGGTCGCAAGGAAGGACAACGTACCCTAGTAGCATTTATGGTTGGCGTTTCGTTGGGCCGCTGTTGGCGATATGCGTTGGGCAACCGTTGGAGATGTCGCTCTTTTTTGCAGTTGGCCCAACGATCAGACCCAACCTAGAGCCAACGTTACTATAAGACGAATCCCACAGAGCCCACATTCTGATTTTCTCTTTAATAGTTATTTTTATGGTATATCATAAATAATATACATATTAAAAGTGTATTTTCACCAAAAAAATTTAGGAAAAGAAAAAACTAAAAAATAATACACCCATGTCGGACTTGAACCCTGATCCGCTTACATATTAAGTACATGCCCTATCACTGAACCTACAATTGATTCTTGTTTGTAGATACTATGATTAAGGCTACTAAATACGTCAGCAAATTAAAATTAAAGTATCATGAAAAAATAATGAAAAATAAAGCATTTTGAATTGGCATTACATTGTGAGAATACGTGGGCCTTTAAACTGTGGACCGGCGACGGCCACACTCTGTGCGTAGCCGTCGCCGTTGCTCTATTGTAGTCTCGCTCGGCGCGATCGGAGCGGTAGACCCAGCCATAAATCAGAAAAGCAAGTCTACCTGGTAAGTTGCTCAGTCAGAGAACAGCGTTTTTGCAACTTATCAGGATTTACTGTATATCAATATACCTAACCCAATCCACTGAACCAGACTCTCAATCTCCTCTGCCGGCCTCTCACTTTCCCGCGTAATTTTCAAATGTTTACATCAATGTGTACTACACATTGAGTAATTTTATGTAAGTAAGGTAATGGAGGTAAGTATTATTTATTAACTTTTCAGGTCTTTCTCTTTGTGTGTAGCACATTTACTTAATAGAATCTATTGTTTTCCAATACATTTCAATTTAGTAGTATCACATTTTTCGAAAATTTGTTTTAGACAGTTCTTTACGATATTTATTGATTAATAATGCCACGACGTTGTTGTGTCCCTAAATGCAAGAGAAATTATGATAGCACTCTTAAAATTGCGGAAAATATGGATAGCTGCTATTCCCCGTAAAAATTGGACTCCAACAAAATATTCTGCAGTTTGTAGTCTGCATTTTGCAGAAATTGATATTCAAAGGTATCAGAGTATTCTATCTCGTAATGGTGTACTGCAGAATGTTTTGTTGAGATGTCCAAGACTTATGGAAAATGCAATACCTTCCATTTTTTCGAATTCACCATCGAAATGTGTGCTACCACGAAGAAAAGATCCTGTAGAGCGCAGGGAAAGATTAATTGAAAATCACGAAATTTTAGTTAATGCGTTTATTATTCTATTATTAAATAATTTATAAAGAAAAGCTTGTAATTTCGAACCATTGGAATATTAAAATAACAAATTCAAAAATTTATTTTTGTGTGCTTGTATGTAAGGATACTTCTGATTTAACATATCGTATCTATTGGCTGGAATATTTACAACAGAGAAATTAGAAAAGCTGTTTGGGAACTATAGACTTTTATCCGGTTGTAATTATCATGTATCATATGATGAAGCAATCCATGCAGAGAAGAATATTAGATTAAAGCACATTTTTACGAAAACAGCAAGTTCGTTTTCTTTTGCTGAAATAAAAAAGAAATTCCAAATTTGCGATGATGACAGTAATGATCTTCATAAACTTCCTCCTGTTGATGTCAGCGGTTTTTCGGAAATTTTTGACACTGATTATTTATCCGTTTGTATTGTAAATGATTCAATTAAGATTTATATATCCGGTTATGGGTCCCATTCTGTTGAAAAAAATTAAATTGTAATATATGCAGATTATTAGTTGTGAAGGATAAAGGTACAACTGTAAATAATCTATATTTTGATCATTTACAAAGGAGTGGTCTTTCCATTCCTACAGAAGATGTAACAAATGTATTTACTCACATGTGCGCAATAATGAAAGCCATAATAAATGTTGCTAATTTGGAATCGGATTTTCTAAAATCTGAAAATCAACATAAATTAACATATATTAGTTTAAAATCAGATATACATCATTTAGCATTTTTAGATAGATGCGTTTGTGGTAAAGATTATCAAAGTATTTTGTTTAAATTATTATCAATTTTTTCAAATATTCTACTAAATGATTATGTTAAAACTATAAACAATTGTCAATTAGAAATGTCACATATTCCTATTTTGTAAAATGGGATAATATGGCTATTGGCGAACCACACATTATGATAAAAAAAAGGTAACGCGCCACAGTAATACCCCTAAGGTGGTGAGGAAATTTACAACAATTACAAAATTATCTTTTATAAGTTTATAAGAAGATTATATTATAATATTTACCTGCACATATAATAATTACCTGCACAACTTTTCTCTTCAGTAACTGATTACCCAACCTCTTTGACGTATACAAGTAGTCACTAACTTCTTCGGCTTCGTCACAATAATTTCGTCTATTTCAGGCTTCTATTGATTTATATATCCCTTCATTCATTTTCAAATGTTGCATTTTAGTTCAAAGATGATTTCCCATTGCTCCATGCTTGTATTTTCTTAACGTCACTGTAAATATTTTAAATATTATGTATCACAACACCAAACTGTTCCGAGAGTCCACTAAATGTATACCGTATTTAAACATATTAGTATGCTTTAATATCACTTTTACTCGTCATAGCTATAATATTTAGATGTTGTTTAAACATAATTAACAATGAGTTATGTATTTTAACATAATTTTCTATGAGAAAAGCGTTAATTATAATCTCAAACACAAGACTCACATTATTGAAAATAGGACTCCCGAACTGTAAACACAGCGGTGTTGCCAAGTTGTTGAGCATGGCTAGTATTAAAGTAAGCTGTGATCCGGGGCACCGATTCGCAAGCGATGGCCACCAGATGGTGTAAAAACAGTGCCGTGTCTAGAATAAGGTAGCAGAGCGGCCAGAGCCCTGAGGCCGTTATATTGGCGGGAGTGTGTAGGGTATACCAGTCAGTTAGTCAGTACCGGTGCAGTATTATTGGCGGGACGTGCGATCCACAACGAGAGGTAAGTTATTATTAATATTCTAATATACAATGGCAGCTACTAGTGGAGAAAGAGCTACAAAAAGTCCAAAACTTCGCCACTTCGAATTCATCGCGGGGTACTCAAGGTACCCCATTTTTCTGTTACTGAAGCTGAAGACACCGCCATCTGGTGGCCATCACGTGTGAATCGGTGCCCCGGATCCACACACTGCTTCCGTGTTCCCGAGTCTACGAAAATTAGGGCACTGTGTCGTAGGACCGCGAGATAATTAGTCGTTAAACCATTGCGTATATCGAAATCGAATCGTTCGTTTGCAACTGCCGAGACGAAAACGATCCAGCACCGTTTGGTAAGTGCCAGTCAGGCTTTGCGTTAATTAATTATTGATTAATTCGTGTTGGCTCGGGAGCGTTTTATGCGAGTTATTGTTGTTCGCGTCGCGTACCACGTGTTCGTCTGCGTTGTCGAAAGAGTGAAAGTAACACGCGAAACGTCGAGACGGCCGTGGCTGCCCACGTTGCCGGAACCTCGCGCGAGGACGATCCGGAACGTGCCGTATTTTATTGCCACGTTTTTATTAGGTCGCTTTCTTGTCTGCCTGTCCGGTTATCCGGTTGTCCGGTTGTCCGGACCAAATCTTATAATCGAATTTTAAACCACTTCCCGATGAGCTGGAGACTTGAAATTTTAAACATAGCTCAGAACTGGATGACAATGCAATATTAGAAAAAAATTTGGAAAAAAAACTGTGCGTTTGGAAGATAATAATTAGAATTTTACCCGGATTAGAACCCGGGCCTCACTAAATACGCTCGGTAGTAGTAGCACGTCATTGGTTCAGCGATGGCCAATCCGCGCAACGGACACCGTTACACCTACACCTCGTCGCCCGACGCTCGGTAGTACGATGAAACGAAAAGGTTAGAAATACGTGGTTATGTTATAACAAAACGTGTAACTAAATACGTTTACATTAATTAAAGTCAAAATATAATTAAATATATTACAGAGAGAAGAACACTGGACCATAGAATAATTTACATATCTGTATATCCATATAGATCAGACTTTCAAAACCTACCGTGTGTGAAAATTTAATTCTATAAACAACTAAGTTTATTTACATTAATTAAAGTTAATAATATAATTAAATATATTACAGTGAGAAGAACACTGGACCAGAGAATTTACATATCTACATATCTAAAATATATATGCAGGGTTGTGCAAACATAACTTTAATAAAAACTTATTTCTTACAAAATAAATCAAGTTACATCAGATGTTGGAACTGCGATCCATTTTTCTACAATACAGAGCTTTACTCTTTCTATTAGATTTCTCGTTGTTGCCATAATTAGAGCGTTTCTTTTTATGCTATTACATGCATTTGTTATATGATTCCAAAGTTCTTGAACATTATTGATTGTTGTGTCATATATAACGGATTGCAGATATCTCCAAAGATAAAAATCCAACAGAGATACTTCCTTGAACGTATGATTCTGAAGTGTACGTGATCAATACAAACATAATATGGGAAGCGACGGTGGTAAACATAAACTGAGACGCACTACTTATGGCGACAACGAAAAGTCTCATACAAAGAGCAGAGCTCTGTATCGTAGAAAATGGATTGCATTTTCAACATCTGATGTAACTTAATTTATATTGTAAGAAGTAATTTTTCCATTTCAAGAAAAAATTAGTCGCACCGAAGGAGCTCAGTGTTGTGTTTACAAAGTATTATTATACTAATGTGTGTTTAGCAAAATCTAATAAGAATCCCACGTTTTCGTTTTAAATCTTACAAGTATTTTCATAGCCCTTAAAAATTCACAATCACAAATTTTCAAGACTATCTGTATGGGGTTAGGTATCTGTATGGGGCTAGGGAAAATTATTTTATACTTTTTAGTCCATCTTAATTGTACTTTTTAGTCCGTATATAAAAATTTGTTTTATTATTTAAATAATTATTTTTAGTCCGTCTTAAAAACGTGGTTTAAAAAATTTTTTTTTTTGTAAATAATTCGTTCTTCCTCGAAACTACCCACGGTGGGACGATGTGACGTGCCCGTTTCGTTTCTGATTATCGTTTTGCCGCGTCCATCGACACAGTCGTAGAGAGAACCGCGTATTCCATCGGAGCTCGGTAGATTCGTGCCGTAAAGGTGGACTCATACGGGCGAAGATTCCAGACGGCGTCGCCGAGAGTAGTAAATTTCGAGCGCTGGTTGACAGGTCGGAGCGGTGCGTAACGTTTCAGGGGATCCCCCAGGGTCCTTTATGAAAACTACCGATAGATCTCCTTTAATAGATCCGAGTAGATTCAAGCCCTATATATTTTTAACTTCCCGATTTATAGGGAAGTTACTGTAATTACCCCGAAAATCGAAAATCGATTTTTTAGCAGATCTCCACGTTTCATGGTCATTGGAGTCGTTTGAGACTATTTTTATCAAAATGTCGGTATGTGTGTGTGTGTGTGTGCGCGTGCGCGCGCGTATGTCCGTTTCTATGGTATCAAATTTTTCGTTAACGTTTTCTGAAAAAGTAACAACGCGATCAGAATGATGAATGATGCAATCGATGTGCCCCGCTGTAACTTAGAGCTGATTAGATTTTGGTCCATTTTGGTCAAGTAGTTTTTTAGTTTTTTTCGAAAGGAGTTGATTCAACATTGCAATTTATACAAGAGGCGTATCCTCCGAAGAAGCAAACGTAACTATATATAACTAAATTTGATTTATTATCGGCGCTACGGTTCGATCATATGCTACAAACAATATAATTTTTATGCTTATTCCTCAGTAATACGCATCGGAGGTTTTCACTATAATGTGAACCAATTTGATGCTAGTATCCTGTTGCAAACAGTTAGCGGGTTATTTCTAACTAATGTGATGTCACCCAATAAAAGGAAAGGAACGTTTCGTCCTAGACCCGCTAGAGGACTCTTCAGTAAGGCTATCTAGCGGGCCCTGCCTTAGACGTTGGGATGTTGGAAGGCGTTGGCGGAACGTATATATACTAATAAGCGACGGATTGAGTACTTGCGAGAAAGACTCTTAATTGTCCATCTTGTGGCGTAAGCTGGATATATATATATATCTATATATACTATATATATATATATATATTTAGACATATTTAAAAAAAAATTTTTTTTTTTAAATCTAAAAAAAATTTTTTTTTTTTAAATTTAAAAAAAATTTTTTTTTCAATTATGCAACTACTGCTAATGTAACCGCTTACAATAATCGGAAAATATCCCGGATGCGCGCATGTGAAAGTAGAAAGTAGAAAATAATGATACTAATATACTGCAACTAACGATTCGGGAAGTTCTTTGTGTGGCTCGTGGAGAGTCACACACCAAATAACATCCGTACCATTAACCCTCTCGCGAGCTCGTAAAGCGAGCTACAACACCCCCACCTGCGAAGCGAGCGAGCAACAACCCCCCTCTAGTTGTTGTTATGATTGGAGTAGGCGCACCACGTGACATAACTAGCAAATAACTAGAATCTTACTAGATTTTATGTCGAAACATGGGTTTGCGGGCTTCGGTTATTTGTCCTTATACGCGCATACTGTGAGCTGCACAAGGGTTCATTTGATAGAGGAAGGCTAATTGCACCGCGCTGCCCCCCATCTTATGAGTCAAAAAAGTATTTTTCTGACAGAAAACTAAGTCCAATGTAGAGCTAAAATCGAGAAACAACATCCACAGATTCCGATGTATTTTTCTATTACAAAAAGACTTTTTTGACTCATAAGATGGGGCGCAGTGCGGTGCAATTAACCTTCCTCTATCAAATGAACCCTTGTACAGCCACGGACCTAAAGGACGGAGTGTAAGGTAGGCTTTTAGGCGAGAGGGGGATTCAGCGAGCGGGGGAGGATGGTAGCGTTGCGGCCATGTTTCATCACCCAATGGGTGCTACCATCTATATAACGTAGCGGGAACATTTATAATGTACAATTGAATCACGTATATTCACCGTATATTTTAAGGTGATTCTAATTGTAAATCAATTGTCATATGCGTAATAATGTTGATTTTATAAGAAATTTATGAAGGATCAATAACAATACGATATACTTAATCGCCAGAAAACAATATTAATTTATTGAAAAAGGTTCTATTGCTTTTAGCAACATTATTTTGTTGCTTGCATATATAATTGTATCTCACTTTTACATAATGGTTAATTATACAATACACGATGGCATTTTTATCAATTCTCCGGAAACACAAAGCCACGAAGATTTACCAATTTCAACGCACGTGTACCGGGCACAAAATGACCGCGATTTGTATAGACCACGTGCTACCGACGCTACACTAGTATTCAAAGTCGCCTATAGAGCGCACCACATGTTGGGTGATGTCAGATGGCCGACGGAATGATACCCCTTCCGTCTTTTCTTACGCCCCCGGAGGCTTACACTCCGTCCTTTAGGTCCGTGTGTACAGCTCAGAATATGCTCGTATAACGACAAATAACCGAAGCCCGTGATTGCATTCAATTTCCCCATATTCCGTTCATGAAGCCAGAATCTATAGCAAGTCTAGAGCCAATTTTAGTTAAGCTAGTTGGACCAGATGGCGCCTCGTCAGAACTGTCAACGTGAAATCATAACAACAAAAATATATAGGGCTTGAATCTACTCGGGGGGTACTGTACCCATGGATTCTATTGTATTAAATCAGTGTTACCAACCCTGCAAGCTAGAATCTGAGGGTGGTAACTCGATTTTTTCTCGATTTTTCCCCTACTTTGGACGCTCATATTATTAGATATAAACATAATCTCATTGAATCATGAGCTCAGGACGCTGCGCTGAACCTTCCTCTTTAGAATGGGCCTCCACACAGCTCAAAACATGCTCTTATAAGGAAAAACAATTGAATCTCGCAAACACTGTTTTTTGTGTTATGTGTGCGCACATGTAGTCTACATAGCTGAACTAAAATTGGCTCAAAACTTGTTCTCTAAATCAATCTACGTCGTTAGATTTGTTCTAATCTCTGTCTGTATGAACGAAATATGGGAAATCACGGGAAACAATTGTTTGACCTTATGCGAGCATAATTTGAGCTGCACAAAGGTTCATTTGATAGAGGAAGGTTGATCGTAGGGCCAAGCATCAAAAACACTAAAAAACTTACTAAAAATACTGTGTAAAATAAATAATTAAGTGTTAACTAAAAATACAATTTTAAATTAATTAAATTAATTTTGTCTCTGCGTGGTGAAAATGTTTAACGAATCGTTGGACAACATTGAACCTACCTACTCGTTAAAATCCACAAGGGCATGTCTAATATCCGCCCTATGGAATTATCGAGTAGAAGGGGCCAATGACCTTTCACTTTCACATTGTTCTCACAAATCCTTATCCTCGGTTGCTTCGGTGGCTTCCTTCTCCTTCCCTGGACTGCGTTACATTTTTCCTCGGATTCCAATAGCTTTCTACATCACCACGGAGGTACTATTGTTGATGCGTTTTTTTTTTAGTGTTATCCCCAGTAGACCTATTCCACTTTGTCGCTACATCGCCCTCCAGGAATATGTGATCCTAAGAATAAAAATGAACATTAGTTTACATATTAATGGATTAGATATGCTCATTTTTGTTACACTTTTCTTATAATATACTTACGACACTGCAGACATCCCTTCCATTTTAAGGTGGCGGGGCCGCGGCGGTGGTGGTAGCGACGGGGGTGGTTGTGGTGGTGTTTCCGGAAGCGGAGGACGCCTTCCGGTTCCGCTGTTTCGCAGCTTTCAGCGCGAGTTGCGCCTGCGTGCGAAACTCCTTTTCCGTCGGCGGGGGGAATGAACGGCTCCGCGCCATTGCGGCTGTAACATTCATTCAAAGTAAGATAAACAATGGATTGAGGATGAAATTAAACTATGTCGAGATGATGTGCAATGCTTACCGTAGATGGCTCGCATGATCTGCGTGTTGTGCAGCGGTCTCGTTTGGTATGCACCCCCCCCCCCCCCCCAGGTGTACGATGCTGCGGTGGAGTCGGTCAGGGCCTGCTTAAAGCAGGTACTGACCGCCTCTTTCAGGGAAGATCCTCCCCACCTGATGAAGTATCGAACCTGAATAAAAAATAAATATTAGTTTACATATTGACAAATTTGATACACCTACTTTTATTGTTTCTGTGTTCCAATAATATTCTTACCGCAGTGTCGAAGTCCTCTGCAGGACCTACCCCAAAGTTCTGTACATCCTCTATGGAGCGTAGAGGAAGAAAGTCCGGCCGCCCCGCCTGCTCCGCCCATTGCGCTCCTGCAATGGGTTCTCGGAATTGGCCACTGTTTATTCTGGAAGCAAAGAAAGATTAGTAAATGAAAAATCTTTTCGACAAACATATAATTTCAATGTAATTCCGAGGATGACTCACTCCAGATTGGCCCTTAACGTGGCCTGGTTCCGCAATATGTCCGCTTGGACCTGTTGCCCCTTTTCGTTGGACGATGTCAGGTCGTCCACTTTTTTATTTAATATTATCATGTGCTCTGATAGGACCGCATAGGACGCCGATAGGTCGGTAATCCGTTGGAGCACAGTGTCGACTGTATTAGTAGACTGTATTACATCAATTTGGCTGCTGAAACAAATCCAAACATTACTGTTGGAATGTGGGAATAAATCTATATGTGTGTGTGTGTGTGCGATAGGCAGCGCTCGAAAAGGCGAGAACCTTAGTACGAGTAAGATAGTCAAGGAGTAAGGAAGTACAAGTGTCACAGTATTAAGGAGAAGAAGTTGTGTATAAGAAAAGGATATAAATATATATGAGTGTTGTTCATAGTTAAAACAAAAGATAAAACCTTTTCTTTCGCGTCCCATAAAACCTAACATGGTAGCAGAGCGTGGTTTCCCTGAAAAAAAGAGAGGTTAGGATGACAAAGTAGTAGTGAGAAAAACGTGCTTATTATCAAATAATTAAATAAAGGTGCAGTGCAAAAATACAAGTAAATATTAATACTTCAAGTATTGAAGATACTAGAAAGGCAAAATTAATATAATATAAATTAGTGAAAATAGTCGATGCACAAGGATTAGAGGGAGAGCACGTGGCAAACAAAACAGTACGGCGGACGTGCACGTGGTGATATTCGAGAGGAAAAGCCGAACCAGTAGAATAAAGGAAAAATGTCAAAACAAGAAGAGGTAAAGATACCAGTCTTCGACGGCAAAGATTATAGTTTATGGAAAAAGAGACTATTATTATATTTAAGATGGAAGAAATGTGACGCAGTAGCACGTAGTCAAAGAACGGCCAAAGATGACCCAACAGAGTGGGAAGAAATGGACACAAAGGCCATGAATTACATCTATTGCAGTATAAATAACGATCAGCTGGAGTTTGTTGGTGAGGAAAACACAGCGTATGGAATAATAAAGAAATTCGATCAGCTATATTTGAAGGAGTCAACAGCGCTGCAAATATGCATAAGGAATAAGCTAGATAAAATGAGACTCAAGAACTACGATGAGTCAAGCTCATTTTTTTCGGATTTCGAGAAGACGATTAATGAGTTGAAAAATGCAGGCGGTACTGTAGGCGAAAAGGAAAAATTAAACTACATGTTAGGAACACTACCAGACACTCTGAGTTACATTGGTGATTTGATTGATGCAATGAATCCTGGAGACAGAAACTGCGAATTTTTAAAACGAAAAATATCAATGTGGGAAGCCAAAGATAAAAGTGATTCAAATAAGAATAAAGCTAGTGTGTTCAAAGTCGAAAATAAACCAATTGTCTGTCATGGCTGCGATAAGCCAGGACATTTCATAAGAGACTGCAGAAATCCATGGCGCAAAGGGTTTGGAAGAAGCGAACCGAATGGGGCTGGAGCATACAGGCAAGGAGGTGCTCATGGTCACCGGACATTCCAGCAGCAGCCAATGCGAGGACGTGGAAGCAGAGGCTACATACAACGAGGATTCAACAGCAGAGGAAGAGGCTTTCAGAAGCGAAGCACCGAAGAGCACAACGCAAGATATAGTTACAACGATCAGTGTCAAGTGAAAGGTTCTTTTGTGACTCAAATTGTGAGTGATGAGTATGTGAGAAATGAGTATGCGAGTGATGAGTATGTTGTGAGAGATATTAAAAGTTATAATTGTAATAATACAAATAGAATAGACTGGATATTAGACAGCGGGTGCTCAGATCACATCATAAATAACGACTCGTACTACAGTGAATCTTTAACTTTGAAAAATCCTATTAACGTTAAAGTTGGTGATGGTAGAATTCTAAAAGGTACTAAAGTTGGTAAAGTCTGTACACATTTTATAGTTGATGGTACGAAAGTCGAAACCACAATATCCAATGTATTCTATGTAGAAGACATGGACAAAAATTTAATTAGTTTTGCAAAAGTAACAGATAAGAATAAGATTATCTCGATTGATAAAACAGCGAAAATTTACGATAAAGTTGAAAATCTAATTGCAATTGCGTATAAAGAAAAAGGACTGTATAAAATGAGTAGTTACATAAATGAAAAGAAAAATTATAACACAGAGATTAATAACAAAATGACCCAAAAGGAAAGATTACACAAGATGTTAGGCCATATAAATTTCAAATATTTAGAACATATGTGTAAAGAAAATTTAGTAGATGGTTTACCAAATGAGATAGAGTCAACTTATTTAAAATGCGGTACTTGTATAAGAAACAAAATGCACAATTTATCCTTTAAAAATAACAGAACAAGAGCAAGTGAAATTTTAGAAATTGTTCATTCTGACTTAAATGGGCCACAAACAACTATAGGGTATGATGGTTCAAAATATTTTCTAAGTTTGGTTGATGATTACAGTAAATTAGCTGTCGTTTATACAATTAAATCAAAGAGTGAAGTACATGACTGTATTAAAAATTATATAAATCAAGTTGAAAATTTAACTGGTAAAAAGATAAAGAAATTCAGATGCGATAATGGGAAAGAATATCTAAATAAATATATCTATGATTTAGCAAATGAAAAGGGAATCCTAATTGAACCATGCCCACCATACGTACACGAACTAAATGGTTTGGCAGAAAAATTTAACAGAACGATTATGAATTCTGCCAGATGTTTATTACAAGATGCAAACGTAAGTCGAAGATACTGGCCAGAAGTTGTAAAAACAGCAACTTATTTGAAGAATAGAACCTTTACAAAAAGCACTATTGAAAATAAAACACCTTTTGAGATATTTTTTTGTAAGCGACCCAATTTAAGTAATTTAAAATTATTTGGTAGTAAAGTTTTTGCGAGAGTACCCGAGGAAAAAAGAAACTCAAAATGGGACCGAAAAGCGGATATAGGAATCTTGCTAGGTTATGAAAATGTTGGATACCGAGTTTTGATGAACGGTAAAATCACAGTAGTAAGACACGTTGAAATAGTTGAAGATAGTCAAAATTTAGTAGGATTTAGTGGCGACGATAACGAAAATTGTAATGATAATGATGATAAATATAGTGTAGGAAGTCAAAATTCGGAATCGGACGTGTTCATAAAAGAATCAAAATTCAAAATTGAGGATACAAATGAGGGACAAGTAGTGAAAGAAGATACTATTGAAAAAAGTCAAAGACAGTTGAGTATAGGATCAAATAAAGACCAAAATTTAAGACGTTCGGAGAGAGAAAAGAAAAGACCTGATTTTTATAGTGCTAGCTTAGTAAATACGAGATGCATTTATGTAAATGTAGTAAGCGCAGATAGTCCATCAAGTTATGATGAAGCATTAAAAAGCAATGAATATGATTTATGGAAAGAAGCAATGGACAAGGAAATAAATTGTTTAAATAAAAATGGAACGTGGAAGCTAGTCGAAAAACCAGAAAATGTAAAAATATTAGATCTAAAATGGGTGTTTACAAATAAATCCACAAATCGAAAGAAAGCAAGACTCGTGGTGAGAGGTTTTCAGCAGTCTGAAGTGCTTGAAGACTTATACTCGCCAGTGGCTAGAGTACAGACTTTGAAATTATTATTATCCTATTGCTGCCAAAATAAATTAACAATCCTACAATTAGATGTTGAAACGGCATTCTTAAATGGCCAGGTACAATCAGAAGTATTTGTAAAACAACCTTTGGGATATGCGGATAACACCGGGAGAGTTTGTAAATTAAGGAAAGCATTGTACGGTTTGAGAGAGAGCCCGAGGGCGTGGTATGAGTGTTTTGATAATTATATAAGAAAACTAGGTTTTGTAAGAAGTGAGAATGATTACTGTCTATATGTAAAAAATGAGAAAAATGATACAAGTTACTTAATCCTATTTGTTGATGACTTGCTGATATGCGGAAAGAACACAGAAAAATTGAATGAAATAATAAACAGACTATCTGAGAAATTCTGTATGAAAAATCTAGGAGAAGTCAAAACGTATTTAGGAATAAATATTGGCTATGATCGCGAGAAGTGTAAAATGACGTTAGATCAGAAAGATTATATAGAGTCACTAGCTAGGAAGTATAACATTATTGAATCGAAGCTGTATAATACACCAATGGAACAAACTTTGAGTTTACAGCAAGCACAGTCAGCATCAAATGATTTAAATTATAGAAATTTGATTGGAGCCTTATTATACATAAGTGCAAATACGAGATTGGATGTTGGTTATAGTGTAAACTATATGAGTCGATTTCAAAATTGTTATAATGAATCGCACTATAAATATGCATTGAGAATACTAAAGTATCTATATTTAACAAGAGACTTAAAGTTAACTTATCAAAGAAATTTAGAAGCAGATATCATTGATTGTTTTGTTGATGCTGACTGGGCAGGTGATAAGACTGATAGAAAATCTACGACAGGTTATATAATTAGAGTATTTGGGAATGTAATCTATTGGAAATCACGAAAGCAAGGAAGTGTAACGAAATCCTCTACGGCAGCTGAATACGTAGCGTTGTCAGATTCAGTCAGTGAGGTTAGAGTAATTTTGAACCTACTAAAAGACTTTAGAATAAAACCAGGCAAACCTGTAACAATCTATGAAGACAACTCTGGTGCTATTGCTATTGCTAAGTTTGGAAATTTAACAAAAAACTCAAAATACATTGAGGTACATTACCACTTTATTAATGAGTGCTATGAAAAAGGAATTATAGAAATTGTCAAAGTTGAGTCAGAAAGTAATATTGCCGACATTCTGACAAAAGCCTTGGGTAGAAATAGGTTTGAAACCTTAAGGCAAGCCTTAAGAATAGTTTAAATTTATATAAATATTTTGACACATAGATTTAAGGAGGTGTGTTGGAATGTGGGAATAAATCTATATGTGTGTGTGTGTGTGCGATAGGCAGCGCTCGAAAAGGCGAGAACCTTAGTACGAGTAAGATAGTCAAGGAGTAAGGAAGTACAAGTGTCACAGTATTAAGGAGAAGAAGTTGTGTATAAGAAAAGGATATAAATATATATGAGTGTTGTTCATAGTTAAAACAAAAGATAAAACCTTTTCTTTCGCGTCCCATAAAACCTAACAATTACACTGTGTACGACGAAATTCAATTACAATTATTGCTGAATTTAAAAATATCTATACAACTTACTTATGCCGCTCTTCAGTTGCTATTTCCTCGTTGGGAGGAGGCAACGAACGAGTCGGAGATTCTTCCTCCTTTTGGTTGGAGGTTCGTCATCGGACGATGTGGTTATATATTTCAAGGGTTTCGGCGCGTTTCTTTTCGGGCGTTCCGTCTGAAAAAAATGAAACGTATTTTTCTATTTTACACAATTATTGTGATATTATTATAAAAGATATTGAATTTTATTACACTTACAAGGGAACATATTCAGTTGATGCAAGCCGATTTGGATGAAACTTATGTGAGATATAGTTCTTCGAAAAGTATTTGACGCGTGTTTTTTTAACGGCAACTATCCACTCCGAAGGCGTGGAAACAGCCCTCAAAGTTGGGAGTTAAAACCATACTTTTTGAGATATCTCGGAAACCAGTCAACGAGCTCGAAAACATCAAATGTTTGATATATTGTTTAATCAAAAAACGTTTGTTAAAATTTTCTTACACGACTACATTTTCCATCGAAAAACACGATTAAAAAAGAATCGAATTTTTTCGACCACGGATTTCCGAGATTTGTCAAAACATATGAGGGCTGTTTTCGCCCCTTCAGAGTGGATGGTTGCCGATAAAAAAACACGTGTAAAATATTTTTCGAAGAACTATATCTCACATGAATTTCATCCAAATCGGCTTGTATCAACTGAATATAGTCCCTTGTTTGCTAAAAAAAACTTCTTTTCACGCACTTTCACTATTAGAAATTGTAGAAATTTCAAACTTACGTTACTCATCGTTTCGCTTCTTCAACACAGTTGAAACACTAGTTCCGACTAAGTTATCGCTAAAAATTCGCGGCGCGTTATTCGTTGTGACACTGGAGTAAAAGTACTGAGGATCGCGTCTCCAGAGCTTCTATCACTTCTGACTTTTTACGTATTGGAGGAGGCGCGCGGACTGAGAAAAGCGCTGATTGGACAGCTTCGGCGGTTGCTTTCTGGGGTCAGTACACCCCCTTCCCCCCTTCCCATATTCCTTGCATTCTAGGCGCGTTTTTTGGGGATGCGAGGGAGGACCGTGGAGGTTTACTCTCCTTTACTGCGATATTATTTGCTAGCCTAGTTAGTCATGAATAAAAAATGGCTGTATCTTGGGAACGGTGTGTTCTACCGTAAAAATCACGAAATTTTCAAAAGGCTCAACCGAAAGCTCAACCGTCTTTTGAATTTAATAATACAAAAGAATTAACAAAAAAATTCATGCGCGTCGAAAACCACACGCGACAGAAGTGAAACTTCTTGCAGTCTAGTAATGTTTAGAAGTCAATTAACCACTTCGCTCTCACGGACGTGTTATGACGCGACGTCGCTACTGTTCGTATAAGGTCACAGACGCGTTATCACGCGACGCAATGCCGCTTCCGCGGTACCACGGACGTGTAAACACGCGACGCAATGCCGTTCGTGCGATGCCACGGACGTGAAAACACGCGGGCTTGTCTTTGCTCCGTCTGAGGACACAGCTTATTTCTATGTCGTTTCAGTTAGTTCCTGTTTAATTGTTCACGGGAGTAGACCACCATGCGGAGAATTAGAAATCGTATCGTAAGTAACAGCGATAGTGATAGCGAAAGTAGTATAAGTGACGATAACGTTCCACTGTCCGAAAGATGGAAAAATTTAATTACTAAAAGAAAATGGAATATTCCCAGTTCTACAACAAACTTTGAAGCACAAGTTTTTAGTTATACCGACATACATAGCGGTGTACTACAGTCATCCGGTATATCGGAAAACAGTTCTCCTCTTTCCATTTTTGAATTTTTCTTCCTGAATCCTGAATCCTGAAATCAATGTTTTTCTTTAACTATACCATTCCCAGAATTAATAATTTTTCAAATTACAGGACTTAACCGCGTGGCACCGCGGAAGCGGTATTGCGTCGCGTGATAACACGTCTGTGATCTTATACGAACGGTATCGATGTCGCGTGATAACACGTCCATGAGAGCAAAGTGGTTAAGATTGGAATTTGTAAATAATCCTAATGAAGCGACAAGAAGATCGGAGACAACTCTTGATGCAGTATTTGCAAGACATGTAGGAAAAATTGAATGAAAAATATTTACATCGTATTTTACCTATCACAAGCCAATTGTTTCAATGATAGAATCATAGAAAATAGAAAAAAATAATGAACGATCCAAATTTGCGACGCAAAGAAGGAGAGCGTATGGGAAATGCTATGAACTGTCTCTATCTTTCCCAAACGCTCTCCTATTTTGTGTCGCAAATTTGGATCGTTCATTATTTTTTTCTACGATTTTCTATGATTCCATCATTGAAACAATTGGCTTGTGATAGCTAAAATACGATGTAAATGTTGTTCATTCAATTTTTTCTAAATGTCTTGCAAATACTGCATCGCGAGTTGTTCCTAATCTTCTTGTCACTTCGTTAGGATTATTTACCATTTCCAATCTTAATTGACTTCTAAACATTACTAGACTGCAAGAAGTTTCACTTCTGTCGCGCGTGGTTTTCGACGCGTATGATTTTTTTTTAATTCATAATTTTATTCGATGTTTTATGCAATTTTAAAGAGCGCACGAATACTTTTTCCATCCGCTATGCATTAGACTCTACATATTTGGAAACAACATCGCGAGTCTGCCTCGGTATTGCCGAGCAAGTAATATTTGAAATTGCAATTGCAAATAAAGGCAAATTACAAATATTTTTAATATATTTTTCTATTACGGTGGCCTTTGCGGGATTCCCCGGGTACCATCGACTTGGGCCTAGTAGGAATTCGGGGTTTTATGACTCTATGCAAGATTTCAGACTGCCGCTGTTGGAAAAAATACCGTCAACCTTAGCAGACGTCTTAATTACCCTACCTGTCAGTTTCCTCAAAAATCACTTCTATTGTTGCACGAGTCATAAAGGAGTGAAAAACTGTACTTGAAAAACCGTACACGCCAAGGCTAGGGTGTCCCTTAAGAGACGAAGTAGCGATAAAATGTTAGGACGCCCACTAATTTTATTTCTTTTTGTGTTCTAAGTAAGTGTGTAAAATATTAGCCTAATCGGATTATTCTAAACCCTGCCTCAAGAGGCTCAAAGTTAGGATATTCTGTAAAATTTTAAAATATTTAGTATTTTTGTCGTTTTGAGTGAATAACTGCTTACAATAGATAAGTATCACAATAACAGAATATAATCACACAATTTATTTACATAATACAATTTTGAAACGGAAAAAAGGTTGGTTGAAAATGAATTTTTGGTCAATGTTTTCATGGGCATAGCTCTCCGTGCATGCTGACTGACCAAGAGCAAGTTCTGACAGTTTTCTTCATTTTACCACGTTTTTATTAGCTCGCTTTCTTGTTTGTGTGTTTGTGAGTTTGTTTGTTTGTTCGGTGGCAAATTTTGCAATTGATTTTAAACTAACTTCCTGATGAGCTAGAGACTTGAAATCGGGCATATGGCTCAGAACTGGATGACAATGCATTATTCAAAAAAAAAAATTTTTAAAAAGTCTATCCGTTTAGGAGAAATGCCAATTAAAAATATTTCCCTTTCACTTCCCCGCGAAACCTACGTCATCGCGTTCAGCGATCGCCACGCCGCCGCGCGACTTGTCCCCACTCCACGGACCCACTTTGCCCCGACGAAGCCCGACTCAGTATATGAAAAGCGAGCTAGTAGTAGTAGCCGTGCGACGATCGGTAGTACATCATTGCTTTGTTTACCAAGTGAAAGAACCGTTACACCTTTCTGCTATAATTTCATCAAAATGTTTAAAATCAATTGAAATATACGTGCAAGAAGAAGGAGAGGAAGCCATTTGACGGTGGGGAGCATGTATGATATAGGTAATAATAATATCGAGTACGAGATTAAATTTAAAGAGTCTGTGTTTGAAAGTGTTAGAAATAATGTCTACAAAAAAAGGAGCAGTTCGTTAATGATGATTTTCACAGGGAAGCCACCAAATCACCAGGTATGTCATTGAATATTTTGCGTTAAATATTTCCTTGAAAATGTTACAAAATTTGTTGAAAGTATTATATTATCAACGCAGCCATCCATTTGAATATGTTTAAAAATTGAACTGTATCAGTTTTAGTCAACTGAAACTTCGAGAATATTAGTAAAACGTTAGACTAAATTTTTGTAGTAGTAGTTACATATTTATTAGAAACTAAGTGAAGTTATTGCGTACAAAATAAATATGTATATTATTTTTTTCAGTGAATTCTACTATTCCGAGTAAATCGTCGCGCTGCTCACCGATGACGTCACAGCGAAGCTGTTTAGTTTTGTTCTATAGGTAGTGTTGTGTTTATAAAGTATTATACTAAAGTTGCCCCCACGAGAGAACCGTAGCGTTTCGCGCAGCTTGAGTGACCGCGGACAGCGCTGTGAGCCTCCCAACTCCCACTCCACCACCCATCTCCCACTGTCTCGACTGCGAGTCTTCATATACGCGGTATATGAATTATTATTATTCCTACCAATCAGGGCGAAGATGCGCAGCGACGAACGCAAACTGGTTTTCACGCGCTACGGTTCTCTCGTGGGGTATAGTATAGTATTTGTTTACCAAGCGAAAGAATCGTTACTCCGAGATTCTCCGTCGAACCATTATATAGACATTTGGGGTACAATATTTTTTTGAGCCAAAAATTCCTTCTTTTCATATAAGTGTCCTGATTACCCTATTTAATATTTAACGCAGTCAGTTGAGGATGTTTGCTCGCAATGTATTAAATAATTAATAAATAATGAAATCAATAAAATCTATATACTTTTTCACAAGTTGCAAGGTATATCTTTTATTTAACACTATAATAATAGACAATTTGACAGTATAAAATTAAAAAGCAGAAAATAATTATTTAAATAAAAATAAATTTTTAAAAATACCACGTTTTTAAAACGGTCTTAAAAGTATAAAATAATTTGAAAAAAAAATAAAATGGACTAAAAAGTATAAAATAATTGAAAATAAAAATAATTTGAAAAAAAAATAAAAATAAAATGGACTAAAAAGTATAAAATAATTTTTAACAAACAGACTAAAAAGTATAAAATAATTTTAGAAAACGGGCTAAAAGGTATAAAATAATTTGAAAAAGAAAATAAAAATTTGAAATTGTGAATTTTGAATAACTGTGAAAATACTTGTAAGATTTAAAACGAAAAACGTGGGGCGCATGCAATAGATAATTGATGCATGAATAGTTCACCTAAATCACTAAAAATTTTATTGCTTCGCAAATGATATGAACTGTTGTGTGAGATTTCTCAACGGCTGCTACTCTCTACATTCCTTATTATTATCTTGCGCCCCTCGTTTTTCGTTTTAAATCTTACAAGTATTTTCACAGTTATTCAAAATTCACAATTTCAAATTTTTATTTTCTTTTTCAAATTATTTTATACCTTTTAGCCCGTTTTCTAAAATTATTTTATACTTTTTAGTCCGTTTGTTAAAAATTATTTTATACTTTTTAGTCCATTTTATTTTTATTTTTTTTTCAAATTATTTTTATTTTTTACTTCACCTAAATATTGTTGTGTTAAGCTCACAGCTCTTTCAGCGGCATCATTTGTAACAGGAAACTTCCGGAAAAAATCTCGGGATTCCTGAAAGTCCTTACAATCATTCCAGTCCACTGGGTTTAAATTTAAAAAATCATAAGACAAGTCAAATCTCCGGAAAGTTTCTAGGGACTTAGGAGAAATAAAGTCACTGATGTCTTTACGTAGGAAATGAACTACGTCTTCTTGATTTAGGGACAAACGTTTGTTCACAATAGAGAGGGAGCTATGGCCATCAGTCATTTCAGAACGTAGGACTGCAGCCATTTTGCGTTTATGTTCCAGAGGAACAGCATCATCTAGTAGGGCCACCACGGACCACTCAGGTGTCAGGTACCATAGATGGCCACAAAACTTTTTCACGGCTACGTCCAAGATTTTTTTATTGATACTAGCATAGTCATACAGTTGTTTGAAAAATTGAAGGTCATGGTACGGAGCCTCAATGGCGTTGGGTGCGGTGAACCACGCTCTCACATATACTGTTGACACAAATAAACAAAATTGACGTAGTGGTGTCTCCTCATGGCGTGTTAATTTGAACTGTCCCTTAAATAGTAAAATTTTTAAAGAATAGAGCGCTCGAGACATTTGGCGTGCCTACTCGGAGATTAAGTATTAGTAATTTCTCGGAAAGATATCGACAATACATAGATAGTTTCAACTCTAATTCCATCATACATGTGGTTACACACTTGCCCTGTTTGTCATAAGGTTGCATATTAAAAAACAGCTACCTACCAGAGCGTAGTATCATTCCTAACTTCGAGCCTCTTGAGGCAGGGTTTAGAATAACACGATTAGGCTAATATTTTACACACTTACTTAGAATATGAAAAGGAATAAAATTAGAGGGCGTCCTAACATTTTATCGCTACTTCGTCTTTTAAGGGACACCCTAGCCAAGGCCTTTCTCAAAAGAAATCATTAAAAGCACTTTTTGAATTTTGAACAGCTAGATCGCCGATCGGCCGCACTGTGCCCCGTGTACCCCCCGCCTCAGGTAGAGGCGAGGCGAGCGCGCCGCTATTATGGTTCATTATCTTGACGGCTGGTCTCGGGAAAACCACCAACAGACTATTTACGACCATATAATCCCACTTACAACTCATGAACAAGATTGGCAACCAGTCTCGGCCAACACGACACCTTTTTAAGTATAAGGTTAAAATTCTGGAACCCTCATTGGTTTAAATGGTATAGAATTTACCGGAACCGTTACTGGAACCAGAGAGAGAGAAAAATTGCTAGAAGTTTGCATTATCATAACCCTGGCCAAAATTGATGTATCGATATCGTTAAATAGTGGTTTGAAAGAGTGATATAAGCGATATTTTTGGCGTAGCCGTAATAAATAACAAAATAAACATTTAGACTTTGTATTCGTAACAAAATGAAATAAGAAGGACAGGAACTCTGCTGCTCCCATTTACCGGGGCCGAATTACCAGGGCCACCCGAGACGCACGGCCTCATCACGGTGCACTATTGGCAACGAATTTTTTCAAGATTAAAAAACGTTTGTACCGCAATCTCCAGAATTATTTCATTTTCTGCAAAGTTTCAGTTTTCATTTCAAAAAACATTTCATCGCTCTATCTCATTTCTATCGGAAGTTCTTCGATTTGGACACAGATTTCACAGGTTTGGCCCATAGTACGGCGCACAATGGGTTGAAACAAGAGAAACGCGGACAAAAATCATTTTTAAAGATATTCATAAGTTTAAATTAATAAAAATGGTACCGTTTTATGGATTTTGAGGTGGTGAATTCAAATTTATACACAGATTTTACTTACTTCCAAACCTATGAAAGCTGTATAAGGTTTTTAGAAACAATTTTCTCGAATTTGGACATACATATTATTAATTGTTATTACAATCTTTTGCTGGAAAGAACAATACATCTGAATAAATCCTCACTCACACGTTTATTAAGTTATAACGTACTAAATGAAAGGATATTCTAAGAAATTCAGGAGAAGCTTGTTTTATGAATTTTTGGAGCGAAACTTCTTTTGGCGCGGTATATATGTAAAACCGATCTGGCGATTAAAAAGAAATGAGGAACGGAAGTGGCTAGCACACAGGCTCTCATGCGGTTCGTAGTCTAAATAAGAGAAAGAGAGAGAGAGAGAGAGAGAGAGAGAGAGAGAGAGAGAGAGAGAGAGAGAGAGAGAGAGAGAGAGAGAGAGAGAGAGAGAGAGAGCACGAAAGCAAAAGGCTTATTGTCATTTTATGGTGCGTGACAATTAGGTTTGTACCTAACCAACGCGTGTTATTTCACTCGTGTATAATTTATGTATAAAAAAATATATATACAAATAATAATAACAAAAGCAAATGCAGAACGTCAAAAAGAATTACGTTATAGAAAACAGGCTGCGGAAAAGAGGATGGAAAAATGCAGCAAAAAATTCAACAGAACGTGTGCGAAAATTTCGTACTAAGAAAAAGTTATTAATTTACAATGCTTTAAACGTTGATAAACAAAATGCCGAGGAGTCCAAACATCTTGCTGGACCATCAACAAGTGCATTGTCGAGACTTATTTCTCTGTCTCACACTGATATTGAGGAACGAAACCTCACATCTCGTAAATCAGACAACATGGTTGATACAAAGAATCAATTTGCAGCAAATAGTCCATGAATAAGTTCAATATTAAATGATGTGAATGTGTATAATCTTAATCCTAGTGTTGTTCAATCTTATACTGATTTTTAACGCCATGAATCAGTACATAATCAATTTAAAAATAAATTTTTAAAAATACTACTACCGTATATTGGAAGGGATATAATAATAGTTATCTAATATTTAATATTAGAAATGGAATATTTCTTCCTAATATACAGTGTCACGTCGCTCGGCAATCGGGAGCCGCCAGAAGGGCGAAACCCTTTGCGACACCGGGTATTTACAGGCGGGAGACCGGGCCACGATCGGCCGCACGACACGTGGTCCACCCGGGACAAAAAGGCAATCGCAATCTCGAGGTTTTCGGCAACTAACGCGAATTATCGGGCGCCAGACACCACGGGGTGTCGTATGAAAATTCGAACACGCGAAATAATCCTTTTTCCTAGGCCACGAGCTTGCGATGGCCGCGATACGCCTGCGATAGCATTCTAAGGGCACAGGATAGACACGGAAAGGACGAGAGGCATTCCCTGCGGCGGGAAGGTTTCGCGCAAGAAATCGTAATCACTATTTCGGCAACAATAATCGTTTATTCAACGAAGGTGTTAATACATGAGCGCCGAGGCGGCTCGGCAGCTCGTAAAGATGAATGCCGACGCGTCGAATTCGGCAGCGCTAGATTTTACACGCGGTCGTATCCCGCGCGGGGAATCTACGATCGAATTCAGATGGAATACGCGATCTACGGAAAGCTTCGTTCGTTACGACAATTCGCGGAACACGGATCGAGCACATGGCGGCGTCCCACCGTGGGACGGCATCGAGGTTGACTAGAGTTGACGACAAAACGCTAAGTTTCGCTCGAGCTATTTTCTCGACGCGAATTCACACCAAACTAATTGGGCTCCAGGCCCCGCAAACAAGTCGGGTTTCGTACGTGCTAATTTATGACGCTTTTACCGAAATCCTCGACTAGGGGTCGTCAACTCTTGCGACGCGAACGCGGACCCGCCAAAACGCTACCCGAGCCACACGCGCGAATTCGATATAACTCAGATGATACCAAAGCCTGATTGGCGCTTACCAACGGTAGCCGTACGGTAGCAGCAGTTGGACGGCAGCTGGTTGTTTTCGGCCCCTTTTCTACTCGACAGCGGTCGCAAAGGTACAAATATGATACGCAATGGTTAACGAGTTACTCTCAGAAACGATAGCGAAGCAATGGCTTCCCATGCGGTGGCTCGGTAACGCGGAAGCAGGGCGTCCCCCACTTTCCTAATTCTCTCCCTCGCGTAACGCTTCGGCTTATCGCTAGCTAAATTTTGGACGCTACGCGACAAGCCCTGGCCTCCGGCGATTCGCAAGTTCTTCGTTAGCGACGTTCGGTGATTAGCCGCTCCTTGCTGCGACGATCGGCTTCGACCAATCCGGTGGCTGATCAGGCTTCTTCCCGGACGAGGCGACGACAGGATGCGGCTTTTTTTTCCTCGTGGCACCGTTGTCCTCTGTCGGAGCCTCCAGGTTGCTTATCCTGGGCCTTGCTGATCTTACGACGTTTCTTCCATTGTTATTTCCGGAGCCAGTCCTCTCCGCGCCTCTCCTTGAGGAATCTCTTCTTTGTTGAGAGGGAGAGAAGTTCGGGTCCCCCTGGGACCCGACTACGGTCCTGCAAGATCGCGTCGCGCAAATTGGCGCGACGCTAAAAAATATGAGTTTCTCGTCCCATGGGTCTCGCGCGTGCCCAGGGAGATCGCTCGCATCGATCTCGATCGTGTCTCGCTGTCAAAGGGTGATCCGGTCCTCCGTTTACCGGTTCGGAGAGACGCTGGCAAAAATGCCACGTCACAACAGATAATGTTTATTCTTGTACATGAACCTATACAATATTCAGATCTAATATTTTTCTCATATGAAAAAGTGTGGCTTAAAAAATATTTTTCGAATATTTGAAAAAAATATCTATCTAATATTTTTGTGCTACTAGGGGTCGGTCTCAGTTAATTCTGTTACCAAAAACGCTAGTAACTTTAATTTCCGTGGAAATGCTTCTTCTCTCTAAAATTACATTAATGTAAATGACTATAAAAAGTTAAAAAAAATTTATTTGTGGTCCAGATTACCATAAATTTAAAGATTGAAGTCTCCCGGTTACAGCGACTCCATACAAGTTGCAATAGGAAGCTGCATTTGATCACTATGATTTTTTATCAGCCAGTTTGGGATTTGGGCTCACTGTGCGGCAAGTCCGGTTACACGGCTGGACGTTGGGGAGTACCCCCGGAGCGGTGATACCAGTCTGCGTTATACTAGTCGGGTGATTGTCCAGCGGTGCTGTTTACTCTGAAAAGAGCTGGCAAGCCCGGTGATCACTGTCGGACGGCTCCAGGTGAACTCCGCTCTGGCGGCATTTCGGCGCGCCCATCATACCCCTGAGTCGCGCTTGTGTCACACTTAAATATTGCTGACAAACGAATCAAATTTTATTTCATATATAAGAAGGAACGCGTAACATTCTTATTTATTAGGCTTTGTTGAAGACGACATCGCGCGCGTGTCGGGCTAGTCAGAAAACAACAATTTTGAATTAATTATATTAATTTTGTCCCAGCGAGGTGAAAATGTTTAGCAAATCGTTGGACAACATTGAACCTACCTACTCGTTAAAATCCACAAGGGCATGTCTAATATCCGCCCTATGGAATTATCGAGTAGAAGGGGCCAATGACCATTCACTTTCAAATTATTCTCATAAATCCTTATCCTCGGTTGCTTCGGTGGCTTCCTTCTCCTTCTCTGGACTGCGTTAAATTTTTCCTAGGATTCCATTAGCTTTCCACATCACCACGGAGGTACTATTGTTGATGCGTTTTTTTTTTAGTGGTATCCCCAGTAGGCCTATTCCACTTTAAAAATGAATCACGCTTCTTCAGCGTGTGCAAGAACTGCGACAGCCCATTCGGAAATTTCCGATGCGCTATCGCAGTTTTCGCTCGCACTGAAGAGCGGCATTCGATAGCATTTTGCTTTAATAGTCTCTTCACTAATGATTACAATTTCGCTACACAAATGAGAGCATTTAAAGAAATCTAACGCGGATGACTCTATCGCGATGTTATAACAATCTTCCACCCTCTGAAACCGTTTTATGCCCAATTTGTAAGTGTCTCCCGACCGATTAATGGATGAAATGATACAGATTGTTCCGTCGCGCAAAATACAACAATTATCGAGGTCGTCTACTGATAGTAATAAATTTCTTACGTTAATTTTAATAAGAGAGGCCTCGCCACTACTATTACTGAATCGCGTACAAGATCTAACTTCGGTTGCAGTACCACCACCTCCCTCATTGCGTCGAGCATCAAGCTCGATTTCTGCTATACGATTCGCGAACTGTTGTAAAGGTAGCCCGGGCTTCCTTATGTTCCTTTTAAAGAACATCATGTTACTCTCGAAAGGGAATGCCGAAAAAGAATTTAAAATCCCTAAACGTTTCGCGTCATCTACTACGTGGAGGAGCCCGTGAACATTATAAGAACAGAAGGTTCTACCGTAGTGACGTTCGCAGGAGGAAACAAATTGTTTCAACGCTTCTTCTGCGAACGTCGTATGTTCCTGAAGAAGCGAGGGCGAAGCGAGAATTCTAATTGCCCCGTGCAGAAGTAAGAAATGAAAACGGATGCTTTCATCGATTACTCCGCACGTGACAACAGGACCGGTGTATAACAGAAACTGTCGGAGTTCTGTTGCTTTGTATTTAGAGAACATATCAATAGGCCGCGGACGCCTAGCGAAGTCAGAAGGACAGTAATTATTAATTATCTGTAGTCTCGCGGATATAACGTTGATTTTAATCGCGGATAATTTGCTTTCTTTCGAATAATTCCCACAAACCCAGGCAGATAGCATTTTTTCATAACACCGAGACATACCAAGTGCATGTACTCGAAAGGAACTTGGGAAACCATTCCCATTTGCAGGGGGGCTAACGCGCTTATACCGGCTTTGTGGTGATTGTCGATCTCTACAGTACAGTTTGCATATGTCGCGTCGGTTCTCAGAGGGCGATCAATCGCGAGGAAAACTTGACGACCTCGTTCCTGAGTGCCAGACACCTCGCACTTGGAACAAGATCGGTGGGATGTGTGTCCTAAGTGATTAAGAATGAATGTGCGGGCTGGTGCATCGGCGATAAAGCACCTCAACTCTATCCCGATTCTAATATCCTTGAAAAAATTGCCGCCGTTCGACATTATCGAGTTGATTTCCGCGACAAATTTTTCGAGATACTTAACATTTTCAATTGGTTTATGTGGACCTCTGTACAGGCCAACTATCATGGGCTTGCTGTTCTTATGTTCGCTACTCTAATCTATATAGGTCAAAAATGCACAGTTTTTTGATTATCTATAGTACAACCGTCAACATGAAAATCTAATTGCAAATTGGTGGGAATGGTTTCCTTCAAATTACGTAAGTAATCTACGATTTTGGACTCAACATCAAAGTGAATGTACTCGCCCGGTAGTACCTTATAAGTAATTACGCTATTGCACGCGGTGCCGAGAAGCGTCCTCGTGTTTACCGGCAAACTACGAAAGCAAGGGTGGGAACGCAGAAGGCGTAGTATGCTATTTCCCTGAGCATGTGTGATATTATTCTTAATAAAGCAACATGCTAAACGATTGCGAAACGATACACCGGACCCAGCGCTAGCAGATCGCTGGGCTGTGTTACCGCCCGACGGAACTGAAGAAAAAGACGCGCTGCTGGACGTACTTGGAAAATTTTGAATGTGAAAATGAGAATTTAAATCTTCGCGTGGGGTCTGAGCAATGTTACTCGGTACGTATGAAGAGGAGGCTGTGCTTTCCTGCGGTGTGCCCACATTCGCGGGGACTACTGCTATATTGCGGACTAAATTAGCTCTGTTGGCTTTTAAAATACGCTGTTTCTGTCTAACAGTTAAGTGACTCCACAATTTTCGCGACGATCGAGATGTATTCAATCTTTTCGGAGACATTACAGCAAAATGAAATCGACGCGACGATTCTATATAAATGTATCTCGCCTGTTGCACGTAATCCACGTTAAACGTACAAACCGATGTGAAACGATTTCAAATAACGTACTATCAAGATTCTCGAACCCGACTGTACGAAAACGATGTAACGTTTTTTTTTTTCTATATTTTAACAGAAGGACAGGAGACGTGTGCCTAGCGGCCTATGTGCCGCTTCACCAAGATTGCAGAAAGAAAATATGCTATAATGGAATTACCAGTATAAAGTAGGATTGCCATAGGCAAGTGAGTCAAGGGGACCAAAAAAAGTTTCAAAAATAGGTCCGAAACAATATCGCAAAAGTAGCGAAGGAAGGGGATATAGCGTAAAAATGGAATTTTGCCGCGATTGTTTGACATTGATGCTATGTAGCACCAGTGGAGTTTGCTTTTATCAAGGAGAGAATAACTCAAGTAAGCAGCCAGGGGAGTCGGCCGTAACAAGATGTTAAGGTTGCATATCCTTGCGTAGCGCCCTTTAAGGGGGTCTAAGATGATAATAATGCAAGGGAAACCTTTTTTTTATCCGATAAGGGACCCTATTGATATCATATGTGCCAGTGGAGCGGATAAGTTGATTTGGGTGGTCGTCAACCTCGTATTTATTAACAATTTCCACACAAAACTCGTAGAGGCTTGGTATCTCGAGTATTTCATTGAGAATGCACGTGGGTGTTCTATTGGGAAACCCAGAGATAATTTTTAAAATACGGGTTTGAGACCGACTAGCAACTTTAAAGTTTGAGATAGCAGCAGCCACCCACAAATGAAGCCCGTAGGTGAGTACAGGGCGAAGACACACCTTGTAAAGAGTAAGCCTCAAATCCCGGTACAAGGGTGAAGCCTGTGAAATGAGCCCATGCAGTGCTCCTGCAGCAGCCCGCGTCTTTGCTACTCTATCGAGGATCGCATCTTTCCAGCACATTTTGGAATCCATGACAATTCCCAAGTATCTAACTTTCCTCTCCCAAGGGATCACAGAGCCATTGATGACAAGGTTCGGGATAGCAGTCTGTCTGCGTAATGAGAAAAGAATAGCCTGGGTTTTGTCCGGGTTGACCAGAAGGCTCCAAGAGTTGAAGAAAGAAATGACCAGATCAAGGTAGGTTTGCAGATAATGTATGGCAATACCAGAAGATTTCTGGGGGCAGAATAACAGAGTGTGATCTGCATACATAGCAAGCTACGCCTTTGCACTCTTTGGTATGTCATTGACATACATGTTGAATAGGGTAGGACCAAGAATAGAACCCTGAGGTACGCCTGCAAGGACGTTGTATAAAGAAGAACTGGAACCATTAATGGTTACGAATAGTTTCCTGCCAGTAAGGTAGCTGATTAGGAATTTTTGCAATTGCAGGTCAATGCCCGCTCTTCCGAGCTTATAGATCAGACCCTTGTGCCAAACCGTGTCGAAGGCCTTGGTCAGGTCGAGGAAGACAGTAGGTACGATGCGCCGAACATTCAGTTGGTGGGTAACCAGCTGAGAAAATCTAACAAGTTGGTGGGTTGTCGAGTGATTGGACCTGAAGCCAAACTGCTGGTCAATTATAAACTCGTTCTCTTTAAGGAACGCATGAAGATGTTTATGTATGCATTTCTCCAAAAGTTTTCCTAAGATCGGAAGAAGACTAACAGGTCTATAGCTGTCTAGTAGCTTATGATTTTTACCCGGCTTGGGTATGGGTACCACCCTGGCAAGTTTTCAGTTGTCTGGGAAATACGCTCAGTTATAGCATGCATTGAATAAATAGCACAATTGCAAGACAACCTTGCGGCCAGCATGCTTGAGCATGACAGCAGAGATCTTGTCATGTCCAGGAGCCTTATTACTCTTAAGTGACCTGATCGATTCGGCGATATCGGATGGAGTGACCAGGATCTGCCTCAAGGAATTTATAGGAGTGTTTGTCACAGTCTGAAAGTGGTCGTCGACCAACTGTTTATAAGGTGAACCCGAGTGATCAGAGTTCGCAACAGCATTGGCAAAAACAGCAGCGAATGTGTCTGCCTTTTCCTTATCAAGAATTATTGGAGAAGGGGAAGCAGGAGACGAAAGCGGAGGAAACTTGGTACGAGTACCAGTAATGATTTTGAAGTTCCGCCAGAAGGTCGGGTCAGTCCCATCGACCTTAGCCAAATTAGATTTTAGGAGCTCCTGCTTGTATCTTTTCGCACGCTTACTGATTTCTTTCGACAGATTCCTGATCTGGTCAGCGAAAAACCAAGAGCCAGTACGTTGGAGGTCACTTCGGAGCTCCCTCCTCCCACGAACAAGAGCTGACAGGAGTGGGTCGTCAGGAAAATGTGGACGAGAGGATTTCTTCTCGTAATTTGAGGATCTCTTTAGGCAAGCCTGGAGAAAGGAACTAACGGTTCTCACTGACGCGTCCACAGCTCTCTGATTTCCGAGATGACCCGTGATTTGGAGTCTAATCGTAAGACTTTTGAACTTTTCCCAGTCATACGTCACCTGCACATTTGGGGCGAAAAGCACCGCCTCCTTTGGATCAAGGAGCACTGGGCTGTGGTCAACAGGAAGCTGTTCAATTAACGAGCAGTCAAAGTCACATGGAATATCCGCAAGGAACAAGTCAATATACGAGAAATAATTGCCCCTACGAAACGTAGGCAAGGCCGGACAGAAAAGACTATATTTGGATTTTATCATATGGTTGAAGAGGATTTTGCCATTGCGATTCGCGCGAGAATTACCCCATTGTGGATGCTTGGCGTTTAGATCACCGCCGACAATATAGGGATATCTCAGACGGGATAGTGAATCCAGGAGGCGAGGATTCAATGTAATTTTGGGGGGGGGGGATATAGGCCACCACCAAGGATAACCCCGGAGAAGTAAGTCTCACGCAAGCAATGTCAATCCTTTCACAAGGTGGAAAATCAATGATATCGAAATCCAAAGAATTCTGAACAAGAATTGCAACCCCGCCTCCTCTGCCGAGGGGACTGTCTGCTGGCCGGTCTGCCCGGATTGTCCTATATCCAGACATAAAGAAATCCTGGTCTGGTTTCAGCCAGGTTTCAGTTAGAAGCGCTATATTGACATTGTTCTGTTGTAGATACAGGGAAATATCCGTGTGCTTATGTAATATAGACTGTACATTCCATAAGAGTATTTTAGGATATTTCCCTCCTATGATAACGAAGCGGAGACTTGCATAAAAGCGGCGAAATTCTCCGATTCGGTTCTGCACAATCTCAATTTATTCAACAAATCCTTTGCTGCCGCAAGAATTCTATCGACATTGCAGATAGAGGCAATCTCCTTGAAGACCATCATTGTCTCCTCGATCGAAGAAGTAGCAGGTTTTGCCGAATAGTAAAAGTGCTCAGGGAACACAGAATCGGAATTTAAATTTTCCCTATTCCCAGAGGGCAGATTCTTATTGGAAGCCAATGCTCTGCTATATGAGACGCTAGGACGACGTATGGCAGTGTCCACAGATCGATGTGGGCCCACCTGTGGTGGAAAAAGTGACTGCTGTGTCAGAAGTGGTGGAGGAGCTTTCCTAGCCCTTTTTTCAGGATAACTTGCCGGGCTGGGCACTTGGAATAGTTTGCTGTATGAGCACCGTTACAGTTCACACAGGTAGGCTTTGCAACCATGTTCGTCGGGCAATCCGATGAGAGATGTGGACCCGCACATTTAACACAACGTGGCTTGTAGCCGCAATTTAAAGAGGAATGCCCAAAGGACTGGCATTTATAACACTGTGAGTAGTTCACCCGAGAGAGGAACTTGTCCCAGTATACTTGCGTGTAAAAAAGGTGACCCACTTTGCGAATTTTATGTAGAGTTACCCCGCTGGGGAAGGTAATTTTGTAAACACATTAAGGCGAGTCCTTACTGCGTTTACCACCAATTGGAACACAAGAAACGGGTTTGAGATCATGGAAATTCATTTCTTCGATAATTTCATCAGAGCTCATACGAGGGAGACCCTTAAGGGTAACGGACAGAACCTTCTCAGAATTCATCATGAAAGTATGAAAGGGAAGCTTGGCTTCCTCTAGTTTCTTCCTCAGGTCAAGGAAGTGTTCCACAGTGTTCAACTGAACTCTGACCCGAGTTCCCAGAAACTTCAATTTAAAGTCCCTCCCGTATGACTCGATAAGGGATTTAGTCAATTTAGGCATGTTGCCATCGAAATTTGAAATGTAAAGGGGAGGGGGTTTAAAGACCTCCCTCTTTTTAACCTTGTCCGGAGACGAACTTGAGTTGGCATTCGTCCGACCACTAGTAGACGGAGGGGGTGAGTCCCGAAGGGAAGGACCCCCATGTCGAACATTTGGGGTGAGCGACGAAAAATTAACTTGATCCCCTTTGAAGGAGCCAAGAATGCTAAAACGGTTTGAAACCGCGACAGCCGGGATTTCCCCACGTTGGGGAAACCCAGTCATATTAACTCCCTGTATAACAGCGGTCGGAGAAGAACTGTTTACGTCGCACACTTTTTGCTTCTTCGCCTCAGGCGTGAGCTGTTGATGTTTACCTGGCGGTGACCGATTGGGGTTCCGAAATTCCGTAACACGTGAATTCGTCGTTCCACACTCGGAAAGAGACACGAGATTCTCGCATGTGGAAGGCTTCGGGTTTGAGCTTTCCAAAGGGAAATTTTCCTCTAGGAATAGAAGCGGAGGAGAAGAAGCATCGAGAGCTGAAGCTGGAAAATCAGACACTCCTGCTGCCGAATTTCCTACTTCAGTGTAAAAAGATTCACCCGAAACAGAAGGGAGAACCTCTGCGAGCGGATTGGTTGGAGGATCGGGCTCCTTGATTAGAAAAATACCCGATTGTGCAACTGAGGGTGCAGAAACAGAACGAGAGACAGAGAGAGCGGAGTCCCCACAAGCATCAGATATTTTTGTCACAGCCGTCGGCAAAATTACTGGCTGAGAAGTAAACTCGGCGATTTGAGCACCACTTAGATCCGTCCCGGTAGGATGAGATGAAGAAGAAGAAGAAAAACACGAGGCATTTGTAGAAGGAGACTGTTTCCTCGTCACAATTTGAACCTTCTCGACTTTCGACAAAGTCGAGAGAACTAATCCCGGAGTAAAATTACGCGTAACTCCACTGTTAGCCAGTGGAGTTCTTTTAAAATTAACCGCCTTACGTTTCACATTCGGCCTTTTTATTAAGACTTACCGATGGGCGACCGTCCGTCACGTGCCCAGAGAGAAAAATGAAAATCCCCCCGACGGATTACGCAAACGCACGGCAACGACACACCGGCGTTATGAGAGTAACACTGGATTAACCTTCAATAACAGAAGTGAAGCAAGAGAATACCATACATCGGTAACGACACTGTACACCGTAACAAATATTGCAGTACGAGAATCGCGAAGCGAAAAACGAAAGCGAACTCGAAAATAAAATACACAACGGCAGAAAGACGTCCGTACCTCACGGGCGACAACGACCGAATGCGGTTTATCGGTGCGGTTTATGCGGTTTTATGTGCGGTTTTTCGACTGTACGAAAATGATGTAACGTTTTTTTTTTTTTTTTAACAGAAGGTAATAGGCCTGTACCTAGTAGCTTTTGTGCCACTTTACCAGGTTTGATGAAAGGATTTTTTAAATAATGGTGTTACCTTTGTAAAGATAGTAGTTGCTATTGGCAAAAGAAAGTTGATGAGGAGCAAAAATTTGCAAAACAGCTCCTAAAGATTGTTGCCGTTTGGGGCGAGGTTTCCGAAAATTTGTAGATCCAGGCTGTAAGTACAGGTAAAATGAAGAATGAAGTAGAGTGTAGCAGAATAAGAATTAAATTTTGACTGCTATCAGGCAGTATAACGAGTTATCTCGTAAAGAGTGAAAAACAGAAACAAAGTAAGAAGCAGAATGAACCAGTAATAATTATGCCGGCCGGAGATGATGATAGTGTAGAGAAAATATTCTCTTCAAGCGATAAGGTATTTGCTGATGGTTATAATTTCCAGTGGATCGAATAAGCCGATTTGGATGGTCGTCGACCTCGTAGTTTTTAATGATCTCGATGCAAAAATCGAGTAAGCTGGGAACTTTTAATGTTTTGTTTAGATATGAAGTAGGAGTTCTCCTGGGAAAAGCAGAGATAATCTTCAGTATGCGCGACTGGGCTCGAGATGCAATTTTGAAGTTGGTGATTCTGGACGCTATCCATACACGCAGACCGTATGTGAGGACGGAACGCAAACAAGTCTTGTAGAGGGTGATTCTCAAATTACGATTTAATGGCGAGACTTGTGAGATGAGTCTATGTAGAGCTCCTGCAGCCGCTCGTGTTTTAGCAACGCGGTCAAGAATAGCCTCTTTCCATGTGATTCTTTGGTCCATAATGATACCCAGATAGGTAATTTTACGCTTCCACGGAATAGGAACATTTTTTATAACAAGTGGTGAAATGGAAGAGGTTTTTAGTCGCATCGTAAAGAGAATGGCCTGTATTTTGGCCGGATTTACGGTGAGTTTCCATAAATCAAAGAAATTAATGACTCGGTTTAGATAGGATTGCAAGTAGGTGACAGCAGTGCGTGGATACTTGTGAGGGCAGAAGAGTAGGGTGTCGTCTGCGTACATTGCTAGTTTGGATGTTGAATCGGTAGGGATGTCATTTATGTAAATGTTGAAGAGGATGGGACCAAGGATGGAGCCCTGTGGTACTCCTGAGAGAACGTCATGACTTTTGGAATCGGTTCCATTTATTGAAACGTAAAATTTCCTACCAGAGAGGTAATTTAATATAAACTTTTGCGTAAGCCGGTCAAAACCAAGTCTATTGATCTTATAAATTAAGGCTTGGTGCCAGACAGTATCGAAGGCCTTCGTTAGGTCGAGAAAAACAGCGGGCACTGACCGACGGACGTTCAGCTGATGTGTAATCAGCTGAGAGAATCTGACCAGTTGGTGGGTGGTCGAGTGCATTGATCGGAATCCAAACTGTTGGTCAATAATAATATTATTGCAGTTTAGGAATTTAAGTAGAAGGTTTAAGGTGCATCTCTCAAGAAGTTTACCAAGGATCGGGAGTAAGCTAATCGGTCTGTAGTTATCAGCGAGTTTGTGGTTTTTGCCAGGTTTTGGTATTGGTATAACTTTTGCCAACTTCCATTTGGTAGGGAACTAGGCTAAGTAATAGCATGCAGAAAAAATGTATTATAGCTGAATTGCTAATCTGCGACCTGCATGTTTAATCATGGGGGCAGAGATTCTATCGTGACCAGGAGCTTTATTGTTTTTAAGTAATTTAATAGCTTCAGCGATGTCAGAAGGTGAGGCGAACTGTCGTCTGACAGAAAGGTCAGTGTTGTCGTTAGAAATTTGTTCATAGTGGTCAAGAATGACAAAGTCTAGTGGTGAGACTGGAATATTTGTATTCGAGAAAGTTTTGGATAATGCCATGGCGATTAAGTCTGCTTTATCTCTGTTTGAGAAGACAGGAGGAGAAGAAGTAGAAGTTTGAAGCGGGGGGTACTTGGTACGTGTGCCCGTAATGATCTTATAATTCCTCCAGAAGGTAGGATCAGATTTATTTATTTTGGAGAGGTTTTTTCTAAAGAGTTCTGACTTATATCTGCCCGCTCGGCTTTTAATTTCCTTGGTTAGGTGTTTGATGAATTCGAGAAAATACCGATGCCCAGAGCGCTGAAAGTCACGGCGGAATCTCCGCCTAAGCCGTATTAAAGCTATTACGAGGGGGTCCTCGCAAAGATGTGGGTGCGAGGACTTCTCTTTGTAAGATGCGGATCTCCTGAGGCAGGCGGTTAGGAACGATTCTATGGTGTTCACAGACGCGTCTATTTCTGTTTTATTCTTGAGATGACCAGTAATTTTAAGTTTGTTTGTGAGTTGCATGTATTTCTCCCATTCATAGGTTTTGAGAATATGAGGGGAGAAAAGAGTAGCTTCTTTAGGATTTAGAAGAAGCGGGCTGTGATCGGTTGGAAGCTGTTCTATGAGATTCCAGTCGAAATCGCAGGAAATGTCAACGAGAAATAAATCCAAGAAAGAGAAGGTTTTATTTCTGCGGAAAGTAGGTAAATCGGAAGTATAAAGCCTGTATTTAGAGCTTTCAGTGTGCCGGTGTAGGACTCTGCCGTTTTTATTTGTACTGTAGTCGCCCCAGGAGGAATGTCTACCCCAATAGCACGGCGTACGACCTAGCCCACGCGTGCCGAGCCCGTGACCGGCACGTTACGGACTCAACACCGCTTCGAGTTACCCGTAGGCTCAGTGGGCTCGTTTGGGCCGGTTCAGTGGGCGCGCCAGTGCGAGCACATCAGTCGCACATTCCCGAGCCCTGTGCCTGCCCGCCGGGCCGGTTTTGGGCCGATTTGCAAGGGTTAGGTTATCGCGTTCTCATTTCGTCCTAATACAAACACGGGTTGTTTCAGTAGTCGAAAACGCCAGATAAAAGATCAATCTAGGCAGCAATCGTCCTAAAAAGTAATATTTTTTTCGTATACTAGGTGTAATTTGCATTATTCGGCAGCACATATGTCATGAAGAAATAGCTACATGCGCAGTTGTATACTTCCAAATGATGTAAATTACGACTTGTAAACGCAAAAATGGGACTTTCGAGGTTGATCGCGGCCTAGATCAATCTTTTATCTAGCGTTATTGACTACTGAAAAATCAAATTTTTGTATTATCGAGAAACGAGAACTCGAATCCCGCGCCCTTTCAATCCTGGAAAAAGGAATCTATCTCCGCAAGAGGGCAGCACTAATGTCGCGATCCCCGTTATACAGAATACAGGGCAGGCCACACTATCGTGGCAGATGTCAAATTACACCTAGTATACGAAAAAAATATTACTTTTTAGGACGATTGCTGCCTAGATTGATCTTTTATCTGGCGTTTTCGACTACTGAAACAACCCGTGTTTGTATTAGGACGAAATGAGAACGCGAATCCCGCACCCTTGCAAATCGGCCCAAAACCGGCCCGGCGGGCAGGCACAGGGCTCGGGAATGTGCGACTGATGTGCTCGCACTGGCGCGCCCACTGAACCGGCCCAAACGAGCCCGCGTGCTATCTGGGTAGCGTTAAAGTCCCCGCCGATGATATAGGGGTAACGCAGGCGTGTAAGTGAATCGAGAAGATTTGAGGTTAATATTGTATTGTGATGTACATAGATTGCCAAGATTGTGAGAGCTGGTGAGGTGAGCCTAATAGCAGCGATTTCAGAACCATTGTCCTTGGGCAGTTCGATAATTTGAAACTCCCGGGAGTTTTGAACAAGTATGGCGACTCCACCGCCGCGACCATTGGTAGTGTTACGAGCCGAGGTTCGGCAGCTTGCAGAAACCGAGGGAGTTTAGGGTTTTTGAAGAGTTTTGGGGTATAGATTGAATAAATTTTGCGATCGAAAACGATTTTAAATAGAATGATGATTTCGGCGCACAGGTTCGATCAATTATAAATTAAAGAATTCCATTTTTATAACAAATTTGCAATTTGAAATCTCGACGTTTCGATCCTGGTGAGGATCATTCTCAAGAGATTTTTGCGTCTGAAACAAAATGTAACATTGCAAAAGCTAACCAAGATAGAAAAAGAATAAATTTTTTAAACTGGAAAATGAAATAATTTTTCTTACATGTTATATGGAAAATTGAAATTTAACTTTAATAACCACGTGTTGCTTCCATGCTGGTAGATAATGGACTGACACCTTGTTGAAGGTTAAGATGTAAACAGTGAATACAAACTGTAGCGAAGTGACTTCCAGTGTGAATGCACCATAAGAGATACGGGTGAAGAGTGCGGAGTCGAGAGAACAAGGGGAGATTAGAATGTTCGAGAGTGTGCAGAGCGTGTGAGAGCCATGGCGCGTAGAGTTGCGTAGACTGCAGAACTTAAGCATTTATATATTTATATTTAATAAACAGTTATTAGAAAAATGTGGTAGCCCTCATTAGTATCTCAGCACGTGCTATACCCACTGTACATCGTGATCCTGCAACATTAATGGTAGCAGAGCATGGTTCGCCGGTGTGCACGTGGGAATTAGAGGTTAGAAAAAGCACGTATCGAGTACCATAGAGATAACCATGGCTGAGTCAAGTATTTCAAGCAAAAATATAGACCGACTAACTGAAAAGAACTACCATGTATGGGCATTAAAAGTACGAGCAGTTTTACGAGCGAAACAATTATTTAAAGAAGTCATCGAAGATGACAAACCACCAATGTCGAACGATCCGGAATTGGCTCAAGGGAAAGCAAGACAGAGGTGGGAATCTAAAAATGACGAAGCATTTGGAATAATAATTGTTACATTGTCCGACGAGCAGGCAGGTCAATTTTTAGAGGAATCCAAGGCGAAAACGGTTTGGGAAGAACTAAGAAGACTACACGAAGGTAATATTCAAGATAAGAAAATTGAAATCGGACTGGAGTTAAAGAACATACGAATGGATGCGAACGAATCTGTTATGGAATATGTCACAAGAACAAGGAATATAGCATCCAAAAGCGCCAAAATAGGATCTCCATTTGATCCACGTGAGGTAAGCTACCATATGATTAGAGGAATACATTATAAGTACGAGAAAACTGCAGCAGTGTTAAGAACGCAAAAGGATATCAACCTAGATGACATTAAACGTATATTAATGGAAGAAGAAAGCCGACAGAATCAGAATAGTACAAATGGTAGAAACGAAGCATGGAAGACGGAGAACGCGTACAAGGTAACACGACATCCCACCAACAGAGGAAAGCACGGAGCATGCTATATATGTGGGAGGAGTAACCACATAGCGAGAGATTGCTATCACAGGAAAGATATGACGCCAGCAAGACCACCAAATAGAAGGCCCGGAAATCATCACAATCAGGGACACAGCAACAATCAAAATAGTTACAGAAGAACACAGCAAAGGGGAGAACAAAGCAGTATGGTGAAGTGCGATAAGAGTGAATACAATTTCCTAGTGACAAGTGGAAAAAGTGTGCGAAAGAGTGATGATAGACAAATATGGACAATAGACTCTGGTTCGACTGCGCATATGTCAGCATGTAAAGAGAATATGATAAATATGACAGATTATAAGGTTAAGATATGGTTAGCGGATGAAAGTAGAAGTATAGAATCTCAAGCGAAGGGAGATGTAAAGGTGAAAGTGTATAGCGGTGATAAAGAGAATACTATTTGTATTAGAAATGTGCTATACGTGCCCACATTGCGTTCTAACCTATTATCTGTTAGTCGATTAAATGAATATGGACATAAAGTAGTGTTCGCTGAAGGTGTTGCGAAAATAATTGGAAGATACGATGAACAAATTGCAGAAGCATTTGAACAGGATGGTATTTTTTTTTATTACCACGTTTTTATTAGCTCGCTTTCTTGTTTGTGTGTTTGTGAGTTTGTTTGTTTGTTCGGTGGCAAATTTTGCAATTGATTTTAAACTAACTTCCTGATGAGCTAGAGACTTGAAATCGGGCATATGGCTCAGAACTGGATGACAATGCATTATTCAAAAAAAAAAATTTTTAAAAAGTCTATCCGTTTAGGAGAAATGCCAATTAAAAATATTTCCCTTTCACTTCCCCGCGAAACCTACGTCATCGCGTTCAGCGATCGCCACGCCGCCGCGCGACTTGTCCCCACTCCACGGACCCACTTTGCCCCGACGAAGCCCGACTCAGTATATGAAAAGCGAGCTAGTAGTAGTAGCCGTGCGACGATCGGTAGTACATCATTGCTTTGTTTACCAAGTGAAAGAACCGTTACACCTTTCTGCTATAATTTCATCAAAATGTTTAAAATCAATTGAAATATACGTGCAAGAAGAAGGAGAGGAAGCCATTTGACGGTGGGGAGCATGTATGATATAGGTAATAATAATATCGAGTACGAGATTAAATTTAAAGAGTCTGTGTTTGAAAGTGTTAGAAATAATGTCTACAAAAAAAGGAGCAGTTCGTTAATGATGATTTTCACAGGGAAGCCACCAAATCACCAGGTATGTCATTGAATATTTTGCGTTAAATATTTCCTTGAAAATGTTACAAAATTTGTTGAAAGTATTATATTATCAACGCAGCCATCCATTTGAATATATTTAAAAATTGAACTGTATCAGTTTTAGTCAACTGAAACTTCGAGAATATTAGTAAAACGTTAGACTAAATTTTTGTAGTAGTAGTTACATATTTATTAGAAACTAAGTGAAGTTATTGCGTACAAAATAAATATGTATATTATTTTTTTCAGTGAATTCTACTATTCCGAGTAAATCGTCGCGCTGCTCACCGATGACGTCACAGCGAAGCTGTTTAGCTTTGTTCTATAGGTAGTGTTGTGTTTATAAAGTATTATACTAAAGTTGCCCCCACGAGAGAACCGTAGCGTTTCGCGCAGCTTGAGTGACCGCGGACAGCGCTGTGAGCCTCCCAACTCCCACTCCACCACCCATCTCCCACTGTCTCGACTGCGAGTCTTCATATACGCGGTATATGAATTATTATTATTCCTACCAATCAGGGCGAAGATGCGCAGCGACGAACGCAAACTGGTTTTCACGCGCTACGGTTCTCTCGTGGGGTATAGTATAGTATTTGTTTACCAAGCGAAAGAATCGTTACTCCGAGATTCTCCGTCGAACCATTATATAGACATTTGGGGTACAATATTTTTTTGAGCCAAAAATTCCTTCTTTTCATATAGGTGTCCTGATTACCCTATTTAATATTTAACGCAGTCAGTTGAGGATGTTTGCTCGCAATGTATTAAATAATTAATAAATAATGAAATCAATAAAATCTATATACTTTTTCACAAGTTGCAAGGTATATCTTTTATTTAACACTATAATAATAGACAATTTGACAGTATAAAATTAAAAAGCAGAAAATAATTATTTAAATAAAAATAAATTTTTAAAAATACCACGTTTTTAAAGCGGTCTAAAAAGTATAAAATAATTTGAAAAAAAAATAAAATGGACTAAAAAGTATAAAATAATTGAAAATAAAAATAATTTGAAAAAAAATAAAAATAAAATGGACTAAAAAGTATAAAATAATTTTTAACAAACGGACTAAAAAGTATAAAATAATTTTTAACAAACGGACTAAAAACTATAAAATAATTTTAGAAAACGGGCTAAAAGGTATAAAATAATTTGAAAAAGAAAATAAAAATTTCAAAATTCACAATTTCAAATTTTTATTTTCTTTTTCAAATTATTTTATACCTTTTAGCCCGTTTTCTAAAATTATTTTATACTTTTTAGTCCGTTTGTTAAAAATTATTTTATACTTTTTAGTCCATTTTATTTTTATTTTTTTTTCAAATTATTTTTATTTTCAATTATTTTATACTTTTTAGTCCATTTTATTTTTTTTTCAAATTATTTTATACTTTTTAGACCGTTTTAAAAACGTGGTATTTTTAAAAATTTATTTTGATTTAAATAATTATTTTCTGCTTTTTAATTTTATACTGTCAAATTGTCTATTATTATAGTGTTAAATAAAAGATATACCTTGCAACTTGTGAAAAAGTATATAGATTTTATTGATTTCATTATTTATTAATTATTTAATACATTGCGAGCAAACATCCTCAACTGACTGCGTTAAATATTAAATAGGGTAATCAGGACACCTATATGAAAAGAAGGAATGTTGGCAGAAGCAAGTATTAAAGAATATACACAGAAAGAGAGTATGGGTAAGCAGGATAGATCAGGTGTAGATATAGATAATGGTATAGGTAAAAGCAAAAAGTTAGTGCACCATGAAAAAATGTTATGGCATAGAAGATGTATACATGGAACAACCGCCAGGATTTAACAATGGAAAAAATGAAATATGCAAGTTAATAAAAAGCATTTATGGACTGCCTCAATCCGGATTCTATTGGAATAAAAAGTTAAACGAAATAATGGAAAAGGTAGGGTTAGAAAGGATAAAAGAAGACCCGTGCGTATACGTGAAGAAAGAAAACAATAGACTGCTACTGATAGGTGTGTATGTAGACGATTTCCTAGTCGTAGGAACGAACAATCAAATAATAGAAAGTAATATTAATAAGATAAGAAAGTACGTCGATCTCATAGAAACGGTAAAGAAAAGTTTTTTAAATATAGATATAACGGAAACAAAGACAGGATTAGAATTATCACAAAGCGAATATATAGATAAGATAATAAATAAGTTTGGCCTGGAAGAGTGCAAAATAGAAAATACACCGTTAGATGTACAACAAGACCTAGACCAATACGAAGGATCGCCAAAGATAGATTCGTTATTATATCAAGAAATGTTAGGATCACTAATGTACCTCGGAATAGCAACAAGGCCCGATATAATACATAGTATTAGTAAGATGTCGCAATATAGTAAGGATCCGCGTGAGATTCATTTGAATGCGCTAAAAAGAACATTTAGATACGTAAAGGGTACCAAAGATTATAGACTGACATACAATGCTCAGAGTGATGTATTAACCGTTAGCACAGATGCGAGTTGGAATAGTACAAAAGATGCTAAGTCGTTTAGTGGATATACAGTTAAATTAGGAAGCAATACAATAGGATGGAGGAGCAAGAAACAGGAATTAGTGGCTATGTCCACATGCGAGGCCGAGCTCATGGCAATGTGTGAGGGTGTACAGGAGTTAAAGTGGGTTCAAGGTTTATTAGAAAGCTTAGGTACAGATATCGGGAAAAGAACACCAATTAAATTAAACACTGATAGCAAAGCAGCTATGGAATGGGCCCACAAGGACAGGGTTACAAATAGAACAAGACATATTAACAGAAAATGTTTTTTTATAAAAGATGAAGTACAAAAGGATAACATTGTAATAGAACATGTAAACTCAGAAGACATGGAAGCCGATATTTTGACGAAAGCATTAAATGCAGATAAAATCAGGAAAAACCTAGACAAGTTGAATATGCGAGGTAAATTCACACTGAAAGCCAAGGGGGGATTTGTAGCGAAGTGACTTCCAGTGTGAATGCACCATAAGAGATACGGGTGAAGAGTGCGGAGTCGAGAGAACAAGGGGAGATTAGAATGTTCGAGAGTGTGCAGAGCGTGTGAGAGCCATGGCGCGTAGAGTTGCGTAGACTGCAGAACTTAAGCATTTATATATTTATATTTAATAAACAGTTATTAGAAAAATGTGGTAGCCCTCATTAGTATCTCAACCACGTGCTATACCCACTGTACATCGTGATCCTGCAACACAAACGGACAGAATTTGGAATTTGACCAATTAGAAACGTGATATATGTTTGCTGAATCTATAATAGGAGGCAAATTCAAAAACTCAATATAATTCATCCCAATCAACAACACAGTATATTACCACCTTTAATTGTGGTAATAGAAGAAAGGTTCAACATTCAAATAAAATTGAGAAGAAATTGCAATTTAATCAGAATCAAAATTATAGTAATTAAATTATATTTAATACTATTAAAGAATTAGTTAGAAACTCCATCAAAAAGAACATTACTGGTTCAGTAATGCAGCGTAATGGTCATGAATCTTAGGTGATTCGTACCTAAGATTAACGCTTTGCAGTTTAATCATATGAAAGGTTTCCACTAATAGTCTACGATGTAAATTTGATTCTTTGTCTAAAACTTTAGCATTTTTAAAGTCAATTGCATGATCAAATTCTATTGAATGTTTTGTCAGAGCTGTGTGTTGTGAAGGAGATTGAAAGATATTGCGTTTATGTTCAGCTATTCTGGTATCAAGATGTCTAGAAGTTTGTCCTATGTATGACTGATTACAACCTTTACAAGGAATTTCATAAATGATATTACAACTTTTCAAAAGTGGAACTTTATCTTTAATTGGTGGAAACCATTTCTTCAAATATGATGGTATATTAAAGATGGTACGAATTCCAACTTTCCTGAATATTCTACGCAAATCTAAAGAAATGCCTTTTATAAATGGAATGACTACTGTATTTTTATAGTTGATAGGACCTGTCTTTTGGAACCTTTCCTCTTTTAGTTGTGTGACTAAATTAGGATGGTAAATTTCAAAAACACGTTTCTTAATAATGTTTGAAACAAAAATGACAGGAAAGCCATTATTCTTAAGGACATTCTTTATGAGTAACAAGTTGTTGGGTCTAAATTCAGGATTAGATAATAAGATGGCACGGTCAATTAAACCCTTTATTAGTCCAATTTTGTGTTGTACTGGATGGAAAGAGTGAAAGTTGATATATCTACCAGACCAGGTATCTTTATGATACCAATTTGTTTTTAATTTGTTGTCAGCTCTAATAATACTAACGTCAAGAAAGTTAAGGCAAGAGTTGGATTCAATCTCATGTGTGAACTGTAACCTAGGATGAAAATTGTTAAACGTATCCAACAATATATTAATTTGATCTGGTTTTATACAAGTAAATATGTCATCGACATATCTCTTGTACAAAATCAGCTCAAAAGGTAATTTAGAAATGGCTACTTTTTCAAGTTCTTCCACTACCAAATTGGCTATTACCGGAGAAATCGGAGAACCCATGGCAGTACCAAAAATTTTGCTTATAATATGTGTTATTGAAAGAAAAAACATTAGATTTTAAGACAAATTCAACAGCTTCAAGAAATTCTTCTTTGTGTAATGAAGTGTGTGATTTGATTTCATTCCAACGTTTGTCAAGTACTTGCATTGCTAATTCTATAGGCACGTTGGTGAATAGTGCAGTTACGTCTAATGAAATCAATTGAACGTTGTCAGGAATATGCATATGCCTAAGTTCTTTTACTAGCTGCCAACTGTCTACGGTATGGTAAGGTGATTTCCCAATGACATTAGAAATAATTTGTGATAAAAATTTTGAAAGTTTATATGTTGGTCCGCCAATGGATGAAACTATGATTCTCCAGGCTAATTCTTTTTTATGAGTCTTGGGTAAAGCATATGCTCTGGGTGTTGAGGCATTGTAAGTTTTAAGTCTTTTTCCTAAAGACTCATCAATTCGTTGTTTTTTTACCCACTTTGCGACTATAGAATTAGCTTGTTTTTCAAAAGTAGTGTTATATTGAAACTTGCTAACCGTATATGTGTTGGTATCGTTCAACATTTTTAAAACTTCAGAGATGTAGAAAGTTCTTTCTACGAGCACTGTAGTATTGCCTTTATCTGATTTTTATAGTAACAAATTTTCATTATCCTTTAGAAATTGTCTAGTAGCTTTAATGTCTGGTTTAGAAGAAATGTTTGATTTATTAATGGAATTGGAAAAATTGTTTCTATTGTTTGTAGTAAAATTGACTATTTTATTAATTATTTTCATTCTAGTTGATGATTGGATATTGTTGGCTTCAGTCACTTTTTCCAATCCAGCCTCGATCGAGGCTAAGAACTTGGGTGAAGTGATGAATTTTGTTGGAACATTTGTAGCAAATTTTGGCCCAAGTTCCAAAGTTTTTACAACATTATTTGGTATGTTGATATTTGTTAAATTTTTAAACCAAGAATTATTGACACTAGGTGAATTGTTGTTTATGTCATTATTATTGGGAACAACTATATTGTTATTTTCATTTAAAAGATTGTTGAATTTGATAATGTTGCGTTGTTTTGTATGTTGGAATATTTTAGCAAATTTTTTATTTTCTAATTCGAAAAATGTTTCAGTTATCTGTAAAGGAATGAGGAAACAAATTCTTTCATGTAATTCACAAGCTTTTTTTTGTAAATCAGATAAAGCTAAATAAAGATAAATTTGGGGTATAGGTAGGAAAGGTACATGAAGGACTAGCCGATGCCTGTTTCATCACCGGGGCGCCTTACATGTGGAACACGGGAGTGGACTAGCCGGTGTCTATTTCAACACCGTGGCGCCACTATTAGGGTACACAAGGACTAGCCGATGTCTGTTTCACCACCGGGGCGCCTTGTGTGTGGAATTGTGGAAAAGTGGACGTGCCGATGTCTATTTCACCACCGGGTAACCACTGTCGGTTACTAAAGGACTTTTTGGGATAGGGTTGTGATTCCGTTGACTCGTAACTTATAAATTTGATTCTGATACACCTCGAGGGGTAAAGGTGTATCGTCGTACTATACTAACGACTGGACATCGAACGAGGAATAACGAGCGACCTGCGATGAACCTTCCTCTATCAAATGAACCTTTGTGCAGCTCAAAATATGCTCATATGAAGACAAAAACTGGTTTCCCGTGATTTCCCATATTTCGTTCATACAGGCAGAGATTAGAACAAATCAAAGGACGTAGAGTGATTTAGAGAACAAGTTTTGAGCCAATTTTAGTTCAGCTATGTAGACTAGATGGCGCACACACAACACAAAAAACAGTGTTTGTGGGATTCAATTGTTTTTCCTTATACGAGAATGTTTTGAGCTGTGTGAAGGCCCATTCTAAAGAGAAAGGTTCAGCGCAGCGCCCTGAGCTCATGATTTAATGATATTATGTTTATATCTAATAATATCAGCGTCCAAAGTAGGGGAAAAATCGAGAAAAAATCGAGATACCACCCTCAGATTCTAGCTTACAGGGTTGGTTACCCTGATAAATACAAAAGAATCCATGGGTACAGTACCCCCTTAACTCTATCAAGTATCGCGTCGTTCCATCTCAGCTTGGAATCCATGACAACACCCAGGTATCGTATATTTTTTTCTCAGGGGATCGTAATACTATTGATCGTTAGATTATTGTAAGGTGCAAGTTTACGGATAGTAAACATAATCGCCTGGGTTTCAGCAGGATTTACTAGGAGGTTCCAGGATTTGAAATAGAGGAAGACCTTGTCCAAATAATTTTGGAGATATCGGATAGCGATATTCGGAGATCTATGGTGGCAGAAGAGCAAAGTGTCATCCGCATACATGGCAAGTTGGCAGCGCCGGCTGACTGGGATATCATTAACATAGATATTGAAAAGGGTGGGACCCAAAATGGAGCCCTGAGGAACTCCTGCAGAAACCGCATGGGTGGAGGATTCTCGACCGTTTATTGCTACGAGCAGCTCCCTATCCGCGAGATAACTGATAAGGAATTTTAGCATAAGGATATCGAGGCCAGCTCTATGAAGCTTATAGATAAGTCCCTTGTGCCATACCGTGTCGAACGCCTTGGTTAGATCAAGGAAAACAGCAGGAACAACCCGTGTAATATTTATTTGGTGAGTGACCAGTTGGGCAAATCTCACCAGCTGATGGGTAGTAGAGTGCTTGGCTCTAAACCCAAATTGTTGATTTATGATAAAATCTTTATCAAGGAGGAATTTCGAGAGATGCTTCAAGATGCACCTCTCCAGCAGTTTACTTAAGATAGGTAGAAGACTGATAGGCCGGTAACTGTCAGCCTGTTTATGGTCTTTACCCGGTTTAGGAACAGGGACAACTCTGGCGAGTTTCCATTTTATGGGAAAATATGTAAGATTGTAACATGAGTTAAAGATATAATAGAGTTGGATGATAATTTTCTGTCCAGTATTTTTAAGCATTATGGCTGAAATTTTGTCATGACCAGGGGCCTTGTTATTATTAAGGTCCCTGATCATGCCCGCAATTTCAGTGGGAGAGACGAGGATCTGTCTGTGTGCGGAATCTATGGATGTGTTTTGCACAGATTGGAAACAATTTTCCACCTTGGATTTGTGAGGTGAAAACACGTGGCCAGAGCTGGAGAAAGAACTTGCGAAGGCCTTAGCAAAGATTTCGGCCTTATCTTTATCCAATGTTGCTGGCGAGGTGCAATCAGCAGTAGTTAAGGGTGGAATTTTGGTACGAGTACCAGTTAGTATTTTAAAATTCCTCCAGAAAGTGGGATCGGTTTTATCAATTTTGGTGAGCCTGGATCTCATGAGTTCCTGTTTGTACTTATAGGCCCTTTGCTTAATCTCTTTTGAGATTTCGGTTATCCGATCATCAAAAAAGCTACAGCCCGTTCGTTGCAAGTCCCGTCGGATTTTACGTCTTAGTCGGACGAGCGATGAAAGAATTGGATCGTCCGGAAGGTGGGGGCGAGACGATTTTTGGGTGTAGATGGATGCTTTTTTAAGGCACGCGAGAAGGAAGGAGCTGATGGATCTGATGGATGCATCAATTGAGGTATGATCGTTCAGGTATCCAGTAATTGGAAAACCGTTGGTTCATTTTTTAAACTTATCCCAGTCATACATGACCAGGATATCCGGAGCAAAAAGAGGCTCCTCCTTGGGGACAAGCAGAACCGGGCTGTGATCCACGGGCAATTGTTCGAGCAGAGAACATTCGAAATCGCAAGGCGTGTCAGCAAGGAAGAAATCAATAATGGAGGTGGAGGTGGAAGTTCCCCTACGGGTTCGACACGTAGGTAGGGGTGGGTAGAACAATAGGGTGCTCCTAAGTTATACTTGGAGAAAAATATTTGTCGCCAGACAATGCACGCCACCCTCCAGAATTGTTCCTTTATGTAAGAAAAAAATTCGTGCAAAGTTTTAGATCGATCGGATAGAAGGATCACGTGGCGCATTTAAATTGAAAATTTTGAAAATTTTGAAATTCACCTCAACTACGGAACATGGCACATCGTTGGATTTGTCTTTTTTTCTGTATAAGAATATGGAAAAATTATATGACCTTCTTTAAATAAAAATAACAATGACCTTGAAATTTCGAAAATATGATTTCCAAAAAAATTTTTTATTTTGTCATTATATTTACCGTATTGAACAGTGCAATTATTTCCTATGACATTTTTTCATAAAATTACAAATAACAGAGATATTTAAATTCCTACATTAAGAGGTAACATGTTTTGACTGTACAAGTAAAATAACATATTAACAGTTGTAAATTAATATATTCTACAGGATCATAATAAGGAACTATTTCTTATATTTACATAATATTACATTATTATTACATATTTACATATTTTTCGCTAAGGTAGCTTTTTTTACATCGGGATAATGCTGCCGGTAATCTTGTACAATTTGTAATATCATCTGTTTTTCTTCCTCATTACGCGCTAAAATTTGATTGAAATCTTGCATTAATTTAACAGCTCTTTCTGCCTTATTGTTAACCACCGGTAAAGCTTTAATTATATCTAAACTTACATTATAAGATGGATCGTCTTGCCAAACTGTCGGATCTTTTTCTAGAAATTCTGCCGATATACCGAATCTTCTAAAAAGCTTCCGACTGTCTTGTGATATAAAATTTGAAATATCCTTCTGCATATGGTCGGCTACATCACTTGGTAGGAGAACAAACATTTTATGATAATCACCGCCACTAGTAGTGTTATTTAAAGCCTCTACCATTCGTTTCTTTGTTTCTATTGGAATATCATTATCAAAGAACGATAATGCTGCATTTTCTGGTGTCAAATACCACAAGTGTCTACAAAATTTTTCTAACGTAACATGACTAATGTCTCTATCGATATCCTTATATTCATATAAGGATTTAATAAAAATAAAATCCTGCTGCGGAGCCCTTGTAGGGAGAGGGGCTTCTACCCATGCTTTTAAATATATATTTGCAATAAATATACAGATATCGCGAGTTCCATTTTTCTCCTCTTCGCTTAACTCGAATTCTTCGCGAAACAAAAATATTTTTAGACAATAAATTCCCTTCGCCATCCATCGAGCATGATGGAAAGCTCCGGGAGCTCGAAAACGTGACGTTGAAGAGGTATTACCTAAAAATACTAGAACAAGTTCAATAAATTCTCGATAGTCTTCTCGTGGATGATGCGTTTGCAGAGTCTGTTTTGCAAAATCTATTAGCAGTGGTAAATTTTTTATCTTTTGTTTGACAAATGGATCTTCTACCCCAGAGTGGAAGTTTATTTATTTAGATTGGGCCACGCTTGCTGGAAGCGTTTAAAAATTGGGACGTTTGGACCCGTAGACTGTAACATCTTTTTCTCAAAAACCGATTTTAAAACTAATTCATAAATATGGTGTCTGCACGGAAGATATAACAACTCCCTCCCGATTTGGTGCTCTAAAATTGCACACGCACCCTTGAAGCGACCCATATTGGATGCCGTTGTATCACATGAAAGTGCTTGTACTTTGTCGCATATGTCCCACTCTCGGAGTAGATCATGCACAGCAAGAGCTTGATCTCTACCAGCAGAAGATGCGATTGTCGGAATTCCAAGTAACTGTTCATGTTCTCTACAAGTTATAACGACAGGTAACCTTTCCACCTTGTCTTTGCCTACTAGAGCAGGTAACATTTTACCATCCCAATGAACAGTAACTGCATCAATCTCATGTTTGGGAAAAGCTGCACGTAGCATTTGACTATGTTTTTCGCGCAAATGTGTTCGATAACGACGAATCGATGATTGACTTATGATCAAATTGTTAATGTCGTGGCCAAGAGCTTGAGCAGTTGCTGTGATTATACGGACAGCATCGCGTTCACTAACTTTACACTTATCAAGTGTTGCGATAAGCTTCAGCGTAATAATCTGCTTTGAACCGCGTTTTCTCTTCGATTCGCTCGGACCAAGTTCTGTTGCATCGCAATCGCTCGCATTGAACTCCAGCACAGGATCCTCAGTATGTCGCCGATTTTCTTCGTCGTCGTCGGATGATGCAAAGTTGATTGTTTCTTCTAATTCTAAAATATGTGAATAATACGAGTAAAGAGAAACAGATTTCGATAATTCTACTTTAAAGCACATCATTTCTGGAAAAACGTACCTTGCATAGCTGCTTGCGCTCGAACTTGCCGTGATTCTTCTTTTGCTTGACGAAGCGTTTGTCTCTGTTCTTTTGCGTAAAGAACTCGATCTCCTTCTCCTCCGAAAACTTGCCCTTTCGATGGCAACTTAGCGCCTATAATCTGACTTTCGTCATATCGTAATAAGAACAATTTTTCGTGGCTTCTACACTCCATTGTGCTTCTGATTCTCTGATGTTCAACAACAGAAAACGTACCAAGGAAACAAAACAACGAAATAACGATAAAATAAAACATGATACAAACGACGAACAGCGACTCGGACGATCCAGTAAACGATCCATAAAAATGCGCGCTTAAATAAAATGTAATACATGGAAATGTTTAAATATCTCTGTTATTTGTGATTTTACGAAAAAATGTCACAGGAGAAAATTGCACTGTTCAATACGGTAAATATAATGGCAAAATAAAAAAATTTTTTGGAAATCATATTTTTGAAATTTCAAGGTCATTGTTATTTTTATTTAAAGGAGGTCATATAATTTTTCCATATTTTTATACAGAAAAAAAAGACAAATCCAACGATGTGCCATGTTCCATAGTTGAGGTGAATTTCAAAATTTTCAAAATTTTCAATTTAAATGCGCCACGTGATCCTTCTATCCGATCGATCTAAAACTTTGCACGAATTTTTTTCTTACATAAAGGAACAATTCTGGAGGGTGGCGTGAAAAAAAATCGTGATAAAAAATTAAGAAGCACCCTAGTAGAACAATCTATATCTGGCTTTGATCATATGTTCAAAAAGGACAATACCGTTACGATTTGCACGGTAGTTATTCCAAGCAGAATGTTTAGCGTTTAAATCACCACCGAGGATATAGGGGCGTCTCAATCTAGAGATAGAGTCAAGGAGACGAGGATGTAATACGTTTTGGGGTGGGTTGTATGAAATTTTCACTAAAAATATTTAAAAAATAATCATTTTTAACTATGTGTAATTCAATATTTTTTCATTTGTTAAACAATAATTTATACTAACTTTTCATTGATATTTTTTATTGAAAAATGAATTGTTCAAATATAGTTTTTCCAACCTTTTTTATACTTTTTGTGAACAATAATTTTTAGTGTTGGTGTTAATATTTAACACACAAACGAATACTTTCCTGTGTAAAAAAAGGGATATTTCAAATACATATTGCGAATAAAATAGCGCTAACATTATCAGTCAATGTTACTACAAATAAAAAAGTAAGCTAATAAAATAAACATACCATAATTTGTCTTTCGTGATGATCTATGACGATCGATTGACTTAGTTAATTAATAACTCTACTGCCTTAGGATTCAGTTCATTAGGTTTTCTCTTACATGTTAATCTTAATCGTGACTTAATCTTATTCGTGCATAATCTTGACATTTTTCTTGCATTTTTTGCTCTAAATTGTTTAAAATTTTAGTCCACTTTTGCTCATATAATTGCAGATGTAATTAATTACTCATGTAATCAATTACTGCCCAACTCTGTCCTCAATATATTCAAATTTCATATTCCTTGATAATCCCGTTATTTTTGTGGTTCTATTTGCACAAGAAGAGTTTTCGAACGCTGCACAAGGTTTTAACGATAGAAATAAATGCAGCGAGAACGCTAAGAAACTATCACAAACATATTTTTTAAAAAATAAAAGTGACTATCGAAGTTAATTTACATATATCTTTACTCTATTTATTTCTTATAATGTTCATATTTGGAAGACATTTGATCAGTCATACGAGCCCGTTTACGCAAGCGAAACTCGTCACGAAGTAACATTGACAGCTTTGAACAATGATAATTTGCAAAGTGGGACGAGGGGGGACATGTTTCTTACATAATTATATTCGGGAAAGTATGCTGAAAATGATGCAATTTGTTAGAAAACGGGACTCGTTGGGACTTCCTAGATATTCGTTGTCAAATGTAAAAAATTTGGCCAATTTTTTTACTTCATTGAATATTATTTTTTAACATATTGTGAAGAATAATTTTTAGTGTCGATGTTGATTTTATAACACAAAAGAGTGCACTTCATCGTAAAAAAAAAAATTAAGAAATATTAAGTGGTGTCATCAGGGCACCTCGAAGAAGAGAAGCAATTTTCTTGATGAAAAGTACTATCTCTAAACAGTCTACCTTTAAGCATTCGGCCTAATTACAGTTCTTGGTAAACAGTATTAATTTTTTCATTTTCGAGGTTGACGAACATTTAGGAAGCAATACAAATTTGTTAGAAATCGATATGAGAAAGTTGACTTTTTAGCTAAATGATACCAACTTTTTCGATCCGGACCACTGTGTGCCGCCACCAAGGTTAAACCGGGAGAGGTGAGCCGGATACAAGCGATGTCGACTCCCTCAAAAAGGGGGAGATCGATAATATTATACTCAAGTGAGTTTTGTATTAAAATAAGGATACCTCCTCCGCGGCGGAGGGAGCTGCTCGTAGGTCTATCGGTTCGAACCACATTGTAGCCAGGCATAAAAAAGGTCTGGTCCGGTTTAAGCCAGGTCTCTGTTAGTATTGCAATGTTAATATTATTTTAGAAGCATGTATTAATTGCACATTTGTTGTTTCTCTTTCTAAAAATGATCGAACCTGGCGCCGATAACATTAAAAATTTATTTATTAATATTATTTTGTTGCAAATAGAGAGCCACATCAGTCTGTCTACGTAAAATGTAATTTACATTCCAAAGAAGTATTTTTGGGTATTTCATACCTACGAAAAGGAGGTAGAAATTTGCATGAAGGCAATAAATTGTTCAGACTCCGTTTTTTCACGTTTTGAGCCTGTTCAGTAGATTTCTTGCCGCGGCCAAGATTTTATCTACATTGCAGATGGCAGCGATCTCTTTAAAAACCAGCATAGTCTCTTCTATGGAAGAGTGAGAAGGATTGTTGGGATCTGTTGGTTGATTGGAAACCGCAGAATTTAAATTATTATTTTCGGATCTGAGCAAAGGGGCACCTTTGTTTGATGTAAGTACGCTGCTGTACGTGACACTGGGTCGCCTAATAGAGGTGTCCACAGGTCTATGCGGACCATGGAAAAATAAAGTAGGAGTCTGTATTTCAAGAACAGCATGTAGAGATCGTTTGGATCTTTTTTCCAGATAATTTGTCAAGGCTGGGCATTTAGAGTAGTTTGCCGTGTGCGGGCCCTGACAGTTTGCACAGACAGGTTTGTCTATCACCACTGATGAACATTCGGAGGAAAGATGAGGCCCAGCGCACTTGACGCATTTGGGCTTATAGCCACAGTTTACAGAGGAGTGGCCAAAGGCCTGACACTTATAACACTGTGAGTGATTGTTTCTGGATTGAAATTTATCCCAGTATACTCTGGTATAGAATAGGTAGGAAACTTTCCTAATTTTGTTCAGAGTTTCTCCGTTGGGGAAAGTCACCTTATAGATGCAGTATGGTGAGTCAGAGTTTCGTTTCCCACCTATTGGAAAACAGGAAACAGGGTTTAGATCATTTAATTTCATTTCCTCCATGAGATCATTTGGGTTCATGCGAGGAAGCCCTTTGAGAGTGGCTGAGAGGACTTTGTCAGCGTTTACTGTGAAAGTATGGAAGGGGAGCTTAGCCTCTTCTAATTTAGTTTTCAAATCACGAAAATGACTGATTGAATTTAATTGCACTCGAACACGGGTACCCAGAAATTTAAGCTTAAATTCCTTACCGTAGGACTCCGTTAATGATTTAGTAAGACGTGGAATGTTTCCGTCAAAGTTAGAAATGTAGAGGGGAGGTGGTTTGGATAATTGCTTTCTAGCTTGGATTTGAGATTGAGATGCGGACTGGGCGTCCGCAGTAGACTGAGAAGGAGGAGCAGCAAGATGATTGTTAGTTTTAGAGTTTTTCACTCTGCCTGAAGAGGCTTGAGAAAAGGTGTCTCGTAATGAAGGTCCACCATGTCGAACATTGGGTTTGAGAGGGGGGAAATTCTCGATGTCATTTCTAAATGAGCCAAGAAGGTTAAACCTGTTTTCAATCGGAACATTGGGTATAGTCCCGTGACTTTGTAATTCAATCATGTTTTTGCCGAAGCCAGAGTCTGTGACCAAGGGGTCGGTGTTTTTGCTGACTTTCAGCTTCTTAGCTTCAGACGAATGTTTTTTACAATCGCTTGGCGGTAATCGCCTAGAGGTCGGAACGACCGTTACAGGAGGGGCTCTCGAAACAATGTTTATGGGAAGGCCCGTACATATATTAGAATTGGAATTGTTGTTAATTTCGAAGGTAGTATATCCAGGGGATAATTTGAATCGCACGCAGTGGGTCAGTGGATAGAACGCGCGACTGCGACCAGGCGGTCTCGAGTTCGAATCCCCGCGCCCGGGCACCTCTTGAATTAATTCAATGTGCTTTTTTAAAAAAACTGTGGTGCCCAAGGTGGTTCGGAACCCACCTTAAACTGTTGGTCCCGTCGTTTAATAACCATAGCAGTTGAGAAAGCGACGTAAAATAATCGAAACAAAAGTATCCAGGGGATAGTTTACCTCTGGGGAGGGAAGGAAAAAGGGCGGAGCGTCAGGAGCAAGCACTAACGAGGAGAAGGGATCCCTTGACGAGGTGTCCCTTTTATTAATCAATAATGTTCCGCTAGAAGGCGGTGAAGAAGGACCGGATTTTTTTCCGGAGAAAGATATAGATCTGCATTTAATACATCAAGAGGTAAGGCAACTGAGGGGGCAGATACCGCGCGAGGAAGAGCGGTGGGGCTGCCTGAAGAATAATTTACATCGCTTACCTTTGCTTGAAGAACGGTTAAGGGAGATGGGCTCTCGAAACAGAACAAATTGCTGCAGCTTGCAGTCACATGGGTTGAGAGGGAAGAAACCTTAGAGTCCACAGTCCTCTTTTAAAATGTTCACTCTTTCTTCTCACATTGGGCCTCTTAACGATTCCTGCTGATCGATTTCCAGCCACGTGGGAAGAGAGAAGAGGAAGAATTCACGATTTAGCACTCAACACAGCGACGGCGATAGAGTTTATCGACGCGTGGCCACGTAAGCGGACCAGAAAGAATGAGAAAGCGCACTACAGGATGCGGTGAACGCGCGAAGAGTTTATAGAAGTAAAGAGACTGGAATAACCCACAAGGATTCAAGATGGCTGAGAGAGAACCAGGCTCGGAATTGCTCGGAATTGGGCTGTACGAAAACGATGTAACGTATTTTTTTTTTTTTTTTTTTATTAGATAACAGAAGGTAGCAGACCTGTGCCTAGCAGCATAAGTGCTGCTTCACCAGGTAGGAAAGGAAATAAGTATAAAGATTGGTATTACCTGCGTATTTTAATTTTGCCGAGGCAGATAAGATAGGAGAGGATAAAAATTTGCAAAATAAGTCCGAGGTTTTATCACAAGAAGTGAAAGTGAATAGGAAGCCGCGTCAGGCGAAACTTAGACGAGCATATAGTTGCAATGTGATAAGAATACCCTGTGAGAATCGATTTTTTTTTTGCCCCGTTACCATATGGGTGGGCAGGCATACACCAGCATTAAATATAAGTTTATTTAAGGATGCATGCTAGTGCTGTCAACACCTTAAGGTGGTCTAAGGTGGTAATAATGTAAGGGGAATCTTTTCTTGATTCGATAAGGAATCCTAAGCGGGGTGTAGGTTCCTGTGGAGCGAACAAGTTCGTTGGAGTGTTCATCAACCTCGTATTTGTCAATTGCATTTACACAGAATTCCAGAAGACTAGGAATTTCCAATAATTCGTTAAGAACGCACGTAGGGGTTCTGTTGGGAAAACCAGTTATGATTTTCAAAATGCGGGACTGAGCCCTGCTAGCAATTTTGAAGTTAGAATTTGCAGCGGCAATCCACAGGTGCAGTCCGTAGGTTAGTACTGGACGGAGGCACGTCTTGTACAGGGTGAGTCTTAGCTCGCGATTCAGGGGTGAGGCCTGAGAGATAAGTTTATGTAGAGCCCCTGCTGCGGATCGTGTTTTTGAAACACGGTCATAAATCGCAGCCTTCCAAAGCATTTTGCTGTCCATGACAATGCCAAGATACTTTACTTCCTTTGTCCAAGGGATTGCAACATTATTGATAACTAACTTGGAGTAATTCTTTATTCCTCTACGTAATGTGAAGAGAATTGCCTGAGTCTTAGATGGATTAACCAGTAGATTCCAGGATTGGAAAAAATGTATGACCTGGTTTAGGTAGGTCTGTAAATGAGATATAGCAATGTGGGATGCCTTATGGTGGCAAAAGAGCAAGGTGTCATCTGCATACATGGCAAGATGAGCATTCCTGCTTTTAGGTATGTCGTTGACATAGATATTGAACAAGGTAGGTCCTAGGATAGAACCTTGGGGTACTCCCGCAAGGACCGATAGAGTTGTGGAATTGTATCCATTGATGGAGACAAAAAGCCTTCTGTCCGAGAGATAACTAATTAGGATCTTCTGCATAAGCAGATTGAGGCCCAGACTTCCAAGTTTAAAGATAAGCCCTCTGTGCCAGACAGTGTCAAAGGCTTTGGTCAAATCGAGAAAGACAGCAGGTGTGGTGCGGCCAACATTTAATTGGTGAGTTGTCGAATGGTTTGACCTAAAACCGAACTGCTGGTCAATAATAAGATTGTTTCTCTCAAGAAATGCATGCAGGTGTTTTTGAATGCACCTTTCTAGAAGCTTCCCTAGGGTCGGGAGTAGACTAATGGGTCTGTAATTGTCTGGAAGTTTGTGATCCTTTCCCGGTTTAGGGATAGGTACAACCCTAGCGAGCTTCCAGTTATTTGGGAAATAGGCTATGTTGAGACATGAGTTAAAAATATAGAAGAGCTGAATAATGATCTTCCGACCCGCGTGTTTAAGCATAGGAGCGGAAATTCGGTCATGCCCAGGGGCCTTGTTGTTTTTAAGCCGCCTGATATATTCAGTAATTTCGGTTGGAGTGACAAAAATCTGTCTAGACGGGAGATTTATGGGTGCGTTTCGCACAACTTGAAAATGGTCCTCAACAATCTGATTGTGGGGAGAGTTGTTATTGTCAACGCCAGCTACCGCGTTGGCGAAGACGTTGACGAACATGTCTGCCTTTTCCTTGTCGAGGATGATAGGCACGGGAGAAGCCGTGGAGGACAGTGGAGGGTACTTGGTACGATTTCCAGTGATGATTTTATAGTTCCTCCAAAAGGTCGGATCAGTTTTATCGGCCTTAGCTAGCCTAGCTTTAAACAGTTCCTGCTTGTATGAACTAGCTCTCTTCCTGATTTCCTTAGTCAGGTGTTTAACACGGTCAGCATAGAACCAGCATCCCGTGCGTTGAAGATCACGGCGTAGCTTCCTTCTTTGCCGAATTAATGCTGACAGAAGAGGGTCATCAGGAAGGTATGGGCGAGAGGATTTTTCTTGCCGAACTGACGCTCTCTTAAGACAGGCCGAGAGAAAGGAACCAATTGTCTTAACAGAATCATCGACCTTAGGCTGGCTATCGAGATGGCCAGTAATAAGGAACCTATTTGTAAGTCGACTGTACAGCTCCCAGTCGTATGTAATTTGAATGTTCGGGGCGAATAGGGCATCCGCCCTGGGATCAAGAAGGACCGGACTGTGGTCCGTGGGTAACTGCTCAATCAGTGTACATTCGAAGTCACATGCAATGTCTGCAAGGAACAAGTCTATGTAGGAAGTCTGGTTGTTTCTTCGAAACGTGGGAAGTTTCGGACAGAGAATTCTATATCTGGATTTAGTAGAGTGATTAAAGAGGTTGTTGCCATTCCGGTTCGCACGGGAATCACCCCATTGAGAGTGTGTGGCGTTGAAGTCACCGCCAATGATAGAAGGATATCTTAGGCGGGACAGTGAATCCAGGAGTCGAGGATTTAGGTTAGTATTAGGGTGGATATAAACCGCCACCAGTGTAACCGCAGGAGAGATAATTCTCACACAGACCATATCAACTCCCTCACAAAGTGGTAAATCGACAATATTAAAGTCCAAGGAGTTTTGAATAAGAATGACAACACCTCCTCCTCTGCCGAGGGGGCTGTTCGGAGGACGATCCGCCCGGACTACCTTGTAACCGGGCATGAAGAAATCCTGGTCAGGCTTAAGCCAGGTTTCAGTTAATAGGGCAATGTTGATGTTGTTCTGCTGTAGGTACAGAGCAACATCCGTTTGTTTATGCAAGATTGAGTTAACGTTCCACAGAAGTATTTTTGGATACTTTCCGCTTATGATAGAGAGGCGGAAATTTGCATAAAAGCGGCAAACTTCTCCGATTCGGTATTGCACAGTTTAAGTTTAGCTAGTAGATTTTTTGCAGCATTTAAAATACGCTCAACGTTGCAGATGGCGGCTATTTCTTTAAAAACTGAGATTGTTTCCTCAATAGGGGATATTGACGATTTGGTGGGGTGAGGATGGTGTTGTTCGTGTAACACCGGTAAATTGCTTGTATTACCCAGGTATCCAGAGGGTGAATGTCTATTGGGAGCAAGAGCATCTCTATAGGAGACGCTAGGTCGAATAATAGCAGAGTCCACAGATCTGTGGTACCCTGCAGATGGAAGAGGAGCCTGCTGGGGGCGGTTAGGTGGAGATGATCTCTTTGCCCTTTTCTCAAGATAGTTAGCCAACGCAGGGCACTTGGAATAATTGGCTGTATGATTCCCATTGCAGTTGATACAAATGGGATTTTCGACAGTGGTCATTAGGCAGTCCGAAGAGGAATGCGGACCTGCGCACTTAACACACCTTGGCTTGTAGCCACAATTGATCGATGAGTGTCCAAAGGATTGTTAAGTGTCAATCCTTTGGACACTCATCGATCAATTGTGGCTACAAGCCAAGGTGTGTTAAGTGCGCAGGTCCGCATTCCTCTTCGGATGCTTTAAAGCACTGGGAATAATTGGTCCGGGAAAGGAATTTGTCCCAGTATACTCTAGTGAAGAAGAGATGTGCCACCTTCCTAACCTTGTTTAAAGTTACCCCATTGGGGAAGGTGACCTTGTAAATGCAGTAGGGTGAATCCCCATTGCGTTTGTTGCCAATGGGGATACAAGTTATGGGGTTCAGATCGTGCAACCCAATTCCCCCATGAGCTCGTTAGAATCCATACGTGGAAGGCCCTTCAGTGTAGCGGAGAGAACTTTTTCGGAGTTCACCGTATAGGTGTGAAACGGGAGGTTTGCTTCCTCAAGTTTCCTCCTGAGGTCGCGAAAGTGCTCGATAGTGTTATTATAGTGTAATTGCACGCGAACACGCTTGCCCAGGAATTTTAATTTAAAGCCACGCCCATAGGCTTCTACCAAGGACTTAGTTAATTTTGGCATGTTGCCATCAAAATTAGAGATATAAAGAGGGGGGGGTTTGGCCACATTTATTTTAGTGAATGTCTCCGAAGAGGAGGCATCGGCGTTTTTGTTCTCTGGATTTTTCTTTCCAGGGGGAGGCGTAGGGGGTAGTCCCCTGCATGACGGACCTGCATGATGAATGTTCGCTTTAGGCGAGGGAATTTGGTTGTGGTCCTTTAGGAAGGATCCGAGAATGTTAAAACGGTTGGATACCGTAACAGCAGGGATTACCCCTGGTTGGGGAACCCCTGTCATTTCAGTAACAGGTGTGGTATCCATTGAAGGAGAACCGTTGTTGGAATCAGTTTTTTGCTTCTTCGCCACCGGCAATAGCTGAGGCTGTATGCTCGGCGTCGATTGACTAGAGGTCAGCGGTTCGGTATCGAACTGCGTCGCCGTTCCGATGTCAGCAAGAGAAATTGAATTTGAATTCACAACAGAATTGGTGATTTCCAGTGGTAAATTATCCAGAGAGAATGAATTGTACTGGGGGAGAACACCCGGGATGGAGATTACAGGAAAAAGTTCTGTATATGTAGCATCTAGATTAACAGAAGGTAGTGGTTTGGTAAAAACCTGTGAAGAATCTTCGGGATGAAGGTTTAACAGAAAATCAGTCTCCGTTATCAGAGATTTCCCAATCTGCGCAACCGATGGTGCGGAGACAGAGCGAGCGAGCACAGTAGGGTCTCCACTAACACTAGGCGCGTTTGTCACCAAGTCGTGTAAAATTACTGGCTGAGAGGTATTCTCAGCATTGTATGGACCACTTGGAATCGTGGTTGAGGAGGAAGACCGAAGGCCACTGGCCACAGAAGAAGGAATAGGCTTTCGAGTGACAATTTTGACTTTCTCAATATTTGATAGAGTCGAGAGAACAGCACCGGGGGTGTATTTCCGCGTGGCTCCATTGTTGGCCAGTGGAGTTCTCTTAAAATTTACAGCCTTGCGTCTCACATTTGGACGCTTGTTTAATCTGCCCGGGGGGCGGTTTTCCGCCACGCGCCCGGGGAAACGACGAAAGCCCGCCGACGGCTGCTAATCACACACGCGCGATGATATGAATTCCGATTTAGGATCGCACTAAACTTTCATAGAATAAGCTGAACCACGTTAGAATTCACTAGAGACTATATTGTATAGATGCTAGAGAGCCCGGCAGAGAGACGTCCGCACGCGACGAACGCCAACGACCGAATGTTTATCGTGAGTACGAAAACGATGTAATGCTTCGTACAGACCTAAACAGCGCGCCGAACCGCGCGCCGAACCGCGCGCCGAACCATTCGCCAAACCATTCGCCGAAACGTTTGCCGAAATATTTCGCCGCGCCGAACGCCGCGCCGAACGGCGAACGGGATGGATTTTTGCTATTTCCAGAATTTCTTGCGAACAACTATGGAAGCTGCAGCGGCGTATACTACACAAAGAAATACAGAAAAAGTTGGCAGTTTATTGAGTGAATTAAAGTTTATAAGTGAAATGTTCAAGTCAGGACGAAGACATCAGATTCGAGACTACATGACTTGAATTCTTGCCGAAACGTTTGCCAAACCATTCGCCGAACCATTCGCCGAACCATTCGCCGAACCGTTTGCCGAAATGTTCGTCGAAATGCGCGGCGCAATGCGCGGATTCGTGTTCGTCGTCGTTTCCAGAGTTGATGGATCAACGGCAAACACGAATCCGCGCATTTCGACGAACATTTCGGCAAACGGTTCGGCGAATGGTTCGGCGAATGGTTCGGCGAATGGTTTGGCAAACGTTTCGGCAAGAATTCAAGTCATGTAGTCTCGAATCTGATGTCTTCGTCCTGACTTGAACATTTCACTTATAAACTTTAATTCACTCAATAAACTGCCAACTTTTTCTGTATTTCTTTGTGTAGTATACGCCGCTGCAGCTTCCATAGTTGTTCGCAAGAAATTCTGGAAATAGCAAAAATCCATCCCGTTCGCCGTTCGGCGCGGCGTTCGGCGCGGCGAAATATTTCGGCAAACGTTTCGGCGAATGGTTTGGCGAATGGTTCGGCGCGCGGTTCGGCGCGCGGTTCGGCGCGCTGTTTAGGTCTGTACGAAGCATTACGTTTTTTTTTTTTTTTTTTGAAGTAACCTAAAGTCGGTTTACCTGTGCCTAGCGACATCTGTGCCGCTTTACCAGGAAAGCTAAGCGAGTGAGTGGTGTTACCGACATAAGGTAAAATTGCCTATTGGCAAGTAGTAGCAAGGATCAAATTTTCAAAACATCCTGTTATTTAATTTTAAGTGTATAACAAAAATGAGGCTATAAGAGCTTCAAACATAAACAAGTAAAGAGGGTTTTGAATAGCAAACCAGGAGTTCAGAAAGGCAAAGGGGAAAATTAATATTAAGTGGCAGACAAAGCATTCATTAGAAGAATATCAATCATGCTTAGATAATTGTAAGCAATCAAGCAGCAAGTGAGGAAAATATTCCTAGGGTGGCCTCAGATGGTGAAAGAACAATGGAAATCTCCTTTTCATATTTAAATAAGGGATCATATGGGGTCTGAATTGCCCCGTTTGTCTAACGAGGGAATTTTCATGATCCTCCACCTCATATTTTTCTATAAGATCCACGCAGAACTCGTAGATGCTTGGAATTTCCAGTAATTCGTTGAGTATGCACGTTGGGGTTTTCTTGGGGAAACCAGAAATAATTTTTAGTATTCTGGATTGAGATCAGCTAACAATTTGAAAGTTAGTTCGGGCTGCTGCAATCCAAACATGAAGACCATAGGTAAGTACTGGTCTCAAACAGACCTTATATAAGGTGAGTCTTAATTTTTTGTTGAGGGGAGAACCCTGAGCGATTAAATGATGCAAGGCTCCAGCAGCAGCCCGGGTTTTTTTGACCCGGTCATGAATCGCAGGTTTCCACGATAGTTTCCTATCCATAACAACTCCTAAATATCGGATTTGATTTTCCCAAGGGATCGTCGTATTGTTTATTGTCAGATTGGAAAGACTAAGTTTTTCTCACAAGGTAAACATAATGGCCTGTGTTTTAACAGGGTTTACTATTAAACTCCAGGATTCAAAGTACAGTATTCACTTGATTTTTGTCCCAGGGGCTGTTCGTGGAGCGGACAAAAATCGCGATGTAGACTTGCTTTTCTGATTTATGGCTGGGTCTACCGCTCCGATCGCGGCGAGCGAGACTACAATAGAGCAACGGTGTCGGCGACGGCTACGCACATTGCGACCGAAACTTTCTTCGTCGATTACACCACTAAATTACAATTGAAACTATATCGTGTTTGGTCTTGTTTTACTCAGAAAGATGCCAGAAATACGTTTTCAAAAAGTCCCATGAAAAAATAATGATTATTAAGAAGTTTGAACATTCGATTCATTGAGTCAATGTAGTGGTGTTCACACCGATATACCCGGGCCGAGAACATTAGTCGCCGCCCTGCGGCGCGGGACAGCGTTGACAGGCAGTGGAGTGAGTAGGCCTGGACAAAAATCGAGTCGTCGGACCTGGGACAAAAATCAAGTCTGTACTGTAGTAGGTAATGCGATCAAGATGTAATTGAATATACCGAATAGCAAGGTGGGGTAATTTATGAGAGCAAAAAATTAACGTGTCGTCGGCATACATTGCTAACTTGGTATGCTTGCACGTTGGAATATTAATTCAGTAGAAATTTCAACATTCTGATGTCTAATTTATATTTAGCCAATTTGTAAATTAGGCCATGGTGCCAGACCGTGTCAAAAGCCTTAGTGAGGTCGAGAAAAACCGCCGGGACAATCCTTTTAGTATTTAGTTGGTGAGTAACTATTTGTGCAAATCTGACGATTTGGTGCGTAGTGGAATGTTTAGCTCTAAAACCAAACTGCTGATTGATGAGAAGGTCGTTTTGATTAAGAAACTTCAGAAGATTAATTTGAATGCATTTTTCAAGGAGTTTGCCCATGACAGGCAAGAGGCTCACAGGTCTGTAGTTGTCTGGAGACTTATGGTCCTTTCCAGGCTTGGGAATTGGAACCACCCTGGCGACCTTCCAGGTGTTCGGGAAATAGACAAGATTGTAAGAAGAGTTAAAGATATAATAGAGCTGCAGTAGTATCTTGGAACTGGAATTTTTAAGCATTAGTGCAGAAATATGGTCGTGGCCGGGGGCCTTGTTATTTCTGAAATCTCTAATTAATCCTGCAATGACAGGAGGAGTTGCCAGAATCACCCTTTCTTTAGGGAGAGAAATTCCAGATAGCTGAGTAATAGTTTCGTTGACCTTATTCAGGTGATGAGACTTGGAAAGATCAGCGTTTGCAAAAGCGTTAGCAAAGGTCTTGGCAAAAAGTTCAGCTTTTTGCATATCTAGTGCGATAGGGGTGAGACTATCGTTTGATATCAAGTCTGAAATATTATTTTTAGAAGCTGTAATAATTTTAAAATTGCTCCAGAACGTTGGGTCAGTTTTATTAACTTTAGTAAGTCTGGAACGAACAAGCTCCTGTTTATAATTGTAGGCTCTACTTTTTATTTCTTTAGAGATCTGCTTAATAAATTCCAGGAAGATACTGCAGTCAGTGCGCTGCAAGTCTCGTCTAAATTTGCGTCTCAGTCTGACCAATGCAGACAAGAGTGGGTCGTCAGGAAGATGAGCACGTTTGGATTTCTCAGTGTAGAGAGATGCCTTTCTGAGACAAGCTTGAAGAAAGGAACTGAAAGATCTGACAGACGCGTCCACAGCGGCGCGGTTTGATAAGAATCCTGTTAGTCTGAATCCATTTGTTTGTTTTTTGTATTCCTCCCAGTCGTAAGTGACTTGAATACTTGGAGAAAACATATTGGAGTTCAAAGGTTTAAGTTGAACAGGACTGTTATCTCGTGGAAGTAGATCCACGAGAGTGCATTCAAAATCCGAAGGGATTTCTACCAGGAAGATATCAAGGGTAGAAGAGATCCTGTTGTTTCTTCTGTAGGTGGGTTCAGGAGGGAACAGTATTCTATATTTAGCACTCAAGGAGTGGTTGAAAAGAATTTTACCGTTGCTGTTTGCACGGGTGTTTCCCCATAATGAATGTTTGGCATTTAAATCACCGCCAAGGATGTAAGGATGTCTGAGTCTGGATATGACATCAAGGAAACGAGGATTTAATGGGTTACTTGGAGGGTTGTAGGCCGCCACCAGGGTTAACCCGGGGGAAACAAGTCGTATACAAACAGTTTCGGTTTCTTGAAAGGAGGGAAGATCAATAACGTTATAATTCAGTGAATTTTGAATCAGGATCAGAACTCCTCCACCCCTTCTGCCGCCGGGAGGTCTGTCAGATCTTACCACCTTGTAGCCAGAAATGAAAAAATGGAGAATGCCCAAAGGCCTGACACCTATAGCATTGGGAATAATTTACACGTGACTGGAATTTATCCCAGTAAATTCTGGTGTAGAAAAGGTAAGACACCTTCCGAACCTTATTCAAGGTGACGCCATTGGTGAAAGACACCTTATAAATTGTGTAGGGGGAGTCAGGGTTGCGTTTACCCCCAATGGGAATGCAAGAGAGCGGGTTTAGATCGTTATCTCTGAGCTCAGCGAGAATTTCCTGAGGGTCCATTCTGGGGAGCCCCTTCAGCGTTGCCGAAAGCACCTTTTCGTCATTAATGGTAAAGGTGTGGAAGGGAAGTTTGGCCTCCTGCAGTTTGACCTTTAGGTCCCTGAAGTGCTCAGTAGAATTTAGCTGCACTCGTACACGAGTGCCGAGAAATTTTAGTTTAAGGGCGGAGTCTACGAGTTTTAGCAGACGACACTACTATACATATACGAGAATTGCAAGGGTCCGGGATTAAACTTCTGATTTCGTAATAATGCAAAGACAGGGTTTCTTATTAGTCAAAATCGCTAGATGAAAGATCAATCTAGGGTGCTATCTGGTTGAAAAGTCCTACTTTTACGTTTACGAGCAATGGTTTTGAGATATTGGAAGCATGCCGATCAGCGAGGCTATGGACGCCGATACGGGCAGTACATTTTCATAAATATCGAGAGATTTATGGCTGGTATGGAAAAAGTGGGCAGGTAGCACCCTGGCGGGGCATCTACGTTGTCAGTACAACGTTTATTCTGTTCTTTACTTGCGTATTAAACAATCTGTAAGTTTAATTCTACTGGAAATCGACTCACAGCGAGGTTTATGTGAATAAAACAGTTCTGAAATTATCCGCTACGAGCGTTGATGTCTGTTTCCGATCCTTTTCGTCGTCAGCAATCATTATATCGGTAAAACAGAGGGAGTCGAAATATCATGCCGGTAAGTTGGGTTTCGTAAGAAACCGTGACGTCACAATAAGGCTGCCGATGCTGCAGCGTCGGTGTGCTCGAGTGAGACTGTGTGGCGCTACACACCGCTCGGGCGGCGTGTACGTGTGCCTACAGGCATCGTAAGGTCCGGGATTTTCCTTCTGATAACTCGATAACGCAAAACTTTGACTTTTCAGTAGCCACAATCGCTAGATGAAAGACCAATCTAGGGTGGTATCTGGCTCAAAAGTTCTATTTTTACGTTCGCGAGCTATGGTTTGCAATATTCGGCAGCATGAACGTTAGAGAGGCTATGAACGCAGGCGGCTGCTCGCAGCGTCGGTGTGCTCGAGTAAGACTGTGTGGCGCTACACACCGCTCGGGCGGCGTGTACGTGTGCCTACAGGCATCGTAAGGTCCGGGATTTTCCTTCTGATAACTCGATAACGCAAAACTTTGACTTTTCAGTAGCCACAATCGCTAGATGAAAGACCAATCTAGGGTGGTATCTGGCTCAAAAGTTCTATTTTTACGTTCCCGAGCTATGGTTTGCAATATTCGGCAGCATGAACGTTAGAGAGGCTATGAACGCAGGCGCCTGCTCGCAGCGTCGTTTTCAAGTTTCGCGCGTAAAGCCCGATTCACCGCGGCGCGTGCCGATTCAAACCATGTTCACATAAATTGCCGTCGTCTTGACGACATCAAAAAACGGTGGACAGTTGAATATTATCGTTAGCTGTGTTTGTATCGACATTATTTGGAAGAGTAAGTAAAAAAAAAATAAGACAATTTTTGTCAACGTGAGCGATCAGTGTGGTGTAATGTTTTTGAATTTGTTTAAAAATTTCAGAAAAATGGAGCAGAAAACAGAGGTACAAAAAAAAGAACCTGGTACCTCATCGGCTGAAGTGACAGAGGCTGCGACGGCGTCAATTGCTTTGATGGAGGCCGTCGCAAAATTATCTCTGACGGTGAGTATATGATACATTATCAATTATTGTGTATGTTACATATACTATTTATTATTATGTACGTTACAGGCCACGGAAAGTACAGGAGAAAAGCCGCCAGAGAATGGTACATCTCCAACTTTTACGGACGAGCAAATGGTGAGTTATCCAATTGAATCTTGTAGTACATATCCATTATTTTTTAGTCTTCGTTGTATTAATTTTATATCATTATGTTTCAGCGCAAAATCATAAAGGAGCTGCGCAGGCAGTTATACAAGCGGGGAGGCAGCGTCCGGGGTGGCCGAGGTGGCCGAGGCGGCAAACGCGGCAGCGGCCGCGTAATTGTGAATAATTATAATTATTATTAATAAATCTTTTTAAAATACTAGACTGCAAGAAGTTTCACTTTTACCGCGCGTGTCGTGCTTCTGCTTGGAGAAAATTTTTTTTTGGGATCGCCACGTCTTCGCGTGCCCACACCTGTGGCACATTCGTGGCAGACAATCCAAATGATACGTGACTAGAACAGAAAAAACATATACATAAACTTCAAAGTATGAAAAGTAGAATTTTATTTCTCTGCTTACATTATCAGCTGATGCTGGATCCGTTGTTGCCTCGGAATTTTACAATCCATTCTCGTTTCGGTCATTGTCACGATATGGGAATCTGTACTCTGAAAAACATGTTTTAATTAATTTCGATAATTTTGCAATTATTGAACAATTTCAATCGCTGAAATGAATCAGTGATTCTGCACACTTGTTTGCAAGTGTACAGTCCGACGTCGGACAGCTTTTGAATCGTATACGATTCTAGAGCTGTGATTGTAATCACTTTACAATCTATTTTCGTCACCAACTGATCGAGTCAGTGGTTTTGCACTTGCAAGTGCAACTCGACGTCGGACAGTTGCAACTGTTTTCAATCGCTGAAATGAATCAGTGATTCTGCACACATGTTTGCAAGTGTACAGCTCGAGGTCGGACAGCTTTTGAATCGTATACGATTCTAGAGCTGTGATTGTAATCACTTTACGATCTTTTTCGTCACCAGCTGATCAAGTCAGTGGCTAAGCACAATTGCGTGCAACTCGACCTCGGTCAGTTGCAACTTTTCTTTTCTTTTTTTTCGCATGCTCGTCAAGAATATACTGCGGCTCCCGAATGGGCATATTTCTATCATCTCTGCTATCGACTAATTCGGGCAGCATACAATTTAGATAAAAGCGCGACAATTTTGGCTCCATTTGCAGTAACCAAAATTGGTCGTCTCTATCAACTTTAATTGATTTTATACCTTTCCTTGTCCATATACAAAAGAGACAGTACTTTCTGTCCGTTATGTGTAGCTGTCCTTGTACTTGGTAGTAGTACTTGTGTTTTTTGTTCATAGCGCTACCCGTACTATCTCCAAAGTACTTCTTTACTTCCGGCAATGTTGAAATTGCCTCTTCTGGCGTCATATCCGCAGCGCTCATTGGACATTTTATTTCCACGATGCCGTCGTCACCGATAAGACCATCCGGTGATGCTCCCAAATATGGAATCGATGCATCGATGAAAAGGCCACATTCTTCGATTTCGATTTCTTCCTTTGCCGACAATTCTTGCCGTGCAATGTGTTCGTTTCGCCGTCCATACACTACAGCAGGAACGTTTAGCAGACTGGGGTACAGCAATTTCTTTACTAGTTTTTCGCACAGCGTTCCTTTGCGTCGGATGATCACTTCGCCGAAGTTGGATGCTGTCAATAGGTTTCTCTTTTTATCCAGCCACTCGCTGCTTTTGGATTGTCCAATTGTTCTCCGCTCAATACCAGCTCTATCCTTTTGCCAATCGCGTAGGATTTCCATATGTTTTTCCGTTTCCAGGCGAAACACAGATTCGTCCATGTCTGGCCTCTGTGCATTTGGTCCGTAGTCAGCATCTGTCGTTGCATTGAACCGTTTGCGTATTCTCTTGGCAGTCCTATACTTTTCGATTTTTGCCAAGGCTGCCTTGTTGCGTTGTTGTTCCATCTTTTGTAAAACTTTTGGCGACTCGTTTTTATACTCTCTCCGTAAACGAGACAATACTTCCTTCGTGTTGTATTGAATTACCGCAGCATTGCATCTTGCATTGTATGATCCCCTTAGGCCGAAATTTATTCTTTTTCCGCCAATGTACTTTGCGATGACGTTATTGAAGCTCTCCACCGGGTTGTTGTTGCCTTGGTAGAGGAGACTCTCTGCATTCGCCGACAGGCGTGCTATGATCTCCTGTATCTCTTGATACACTCCTATCCGCGATAATTCGTCAACAATATTTTCTTCATTTTCCTTCCTAGTCCCGTTGCAGAAGTATTGTATGTTCGCGCACTGTTTGTGCTCTCCAAACACATGGCTTGGTGTATTCCTTATATCCTCATATAACTTTCTTATCTTCTCTGCTGACGTAAAATTCTCATTTGCTCTGTGTTCTGCAGCTTTCACAATTCCCGTTCGCATTCGCACAATATTTGATTCTATGGCTCGCCTGTAGTAGCCGGCCGGAGTTTTCTTCGCAACATCTCTCATTTTGTTGCTGAAGTTGCGCAGCAAATGATTCGTGCATTCTATCTTTTTCACGCGAATCACGTTCTTGTATGGATCACAGTCCAAAATTTTCTTGTAGACGCTGCTATCGCCGTCAGCAATTACCATCGAATACATCAATCCTCGTTCTTTGATGCTGGTCTTGAAGCTTTCTGCGATGGCATCGCTCTCCATTTTGCTGGACGTGTCGGTTTTGCTCCAATTCTTGAAACATTCGTGTTCCCGCGGTTCTTCATCCTTCTTCGCCGCGTTACGACAAATGAGACACTCCTTATTCCTCACTCCCACAAATAAAACTTTCTTCGTGTGACAACCTATTATCACGCCGACACCAGATATGGAGTCATATTTTCCAGTGCGGTACGACCTCTTCATCCAGCTTCCGTCAGCCACGACAGGAATATATGGAATTCCGTTTTTTATATCGTTTCTTGCAATCGCTAGCTTCTTTTCCTCTTCGGCCGCTGCTACCATTTCCTTTTCCGCAGCAGCGATTAATTTATTGCCGACGTCGTTATGATATTTCTGGTACGTTTGCTTGCACATCACGGGAATGTTCATGGCTGCCAAAAATTCTTCCATTTGTGCGTATCCGCCTCCGGTGGTTAGTGTTCCGGCGACTGCACTTCGGTTGATGTCCATAGCTTTAGGATCGTGACGTTCGCTACGGACTTGGGCCTTATAACCGCACATCGAGCATTTCAGAACCAGTATTGTCTTCAAGCCCGCTCTCATCATCTTTTCTATCTCTATGTTGTTAGACGTACATCCGTACTTTTCCCCATGGGAGCTTGCCTCCTTTATCTGTTCAAAGACGTAGCGCATGTCAACTATGCTCAACCCGTCCGTAAGGCACGATTCTTCCTGTGGCTCGATCGTCGTTCCTCTTTCCACGACAAAGTACTCCTCTTCGTCGAAGACATTTTCTGCCTGCGTGGCGCATGGTACTTCAACTTCTTCTTGTACTTGCGGGACATCTTCGATGTTCATGTCGCACACCATTTTCTCTTCAGGTGCATTTGATGCCGGCGATGCATGTATTTCTTCCACTTCTTCTTGTACTTGCAGGACATCTTCGATGTTCATGTCGCACACCATTTCCTCTTCAGGTGCATTTGATGCCGGCGATGCATTATTCGCTGCTGTACAGTGCTCCGCCATGGCAAACTGCGCTACCTGCTTCCGTCTGCAAATAGAATATTTTTCATAATTATATTTTCATTTACACAGGAAGTAAGGTAAGGATTTCATTATTCTAACTTGCTTCTCATCAACGAATCTTCTAACTTATAGTGATAAAAATTAAAAATAAGGTATCACCAGTAGTTAAAAAATTCGTTGATGAGAAGCAAGTTACAATGATGAAATACTTACCTTACTTCCTGTATAAATGAGATTATAAATTTGGGAAATAGATATCTACTTTACATTACAATACAGTCACACACAATCACTTTACACACAAATACTTTATTGAATCGTTTTCAAGTTTCGCGGACAGACGAATATTATTGTCAAACTACTGGGTTACCTATTTCAAAAAACTTCTTGCAGTCTAGTAATGTTTAGAAGCATATTAAGATTGGAAATGTTAAAAAAAAACAAGATCAGGAACAACCAATACAAAAAAAAAACAAGATCAGGAACAACTAATACAAAAAACAAGATCAGGAACAACTAATACAAAAAACAAGATCAGGAACAACTAATACAAAAAAAATCATAGAAAAAGTTTCACTTCAAACATAATGAACGATCAAAATTTGCTTCGCAAAGGAGGAGAGCGTATGAGAAAGAAGGAAACGTAGTTCATAGCATTTCCCATACGCTCTCCTTCTTTGCGAAGCAAATTTTGATCGTTCATTATGTTTGAAGTGAAACTTTTTCTATGATTTTTTTTGTATTAGTTGTTCCTGATCTTGTTTTTTGTATTAGTTGTTCCTGATCTTGTTTTTTTTTTGTATTGGTTGTTCCTGATCTTGTTTTTTTTTAACATTTCCAATCTTAATATGCTTCTAAACATTACTAGACTGCAAGAAGTTTCACTTCCACCGCGCGTGGTTTTCCACACGTATATTTTTTTTTTGTATTGGTTGTTCCTGATCTTGTTTTTTTTTAACATTTAAAATCTTAATATGCTTCTAAACATTACTAGACTGCAAGAAGTTTCACTTTTTTCTTTACACTTTTCTCTACACTTTCGGCTCCTGTTTGTAAGAAATAAGATTTCATGAAAGTTACGTTAGCACAACCCTGTATATGTATTCAGTTTGATTGAAAATGTGGGATTTTACTTAGATTTTGGTAAACACACATTAGTATAATAATACTTTGTAAACACCGCACTGAGCTTCTTCTGCACGACTAATTTTGTTTTTAAATGAAAATATATTTATTCATTTTGATTGAAAACGTGGATTCTACTTAGATTTTGGTAAACACACATCAGTATAATATAATAATAATATAATAGGACTGCGATCCATATTCTACGATACAGAGCTCCGCTCTTTATACAAGACTTTTTGTTGTCGCCATAAGTAGGGTATCTCGGTTTATGTTTACCACTGTCGCTTCCCATATTATGTTTATATTTATCACGTACACTTCAGAATCATACGTTCAGGAACGTATAATCCAATTCGTTAGCCACTGTGTTCTCTGGATCTGTCTCCGTTGGATTTGTACCTTTGGAGATATGTTCAATCCGTTGTACACGACAGAACAATGAATAATGTTCAATAACTTTGGAATCACATAACAAATGCATGTAATAGCATAAAAAGAGATGCTGTAATGATGGCAACAATGACAAATGTAATACAAAGAGCGGTGCTCTGTATTGTAGAAAAATGAATCGCAGTTCCAACATCTGATGTAACTTTTTTTTTTTGTAAGAAATAAGTTTTTATGAAAGTTACGTTTGCATATAAATAGAATAAAAATGAAATGGAATAAAATAGAGTAAGCGGCTGACTCCACAGAAAAGAGAGAAGAAGAAAGTGAAGAAATAAAGAGATAGAAATAGAGTAGTATGAAACGGGAAAATAAAATAGAGCGGAATAAAGAAGGATCGAAAGAGGTTAAGAAAATGAAAAGTGACAGGCGAGGAATCTACCTTGATCGGCGAGAGGTACCGACCAAGGGGGACACCTAGCGGCGGTTCGAGAAACCCGTTCGAGCTTCTCGTGCAAGGATCGTCCGCTAGAGGGCTGCACCGGTACTTGGCGGTGCTCTGAAAATTCGCTCAGCACGATGACTGAGCGATTTCAGAGGCCTACACGGACCGGTGACCGACAGGAAATAGCCGAATTAATTTAATCGAATAAATCGATTAAACAATTCGGTGGTCTCGACGCGAAGCAAAGTCTTCGAGCCGATTCGCAGCGAAATCAAGCAACTGCTTAGAACGCTGTTCGTTCCAACGTGCCGGTATTCAACGAGAAGATGTTAAATAATTAATTTAACTGAACTACCGGCACAGGCTTTCGCCCAAATTTCACAGTAACAATTGTCGATAAATTCGGAATAGTATTAAACAACCAGCAAGCTGATTGTTTAACACAGTCTTCGAATAAATCGACAAAGTTAACTATGGAATTTATCGAAACACACACGTGGCAGTTACGAAATTCCGAAGGGAACGACCGGAATCCTTTGTTCGCGCGACCGGGAAAGAGTCGTTAGTTGTTGTGGAATTTGTCCTGACAAACAATTAGCAGAGCTAACTGTCGACAAGACAAAGACTCACAAACAACGAACGAAAAGGTAGGAAGAGGGAGATAGAAGTGCGAAGCGGCGCACGGAAAAGACGCGAAATAGAAGAGGGGAGTCAACCACTTACCCCCGCTCGAGGTTCCGCACAGGTGTCCACTTTAATCCCGGAGGTAATCCCACCAAGTCCAGTGGAGTTGCTGCAGGTGAAGTCCTCCTTCCCGACGACCAGTTGCGCCCCGATCGCTCCTCGGCTCGTCGTGGTAATCCGGGAAAGCACTTGTAAAACTCGCGTATCGCTAAAACTTTCTCGCCGGATTTGCAACTTCGAGGAGCAGAAACTCCCTCGATTCTTGGAAGTTGAGCGGGTTAAGCAAGATGTAAATGCTTAGATACAGCTAATGGGCCACTCCACACGGCACTGCAATGCGTGGCCGACCCGCGACCGAGGGGGAGCAAGCCCCAACCGCTCAGTCAACTTCCAAAAATCGAGTTAATATTCTGACTCCTCGATGAGGAGTGTATCAGATATTAAGCTGATAAGAACAGATAAAAGGCGTTTATTCCAACAAGCTATTGTCCCCCGGGTTACATTCGTCCCGGGGGCAGTACAATCATTTCGCCTTTCGGCGAGGGCAAATAACAATCGGAGTTGGTGGGGGGTGTGTGGCGTGGGGGCGCTAGGCCCCCTGCGTGGCTAATAATTATTATAAATACATAAATAAATAAATAATCGTACAAAACGCACAGACGCACACACACACGCACACGTCAATAAATAAATAGATAAGTATATGGAGTAAGCGGCACGAGCCTTGTCAATATATCGTAAAATTAAAATTCGTGGAACGGCCCGCAGCACGCTAGAAAGAGTTAAGACTTATATATTAAGGGGAGATGACTAGATAAAGAAGAACACTATAGGACAGAAAGACATAAAATATAGAAAGAGAAACTAGACGGAAAGGATAGGAGAAGAACTAAAAAGAAAAGAACTAAAAAGACTAAAGAGATCAAATCCAACAAAAGAGAGAATATAGGAGACAGGGGCGTGCTGCGGGCTCGTTGCCCTCGCTAAAATTTAGGTAGTTAAAAAAACAGTATCACAAGATAAAATAAAATAAAATAATGTTAATAATATTTTATACAGGGCCAGAGGGGCCCTGTGTCAAGATGAGGGCTTCGTGCCCTATGGATGTGTCGCGCATATTGTTTCGGGGCGCAAAACAATTCTCGTTGGTCCGAGGGAGGGGAGCCAAGGGGGAGGCCACATTCACCGCTGACGGGGGTAGGGTGACATCCGCTGGAGGGACGGCGGCAGGAGCGGTAGTGTACTGGCGCACTCCCGAAACGTGCTCCACGTAAATGTCCCGGCCCCAGCGAATGGTCTCAGAGACAATGAGCCTGCGCATCAAGCCGGCGTACTTCTTGCCGATGCGCAAGAGCTTGAGCACAGACTCATTGTCCTGATCCCATGAGCCGAGGGCCCCCAACGACGATCGCGTCGGTCACAACTCGGTAACCCTGCTCTTCGAGAACGGCACCGATAGGGAGGTACTTTGAAATTTTACGCTCCCTAGCGGCGTGGAATGCCTCGATGCAGTTCTCGAAGGTCACGGTCACGTCGATGATCACGACGCTCTTCGAGAGTTCGTGCCGAACAACAATGTCCGGACGAAGCGCCTCTAGATCGCCGGTGAGGCCCTCGACCCTCTGATTTACCCTTAAGGTCCCGGGCAGTCGGCAGGCTCGCGCTATTCGCGAGACGACGGCGTCGTGGCGTAGCTGCCATGCAGCCGAGTGAGGCCGACAGTGACACATGACGTGGGGAAGAGTCTCCAGGTTCTCCCCGCATCGCCGGCAACGCTTGTCACCCTCACCCCAGCGTCTTGCTCCGTTAAGAGGCAAGACGTTGAGGCGAGCTCGGTGGACGAAGCGCCAGTCAGCAAAGCGGGTGAAACTGCCGCCACGGAGGAAGTGGTTAGACACCTTCGTCCGCGACGACACCCCGAAAACTTTCCCCTGGTCAGCCTTGGAGACCAAGCGATGGCTGTAGAATTCTGTCACTGCCGATCTCAATCGGTGCAACACCTGGCTTCGCGCCACCGGTGTTACGACCGTCGTGCGCCCGCGGAAGCCCCGGAGTCTAAGACCCAGTTCCTGCCTAGCAGCGCACCACTCCCATCGCAATTGGAGAGACTCGCTCGATCGCCGCGCCGCGTTTCGAGCCCTCGACCACAGTGTGGAGAAGTCCCAACTGGTCCTGGCGAACTCCCCCTCCAGCGAGCCGGAGAGGTAGGTCGCCAGGTCCTGATCGGTGGGTGTTCGACCGATTTTCCTGGCTACAGCCTCCCTCAGAGAATCTCTGGCCAACCCGCTGATCGCCGGATCAGGCGTCGTCAGAAGACGAAACGCATGTCCGATGACCAGAGCGTCGGCCAGGTCAGCAAGCGGAAGGAGTCCACAACCACCCCTACTGGGGGGGAGGTAGACAACCTCCGCGCTGGCTCTCTCAGGGAGGTTGAGCCAGGACTTCGCGAGCTTTCTAACAAGCTTATCCGCGAGCTTAAGGGGACCCTTCTCCACATGGGCTCCACGGAGCAAGAAGTCGAGACGGGGTAGGATAAAAGATCCAACCGTCTCGCATTTTTGCCACGGGGCGAGGAGGGAACGATCAACGGCGTGAAGATCACGAATCAGCTCCTCGATCGACAGAAGCGGTGTCTTCTTGACCTGGAAGCCCGTGGGGACTCCGAGGTGCTCATACGGCACACCTGCTGCCAGGGACTTGAGCCCTTGACCCTGCAAGCTGAAGCAGGTGGGGACAGCTCGGCGAGAGCCTCTGCTGTCCTGGTGAAGTGTAGCACACTTCGCCGGGTTGAACCGAAGTCCAACCCCACCTGCTGCAGCTTCCACTGTACTCAACAGTGTGTCCATCCCCCCCGGGGTGTCCGCGATCAAAACAAGATCGTCGGCGTACGCGAAGGTGTTGTACCGCCGGCCGTGCAACGTGTACCCCACCGAGGTCCCGGATGCTGCTCGCAGCACCGGTTCCAAGGCGAGGTTAAACGCCACAGGGCTCAGCGGACAACCCTGCTTCACCCCGGAGAGGATGGGGACAGGGTCAGTAAAGCCCTGTGAGGTACGAACCCGAGTGGTGCACCCGTCATACAACCCTTCCACAATATTGCGGAAGGGGAGGGGCACTTGGGCCTCCGCGAAGGCGTGGTAAATGGTGGAGTGGGGGATCGAGCCGAACGCGTTCGACAGATCCAACCACGCCACCACAACCTGACTCCTGCCTCTGCGGGCGTCGTTAAGGATCTCCTGCAACGTGTAGTTGTGTTCGTAACACCCCTCACACAGCAAGAAACCCTTCTGCTGGGGGCTAAGCCTCCCATTATGCAGTGCCCACGAGACGAGGCGGTCGGCCAGCACCGCAGCAAAGAGTTTGGGGGTAGTGTCGGACATGGCAAGCGGCCGCCAGTTCGACAGGTCCATCCGGTCGCCCTTCTTGTGTATCAACACGGTATTGGAGGACTTCCAAGAAGAAGGGACCGACTCCAACCGACGGATCATATTGAAATAAGCAGTCAGAATGCTGCAGCTCGGGTCAGCCTTCCTGAGGTCACGGTAAGATAGACCGTCAGGACCCGGAGCGGAGTTTGACATCCGCCTGAGCCGCCGGTCTACCTCACTCACTCCGAAAGGCTGGACCAGAGCTGCATCACTCGATGCTGTTGGAGCCTCGGATGGAAAGCCGAGAGGCCCAGAGGCTGGTGGCGTACTCGCAGGTGAGTACATGTTCCGGAAGTGCTCGGTGACCTGGTCCTTAGGGACCTGGCACTGCGCCGGGGCGCCCATGAGCACCTCCTGAACAGCACGCCTGCGGTTTTGCCTGAAGAGCCTCTGGATGCGTGTAGCCTCTCTGACTTGGTCCGTTCCCCTTGGCGTCACTCCTTCGTGACGCCCGGACGGACCTGTGACTGGCGTGTTCACGACACGCCCCCTCTCTCTCGCGTTGGTGGTAGGCCTCCCACCTGTACGCCCTCCAACCCCCGCAGATTGCGACCCGAAGCGCTTGAAGAACGCAGCGATTTGCGTCGCTACCTCCTCCAGATCTTGAGAGTTGTCGACAGCTTCGGCCAAGTCGATCAGTAGGCCCCTCTCCGTCGCCAACGCGGCTTGTTCTCTTCTAAGAGATGCGCGCGGGCGAGGATTGGGCTGACCGACAGGCGTAGGCCGTCGATGCTCCGAGTCTCGCGGGGCCTGGGGAGTCGCGGGCACCCTAACGACGCCCGAAGGGGCATTCGTCCGCCAAGCAGGGACCGTAGCACCCGTCGTGCTGCCACCCTGGTTCGACCTCCCAGGGTTATTCCCACCCATACTACGAAAACGCGACGCGTACCCACCCATTCGAAACAAAAGATCGCGTAGATCGCGGGACCGGTCTACCCGCGCGGTGCCCCTAGGAGCACGGCTACTCACCCTGTGGGTGTTGCCTTCGCCTCCTGCCGTCGTCCCTCGCTGAGCGCTCCTGCGCGGCTGAAGGGAGGGCGGGGGCTGGGCTCCTGACCTCGGCGCCAAGGTGGTGGTGGCGGCGGTGATGGTGGTATCAGTGACCTCCCTCATGGCTCGGCTGGCTTCCAGAGCTGGTGGGGGTGTTGGGGGTCGCTGGGGCCTCGCAGGTGGACGGCGATGCGGCTCCGGCGTCCTGGTATCCCCCGCTGGCGGTCTGCGGGGCGGTGTCGTCCTCTGCGGCGACGTCTCCGGTATCGACGACATAGACGGGGGCACAGAAGCAGACGGGGGAGTAACTGGCGACAGAGACAGAGACAACAGCTGGCGTCGTCGGCGTCTCCTTGAGGCGGCGGACTGCCACGGTAGAGGGGAGTCATCCTCTTCTTCTTCCCTCTCCACCTCTTCTCTCTCCTCGATGGTCGGAGGAGAGGGGCTGGGGGCTGTCCAGGCGGGGCCAGGGGACACCGTCACTTCCGCGATGGGGGGGAGGGAGAGGACTGCAGGCTCCTGCCTCGTCTTCTTGGATCCTCTCTCCACTCCCCCCGCGAGGGGTCTGGAGGTCATAATAGGCCCCCCGCTGACGGTGGTGGTGACGGTGGTCGTTGTTAGTGTGGCGACCGCCACACAGGAGACCGCGCAGCAGCCTCTCACACCTTCCTGTTCTCCAGTGGTGGTAGGAGGGGAACAGGGGGAGGTGGAGAGGGCCCTCAAGATGGTGGTGAGGGCCTGGCTGCTGGGCGTCGCGGCCGGTGACTCGGGTGATATTGGAGTCGTCGACCGCTGACGTCTTACTGCACCCTGGTCTCCTGGTGGCGTCGCTGAGACCACCGTCGCGCCCGCTGTGACGGCGGCGTAGGATGGAGATGCCGCCGTCCTGGTCACCGATGTGATCAGTCGCCGACGACTGCTCTGATGGTGGGGTGGGTTAGGTGAGGTCGTGGGGGCGGAAGATGGCGCGCCCCTCTTCCCCACCCCCCTCGGTGACCGCTTCGATCCGGGTTTCGGAGCCGCCTTCCTCCGGATGTCCTTGAGGGCTGCCGTCCTTCTCCTCACGCACTCAAGCTCCACCGGCACGCTGGCTCCCCTACTCCTTGTTATGGGCCCCCTCGGGCTGGTGGTCGGGGCATTTGTTTTAGGGGAGACCGTCGATCCCCTCGTCCTCCTCGCCGGCCCACTTGGTGACAGAGTGGGGGGCGATGAGGAGGTCGACTTACGCACCGGTGGGCTTGGGCTGGAACGTTGGACGGCTCCTGACCCAGATCTTCTAATGGCAGCGGGCGCTGCTCCGGACCCAGATGTTGATGTCCCTGGAACAGTCCCAGTCACGCCGCCTCGTTTCGTCGTCGTCGTCGTCGGTGTCGTCCTCGTTGTTGTTGTTGGGGGCGAAGGCAGGTTTTTCCTGGCGACTCGGGCAGCTGCTGTGGTCCCCTTCTTTGGTGGGGCCGGGGGCGGCGGGGGCGTCGTTGACTTCCTCACAGGATTCCTCGACGCCAACGCCGTCGCCGACCTCGTCTTTGTCATCGTCCTTGGTGGTGGTGGCGTGATGGAGGTGCGGGAAGTCGCCACCACTGCCTTCGCCCTTGACGTCGCTGTCGCTGTTGGTGGCGGCGTCTGTCGCGTCTCTGTCGCGGTCACTGTCCATGTCGTGGCCCCCCTCCCTGCAGCAGCTGGCCCGAAGGACAGCTTTTGCTGCCTGAGGGAGGACGACGAAGGTCGTGTCGTCGTCGTCGAGGTCGTCGTCGTCGTGGTTCTGGTGGCAGCTGCACGGGTGGTCGGTGCAGCTGCGGGGCTCTTGGATGGTCTGGGAGCCCCTCCGGGGATGACTGTCGTCGTCGCAGTGGGCCGCAGACCTGTCGTTGTTGTAGTCGTCGTCGTCGTTGCCGTGGTGGTCGTGGCGATGTTGGGGACGACGGTAAGACCAGCTCCGGTCGCGCAGCTGGAAAAAGACTCGGGCCTCCCTCGGCCCGAGAGATTATTGCCCGCTGTCGAGGGGGACGACAACACGGTGGTGGTAGAAGCGGTGGTGAGGGGGATCACGTATGCTCCCCCTCGCCCACTCCGACTTGGTCTCGGCCTGTCCGTATGGGCGGCGAGGTGGTGAGCCTTAACGTACCTGAGGGGAAACGCCCCCGTACCGTGCTCACCACACACGCCGCAACGGTGGACCACAATGTGGCCCGGGTGACATTTCTTGGCGTGTTTGACCAAGTCGTTGTGGGTCTTATACACCCCACTGGTCCTTAAGCCCGGTTTGCCGTAGCATTCCGGGCATCGGAATTCCGCCGCGAGGGGAAACTCGATCACGATAGTGATAGGACTGGTGGTCGGTCCAGCCATGTTGGTTTATGCCGTGCGGTGGGGGACTCGAGTGAAAAATAAAAATAAAATAGAATAAATTAAAGAGAATCGGACGGCACGAGTACAAAGAAAAAGTCAATAGATAAATAAAATAAAGCGCTGACGCTTGGGGAGAAAAATAAATATAAATCGAAAAATAAATAAAACAGGGTTAATAAATAAGTAAATATATATATATATATATATATATATATATATAGCCGTCAAAAATAAAAGTAATAAGAGAGAAATGAAATAAAATAAAATAAAATAGAACCCAGGAAGTGGCGACTCTTAGAAGAAGAAAAGAACGAAATGAAGAAGTATAGTGATAGTAGGAGAGTAGAATGAAAAGGGAATATAGAAGTAGAGCGGGCAATAGCGGGGATAGAGTGGGTTTAAGAAAAATAAATCGATAGCGGGAATTACCTCGAACAGCGGGAGAGACGCTGTTCAAGGGGGACGGTTCTAGCAGTCGATCGAGAAAACCTGCACAGGTTTCTCGTGCAAGGATCTACTGCTAGAAGGGCGCACCGGTGCTTGGCGGTACTCTGGAAATTCACTCAGCAAAGGCTGAGCGATTTCAGAGGCCTACACGGACCGGTGACTGAAGGGAAATAAACCGAATTAATTTAGTCGAGCGAGTCGACTAATCAATTCGGTGGTCTTTGCGCGTAGCAAAGTCCACGGGCCCGATCCGCCACAGAATTCCCGACCACCACAACGTGCGCTCCGGATTGCCGGTCGTTCTGTTAAGAACAGCCAGCACGGGCTTCGCCCAGATTTCACGGCAACGATACTCGAGATTCTCGGAATAATGCTATTCAACCAGCAAGCTGATTGTCTAGCACCTACCTCGAGAAGATCGACACCGCTACCGCGAAATCCACCAAAACACGCGCGCGACGGCCACGAGAACCCCGAAACGAAACGGACACGAGTCCTTTACACGCGCGACCAGGAGGGAATCCGTAGATTGCTGTGGAATTCGCTCGAAAAGCTATTAGCAGAGCTAATTGCCTTCGAGACGAAGACTCACCGCAACGAACGGAGGGGAAGGAAGGGGGATATCCGTGCGAACGGCCGCACGGGGAGACAGACGCGAAAAGGGTGGGGAGTCACCACTTACTCCCACTCGAGGTCCCGCACGGCGGACCGAAAAACGCGGCGAAACTCCGAAAGACCGGTGGAGTCGCAAAAGAGAGGTCGTTCCTCTCGACAGAACGGGTGCGCCCCGCTCGCTTCTCGGCTCTAGCTCAAAGTAAAAAGGTCTCGGCACTTCACAGAAAAATAAAACAGTGGACAATTACACACAACAGATAAAATAATATAATATAAAATAAAATAAAATCAAGTAAAAATAAAACAGAGTAAAATAAAACAGAGTAAAATACAATATAAGATAGAGCAAAAATAAAACACAGAAAAATAAATAAAATAAAAATTGAAGTGCCGGACGGGAGAAGGAGGGGGTCGAGGAGCAGAAATCTCCCCGATTAGTGGAAGCCGACCTGTCGCAGTAGATCTGCCTTTAGCTAAAAGCTAATGGGCCAATCCACACGGCACTGCAATGAGTGGCCGACCCGCAACTGAGGGGGAGCAAGCTCCAACCGCTCGGTCAACTTCCAAAAATCGAGTTAATATTCTGACTCCTCGATGAGGAGTGTATCAGATATTAAGCTGATAAGAACAGATAAAAGGCGTTTATTTTTCAATGTTCAATAAGCGTAGAAGGTTTTCGTGGAAGGGAGCAATGTTCAATAAAGCACAGAAGGATAGTAGATTAGCGTGTTACCAGTTTGTCCACTTTATTAAAATTTCCTTAATTATCACTCACAAAACCCAAATTAACTCTTAGTCAAAAAAACCCGACACCACTTGTAACTATTAAAGTAAGCGAGAAAATAGTAGTATAAGTAATTTAAAGGAACTGGCACAAGAAGCGCAAGGGCCTGAATCCTTTTCATAAGAACAGTAGTTTTCTTAGAAGGCGTTGAAGCGTAACTGCCGTTTGGCAAGCAATTAGCAGTGACGATCCTGTTCGAAAGGTGGGGGGAGAGGCGACGAGGGACCTCTGTTTGTCTAGATTCCTTATTATGATTTTGGCAAGCCCGTCGCCTCTCTCCCCCCGTCCTACCTTGTCACACGTGTCGCCAAGGCGCTCGCGTGATCCGAAACATCCCGCCCGCCTTTGTTGATCGGCACAACGAATCAACAAAGATCGAAGTGGGTGCAGATGACCTGTCAACGTTCGTCGGTAGCGCTACTGGTAGGGAAGGGGCAGATTTTGGCGATAGGCCGGGTTAGAACGGATGTTGCCGTACGCACGGTTACAACGCGAACTAGTCCGTCCGATCCGGCATGAACCTGTTCAATTCTCCCTAACGGCCATCGTGTGGGTGGTGTAGCTTCACTCAGTATGAGGCACAAGTCACCAGGCTTCAGGTTCGGTTTTTCCTTGGTCCACTTCGTCCTTTGTTGCAAGGTTTGGAGGTACTCGAAGGACCAGCGATCCCAGAAATGATCTCGTTGCTGTTGGATCATTTGCCAACGATCGAGCCTGGCGGACTGGACATCCGAAAGTGATGGCTCCGGGATAGCCGTTAAGGGGGCCCCTATGAGAAAGTGGGCTGGGGTCAAGGCGGAGAGATCGGTAGCTTCGTCCGTTAAAGGCGTTAGTGGTCGAGAATTTAAACAAGCCTCGACTTGCGTTAACAAGGTGGACATCTCCTCAAAGGTGAGGAGGGTCTCACCGATTACGCGACGTAGGTGGAACTTCACCGACTTGACCGCAGCCTCCCAGATACCTCCGAAATGAGGTGCAGCAGGAGGGTTAAACACCCAGCGTGTGCCGGCTTCAGCTAGAGCTTGTCGAGTTTTAAGCATTTCCCCATTGGCTGCATTGAGCATTCGCCTCAATTCGTTATCGGCACCCACGAAGGTCGTGCCGCAGTCGCTACGGAGGGACGCACAGAGGCCGCGACGCGAAACGAAACGCCGATAGGCAGCGAGGAAGGCTTCGGACGAGTAGTCGCAAACTAGCTCGAGATGTACGGCATGAGTTGCTAAGCATACGAACAAGGCAATATAGGACTTTCGTGTCCGTGTACCACGTCCCGGGGAAAGCTTTGTATTAAAGGGTCCCGCATAATCGACGCCAGAATTATAGAATGGGCGAGTAGATGTAACGCGGGTCGAAGGCAGATCGCTCATTTGTTGAACCGCGGCTTTCGTGCGCCATCTCCAGCATTTGACGCAATTATATATGTGTTTTCGCACTGCTTGGCGGCCGCGAGGGATCCAATACATACGTCGCAAATTGTACAAAGTTAACTGTGTTCCTCCATGTAACAGTCTCTCGTGGAAGTAAACTATAAGAAGTGCGGTCACCGTACTTTTTTCAGGCATAATAATCGGGTGTTTTTCGTCGTAGTCCAGGAGAGAGTGTTTCAAACGCCCGCCAACACGCAGAATTCCCCGCTCGTCCAGGAATGGACTTAGTCGCACGAGGGGTCCCCGGAGAGGGGGGCGCGATGCTTGTAGGCAAGAGATCTCGGTAGAGAAAAAACGACGCTGTTCGCACCGAACTATTGTGAGTCGAGCGTTTTCGAGTTCATTGCTCCATAAGAAGGTGTCTTTAATTTTCGAAGTCTTTCGCGCGCAGTTAGTGAAGCGCAAGCACCAAGCAACGGACCGCAGTAGGCGCGTGAAGGACGAGTACCGGGCTAATAGTTCCGTAATTCGAGAGGACGTTTCGGCAGTGACAGTAGTATTGTGTACCGTTTTCTCCGCGCGTTTTTCTTCTTCCGTGTCCATACCTGTCGTATAATAATCTTTGAATTCTCTCGTAGAGGTGGCGAGGAAGGAAGGCCCCTGCCACCAGAGTGAATTCGTAGCAAGTGCATCTCCGCTTAAACCCCGAGAAGCGGGATCGGCGGGGTTATCTTTCGAGCGAATATGGTGCCAAGCATCCGGAGAATAGAGGTTTTGTATTTCGGCAACTCTATTGGCAACAAAGGTTTTCCATTTGGATGGTCGACCCTGTAACCAACTAAGAACGATCATCGAATCTGACCAAAGATATATCTTAGCATCGTGCAACTGTAAAACATGAAGAACGCGTTTAACGAGTCGAGACAACAGTACAGCGGCACACAATTCAAGTCGCGGAAGAGATACCTGTTGGAGGGGGGCCACCTTGGTTTTTGCCATGACTAATCCGACGAGAGGCTTCGCGGCGGTCTCGAATGATCGAATGTAAACAACCCCGGCATATGCTTTCTCCGAGGCATCAGCGAAACCGTGTATCTCGAGCACGTGTTTACTGTTTATCCCCACCCAGCGAGGCATTTTGACAGCCGAAATACAAGCAAGACTGTGCGAGTGAGTCGCCCAGTATTTAGTCTGCGCGGGTGGCAGCGGGTCATCCCAATCAAGTTTTAAAAGCCAGAGTGTTTGTAGGAATATTTTGGCCGTAACAGTAACCGGGGCCAAAAAACCTAGCGGATCGTAGACAGAAGCCATCTCCTTCAACACTTGTCGTTTGGTTATCGTGATCTGAGGGTCGCGAGGTTTTAACTCGAAGAGGAAGAAATCTCCCGCGGGCTGCCACCGTACTCCCAGTAGGGAAAAAATGGTTTCGGCTGAGCTGTCACCCGGGGATGCAACTTGCTCGGCCGACAGATGGTCAAGCAACTTTGGATCATTGGAAGTCCACTTCCTCAGTGTGAAGCCGCCCGCCTTGAGAGCGCCAATCAACTGCTTTTGGACTTCGAGGGCTTCTTCAATCGTCGAGGCCCCGGAAAGTACATCGTCCATGTAAACCTCAGATCTCAAGCATTCAGCAGCCAAAGGATAGCGGCTCTCTTCGTCGATACTGAGCTGACGTATGGTACGCATAGCAAGGTAAGGCGCGCAAGAAAGACCGTAAGTGACCGTACGTAGCCGATACTCGTTTACCTCACCATCAGAGTCGCGTCGCCACAATATACGTTGTGAGTCGAGATCCTCGTCAGCAAGCCAGATTTGCCGATACATCTTCTCCATGTCGGCCGCGAATACGATGGTATGACACCGCCAACGTAGTAATAAATCCGGAATCTCGGGCAAAAGGTTGGGTCCCGCGTGCAATAGTTCATTTAAAGAGATTCCAGTCGTGGTCTTACTAGATCCATTGAAAACGACGCGTAGTTTAGTCGTCGTACTAGACTCTCGCCAAACGCCGTGATGCGGCAGATAGTAAATTTTGGTATTTTCTCTTTTCACAGTAGCGAGTTCCATGTGATTTAGAGCAAGATACTCTTCTAGGAAAGCGTGGTACCGTTCGGCAAATTCCTTTGAAGTAGAGAAGCGTTTTTCTAGTTTCGAAAGCATTGTCGAAGCGGTTTTGCGCGAATCACCGAGCAGCGAGAGATCTCTCTTGAAAGGGAGTCGTACGATGTATCGGCCAGTAGGGTCACGCGTGTGTGTACGAACGAAACTTTTCTCGCAATCGTCCTCGTCCGCGGTCAGCTCAGTAGAGGAGGGAGGGGAAGCTACCTCTTCCAACGACCAAAATCTTTGTAGCAAAGTGCTGATATCATCGTCGACCGAGTAATGTAGTATTATGCGACGAGAGTGTGAAGGAGAGTTTTTAACTTCTCCCGGCGGACCAGTGACAATCCACCCCAGTGTCGTGGCTTGCGCGACGGGGGACCCCGCCGCGCCCTGACGCAGACCTTCGCGAATAATCAGCGCGTAAACATCGGCTCCCAGTAAAAGCTCGATGGGTTGTCGAGAAGCGAAGTCAGGGTCAGCAAGTTCTAAATTCGCAAGATGAGACCATGTGGTCGGACCGGCGGTTGTAGGTGGCTCGTAGTTTGACAATCGCGGAAGGATGACAGCGTCTACGGAGTAAGACGTCGTAGGATCTAATCGCGATGACACGGTCAAATTCACCCTTCCTCGAGGTCGGCTTCGCATAGAGTCGACCCCCTCCAGCGGTACGTTAAAGGGTTTGCGAGGTAATTTAAGGCGTTGCACGATGCTTTTTCCAATCAGAGAGACTTCGGAGCACGGGTCGATTAGAGCGCGAACGAAAATTCTTTCTCCCGGGCAAACATCTACTCCCACGATTGCAGTAGCTAGAATCAAAGTTTGGCTCATCCGCGTACAATTAACAGTTTTAACGACAGGCTTGGACACGGAGGAGGCAGCATCGAATTTCTCTACCGAGTTGGTAGTTTCCTGAGGAATGTGTAATGTTGTATGATGCTTATCTAAGCACGTTTGGCAACGTTTACTGGACTTGCAATCGCGGACATGGTGGTTCGACAGACAATTGAAACAAATGTTTTTTTCAGTTACCAAAGTCCTCCTCTCCGGGGGCGCAAGGCTCTTAAATCTAGGGCAGAAAAGAATGAAATGTTCCTGCTGGCACAGGCGGCACTTCGACGTTCCGGTTGAACCCGTGACGGCGTGCACCTTCGGTCGGCGTGATGTCCCGCGAGGAGCAGCAGCTGGAGTGGGGGTCCTCCTCTCAGTAGATGGAGTGGGTGGCCTTCTGTCGTCAGATGGAGCAGCGAGGTGCGATGAAGCAGAGGTGGTGAGCAGGTTGCAAGAAGGCAACGAGGATACAGTCAAGGACCGCAGCCGTGCCCTCAGAAAATCGGATAATTGGGAAAAAGTCGGCAGTTTCTCTTTTCCCTCCAGCGTTGTTTCCCAGCTCAATCGAATCTCGCCATCCAAACGTTGCACGGTGATATAATTGAGCCAATCGCTCCAATGCTCGACGGGACGTTTTAGAGCCGCTAACGCCTCAACGGCGTTCTGTGTTCCGTGAAGCAAAGTCTTCAGTTCAGAAGCACATTCCGTCTTCATGCACGGTAGAGACAAGAGAGCGCCAAGTTGCGCATTGACCAGCACGGAAACATTGTCGTATTCCTTCTCGAGAAGTTTCCACGCTCTCGAAAAGTCTTCGTTGGTGATTGGAATATGTCTCAACCGGTCAGCAGCTTCACCCGTAACGCTTGTCTTTAGGTAATGCAGGCGTTCGACATCGGTGAGGTGTTTGTTGTCAATCACCATCGAGCGAAAGAGATCCCGGAAACTGGTCCACTTAGTAAAATTTCCGTCGAATGGTGTGAGGACAATTTTTGGCATCGCCGGCCGTTTGGGTTGTTGCTGGTCAGTAACGGTTCCCGGTTGGACAGTAGTTGTTCCCAGAAACTTCTTTAAACCCGCCTTTTCCGAAAGGTAGGCTTCTTCCGTCTCATCGTATAGATTATTGGCGAAATACCGGCATTTACTCGTGACCTCGTCTAGTTTAGAGCGCAGCGTATCGTCGTTGGAGGTAAATTCGAGCCAGTAGGTCTCCAACAACTCGAGTCTAGCTTCAACGGTATCCCGATTAATGTTGTCGGCTCCCTTTTTCTTCAAATTCTCGATCATACGAGAGATTTGAATCGCTAACGTCTCCTGTTTTTTGAGAAGAGCCTCCATGTTCGAACGTAACCGTTGGGCAAAGTCAAAGGCACGAATGTTTTGGTGAGACAAGTCGAACAACACTCACCGAGCTCGCAACCGTTAATTTGAATTCGAGCACTTCCACCACACGTTTTTCGGAGTTTCGCACAAAAATCCGGCTCGAAGGACCACTAATTTATGTTCAATAAGCGTAGAAGGTTTTCGTGGAAGGGAGCAATGTTCAATAAAGCACAGAAGGATAGTAGATTAGCGTGTTACCAGTTTGTCCACTTTATTAAAATTTCCTTAATTATCACTCACAAAACCCAAATTAACTCTTAGTCAAAAAAACCCGACACCACTTGTAACTATTAAAGTAAGCGAGAAAATAGTAGTATAAGTAATTTAAAGGAACTGGCACAAGAAGCGCAAGGGCCTGAATCCTTTTCATAAGAACAGTAGTTTTCTTAGAAGGCGTTGAAGCGTAACTGCCGTTTGGCAAGCAATTAGCAGTGACGATCCTGTTCGAAAGGTGGGGGGAGAGGCGACGAGGGACCTCTGTTTGTCTAGATTCCTTATTATGATTTTGGCAGGCCCGTCGCCTCTCCCCCCGTCCTACCTTGTCACACGTGTCGCCAAGGCGCTCGCGTGATCCGAAACATTCAAGCTATTGTCCCCCGGGTTACATTTCGTCCCGGGGGCAGTACAGATGTTTCGCCTTTCGGCGAGGGCTATTTAATAATAAATATTTTTGGTGGGGGGTGTGTGGCGTGGGGGCTCTAGGCCCCCGGCGTGGCTAATAAATAAACATATAAAAACGCATATACGCACACACACGCACACGTCAATAAATAAATAAATATAATAAAAAGGTAAGCGGCACGAGCCTTGTCATAATTAAAAGTAAAATATACAATTCTTGGAACGGTCCGCAGCACGCCGGAAAGTATTAAAATTTACATACTATAGAGAGATGACTAGATATGCTAGAGGGAGAGATAGAGAGAAACATAGAAAGAAAGAGTATAGGAAAAGAATAGGGGAAGAACTGAAGACGAAGAAAGACTAAAAAGACTAGATAGATATAAATAAACGTAAAAGAGAATAAAGATGACAGTGGCGTGCTGCGGGTTCGTTGCCCTCGCTAAAATTTAAATAGTTAAAATATACATAGAAATGAAAGAGAAATAATGAAGAAGTAAATAGGAAAATAGATAGAATAAAATAAAATACATCGACGTAGGGCAGAAATACAATCTTATACAGGGCCAGAAGGGCCCTGAGTCAAGGTACGGGCCTCGTGCCTCATGTCGACGTCGCAGGTACTGTTTCGGGGCGCAATAGTGCTCTCGCTGGTCCGAGGGAGGAGAGCCAAGGGGGAGGCCACATTCACCGCTGGCGGGGGTAGGGTGACATCCACAGAAGGGACGGCGGCAGGAGCGGCGGCGTACTGTCGCACTCCCGAGACGTGCTCCACGTAGATGTCCCGGCCCCAGCGAATGGTCTCAGAGACAATGAGCCTGCGCATCAAGCCGGCGTACTTCTTGCCGATGCGCAAGAGCTTGAGCACAGACTCATTGTCCTGATCCCATGAGCCGAGGGCCCCTACGACGATCGCGTCGGTCACAACTCGGTAACCCTGCTCTTCGAGAACGGCACCGATGGGGAGGTACTTCGAAATTTTCCTCTCCCTCGCGGCGTGGAATGCCTCGATGCCATTCTCGAAGGTCACGGTCACGTCGATGATCACGACGCTCTTCGAGGGCTCGTGCCGAACAACAATGTCCGGACGAAGCGCCTCTAGATCGTCGGTGAGACCCTCGACCCTCTGATTTACCCTTAGGGTCCCAGGCAGTCGGCAGGCTCGCGCTATTCGCGAGACGACGGCGTCGTGGCGTAGCTGCCATGCAGCCGAGTGAGGCCGACAGTGACATATGACGTGGGGAAGAGTCTCCAGGTTCTCCCCGCATCGCCGGCAACGCTTGTCACCCTCACCCCAGCGTCTTGCTCCGTTAAGAGGCAAGACGTTGAGGCGAGCTCGGTGGACGAAGCGCCAGTCAGCAAAGCGGGTGAAACTGCCGCCACGGAGGAAGTGGTTAGACACCTTCGTCCGCGACGACACCCCGAAAACTTTCCCCTGGTCAGGCTTGGAGACCAAGCGATGGCTGTAGAATTCTGTCACTGCCGATCTCAATCGGTGCAACACCTGGCTTCGCGCCACCGGTGTTACGACCGTCGTGCGCCCGCGGGAGCCCCGGAGTCTAATACCCAGTTCCAGTCTCTCAGCGCACCACTCCCATCGCAATTGGAGCGAATTACTCGATCGCCGCGCCGCATTTCGAGCCCTCGACCACAATGTGGAGAAGTCCCAACTGGTCCTGGCGAACTCCCCCTCCAGTGAGCCGGAGAGGTAGGTCGCCAGGTCCTGATCGGTAGGTGTACGACCGATTTTCCTGGCTACAGCCTCCCTCAGAGAATCTCTGGCCAACCCGCTGATCGCCGGATCAGGCGCCGTCAGAAGACGATACGCATGACCGATGACCAGAGCGTCGGCCAGGTCAGCAAGCGGAAGGAGTCCACAACCACCCCTGCTGGGGGGGAGGTAGACAACCTCCGCGCTGGCTCTCTCAGGGAGGTTGAGCCAGGACTTCGCGAGCTTTCTAACAAGCTTATCCGCGGTTTTTAAGGGACCCTTCTCCACATGGGCTCCCCGGAGCAAGAAGTCGAGACGGGGTAGGATAAAAGATCCCACCGTCTCGCATTTTTGCCACGGGGCGAGGAGGGAACGATCAACGGCGTGAAGATCGCGAATCAGCTCCTCGATCGACAAGAGCGGTGTCTGCTTGACTTGGAATCCCGTGGGGACTCCGAGGTGCTCATATGGCACACCTGCTGCCAGAGACTTCAGCCCTTGACCCTGCAAGCTGAAGCAGGTGGGGACAGCTCGGCGAGAGCCTCTGCTGTCCTGGTGAAGTGTAGCACACTTCGCCGGGTTGAACCGAAGTCCAAGCCCACCTGCTGCAGCTTCCACTGTACTCAACAGTGTGTCCATTCCCCCCGGGGTGTCCGCGATCAAAACAAGATCGTCGGCGTAAGCGAGGATGTTGTACCGCCGGCCGTGCAACGTGTACCCCACCGAGGTCACGGATGCTGCTCGCAGCACCGGTTCCAAGGCGAGGTTAAACGCCACAGGGCTCAGAGGACAACCCTGCTTCACCCCGGAGAGGATGGGGACAGGGTCAGTAAAGCCCTGTGAGGTTCTCACCCGAGTGGTGCACCCGTCATACAACCCTTCCACAATATTGCGGAAGGGGAGGGGCACCTGGGCCTCCGCGAAGGCGTGGTATATGGTGGAGTGGGGGATCGAGCCGAACGCGTTCGACAGATCCAACCACGCCACCACGACCTGACTCTTGCCCCTGCGTGCGTCGTTGAGGATCTCCTGCAACGTGTAGTTGTGTTCGTAACACCCCTCACACGGCAGGAAACCCTTTTGCTGGGGGCTGAGCCTCCCATTTTGCAATGCCCACGAGACAAGTCGGTCGGCCAGCACCGCTGCAAAGAGTTTAGGGGTCGTGTCGGACATGGCCAATGGCCGCCAGTTCGACAGGTCCATCCGGTCGCCCTTCTTGTGTATCAACACAGTATTGGAGGACTTCCAAGAAGAAGGGACCGACTCCAACCGACGGATCATATTGAAATAAGCAGTCAGAATGCTGCAGCTCGGGTCAGCCTTCCTGAGGTCACGGTAAGATAGACCGTCGGGACCCGGAGCGGAGTTTGACATCCGTCTGAGCCGCCGGTCTACCTCACTCACTCCGAAAGGCTGGACCAGAGCTGCATCACTCGATGCTGTTGGAGCCTCGGATGGAAAGCCGAGAGGCCCAGAGGCTGGTGGCGTACTCGCAGGTGAGTACATGTTCCGGAAGTGCTCGGTGACCTGGTCCTTAGGGACCTGGCACTGCGCCGGGGCGCCCATGAGCACCTCCTGAACAGCACGCCTGCGGTTTTGCCTGAAGAGCCTCTGGATGCGTGTAGCCTCTCTGACTTGGTCCGTTCCCCTTGGCGTCACTCCTTCGTGACGCCCGGACGGACCTGTGACTGGCGTGTTCACGACACGCCCCCTCTCTCTCGCGTTGGTGGTAGGCCTCCCACCTGTACGCCCTCCAACTCCCGCAGATTGCGACCCGAAGCGCTTGAAGAAGGCAGCGATTTGCGTCGCTACCTCCTCCAGATCTTGAGAGTTGTCGACAGCTTCGGCCAAGTCGATCAGTAGGCCCCTCTCCGTCGCCAGCGCGGCTTGCTCTCTTCTAAGAGATGCGCGCGGGCGAGGATTGGGCTGACCGACAGGCGTAGGACGTCGATGCTCCGAGTCTCGCGTGAGTTGGGGAGTCGTGGGCACCCTAACGACGCCCGAAGGGGCATTCGTCCGCCCAGCAGGGACCGTAGCACCTGTCGTGCTACCACTCTGGTTCGATCTCCCAGGGTTATTCCCACCCATACTTCTAAACCGCGACGCGTACCCACCCATTCGGAACAATAAATCGCGTAAATCGCGGGACCGGTCCACCCGCGCGGCGTCCCCAGGAACACGGCTGCTCACCGGACGTGAGCTGCGGCCGTCTCCTGCCGTCGCCCCTCGCTGCGCTCCCCTGCGCTGCTGACGGGAGGGTGGGGGTTGATTCCTCACCCTCGGTGCGGCGGTGGTGGTGATGGCGGTGATGGTGGTGGTGGTAGTGGCTCCCCTTGAGGCTCTAGTAGCGGCCGGATCTGGCGGGGGTGTAGGGGGACGCTGGGCCCTCGCAGGTGGTCGGCGTGGAGGCTCCGGCGTCCTGACGTCCTCCGCTGATGGTCTGCGGGTCGGTGTCGTCCTCTGCAGCGATGTCTGCGGGTTCGGCGACCTAGACAGGGGCATAGAGAGAGACGGAGATGAAGGCGACGAAGACAGAGCTCGTTGGCGGCGGCGTCGTCTTCTCGAGGCGGCGGACTGCCACGGCAGGGGGGAGTAATCATCTTCCTCACCCCCTCCTCTTCCCTCTCCTCGATGGCCGGAGGGGAGGGGCTGGAGGCTGTCCGGGCGGGGCCAGGGGACACCGTCACTTCCTCGATGGGGGGGAGGGAGGGGATGGCAGGCACAGGCCACGCCTTCTTCGCTCCTCTCTCTCCTCACCCCGCGAGGGGTTTCGAGGTCATGATAGACCCCCCGCTGACGGTGGTGGTGACGGTGGTCGTTGTTAATGTGGCAGGCGCCACACAGGGGACCACGCAGCCATCTCTCGCACCTTCCTCTTCCCCATGGATGGTGGGAGGGGAACAGGGGGAGGTGGAGAGAGCCCTCAGGATGGCGGTGAGGGGAGGGCTGCTGGGCATTGCAGTCGATGACTCGGGCGGGAGTGATGATGCCCGAGACATCGACCGCAGCCGTCTTCCTTCGGTGTGGTCTCCTGGTGGGGCCGCAGTGACCACCGTCGCGCCTGCTGTGACGGCGGCGTAGGTGGGGGATGCCGCCGTCCTGATCACCGAGGTGAACGATCGCGGACTACTGTCCGGATGTAGGGTTGGGTTAGAGGGGTTTGTGGGGGCGCAAGGCCCATCCCTCTTCCCAACCCCTCTCAGTGACCGCTTCGTGCCGGGCTTCGGAGCCGCCTTCCTCCTGGTGGTGGTGGTGGTGAGCGCAGCCGTCCTCCTCTTCACGCTCTCGAGCTCTACCGGCACGCTGGCTCCCCTGCTCCTTGTAACCGGCCCCCTCGGGCTGGTGGGTGGGGCCTTCGTCTTAGGGGAGACCGTCGACCCCCTCGTCCTCCTCGCCGGCCCACTGTTGGACAGAGTGGGGGGCGAAGAGGGGGTCGACTTGCGTGTCGGTAGGCTCCGGCTGGTCCGCTGGACGGCTCCGGGCCCGGCTCTTCTATTGGCAGCAGGCGCTGCCCTGGTCCCTGGTGGTGATGACCCTGGAACAGACTCCAAACTTCTTTTCGTCGCGCCGCCTCGTTTCGTCGTCGTCGTCGCTGTTGTCCTCGTCGTTGTTGTAGGGGGCGAGGGCAGTTTGCTCATGGCGACCGTGGCAGGTGGTGTGGCCGTCCTCGTCCTCGATGTGACCGGGGGCGGCGGGGGCGTCGTGGACTTCCGTGGGGGAGCCCTCGGCGCCGCCGCCGCTGCCGGTTTCGTCCCTGAGGTCGCCTTCGATGGTGGGGGCGTGGTCGAGGGTCGGCCAGCCTCGGTCCTCCTCCTCGTGGGGGGCGGGGGCGGAGGGGGCGTCGTCGACTTCCGCAAGGGAGCCTTCGACGCCGCCGCCGCCGCCGCCGTCCTCGTCCTCGTCGTCGCCGTAGATGGTGGGGGCGTGGTGGAGGTCCTGGTGGCCGATGTCCTTGTCCTCGTCGGTGCCGGGGGCGGCGGGGGCGTCGTCGACTTCCGTAGGGAAGCCGCCGGCGCCGCCGCCGTCGCCGACCTCGTCCTCAGGGTCGCCTGCGATGGTGGTGGCGTTGTAGAGGTCCGGGAGGTCGCCGCAACTGCCCTCGCCCTAGACGTCGCTGTGGTGGTGGTGAGCGTCGTCTGTCTCGTCTTCGTCGCCTGTTTCGTCCCCGTCGTAGCCCCTCTCCCCGCAGTAGACGGCCCAAAGGGCAGTCTTTGTTGCGTGAGGGAGGACGACGCAGTTCGTCGCGTCGTCGTCGAGGTCGTCGTCGTCGTTGTCGTCGATGTCGACGTGGCAGCTGCACGGGTGGTCGGTGCAGCTGCGGGGCCCGATGGTGATGGAGCATGGGCCCCTCCGGAGATCGGTGTCATCGTCGCTGCAGGCCGCAGACCATCCGCCGTCGTCGTCGTCGTTGTCGTCGTCGTCGTCGGCGTCGTCGTCGAGGTGGTGGTGACGGTGGTTGGGCCAGCTCCGGTCGCGGACCTTAAAATTGACTCGGGCCTCCCTCGGCCCGAGGAATTAATGCTGGTCGCCGAGGAGGGGGACCTCACGGTGGTAGGGGCAGCAGTAGTGAGGGGGATCACATAGGCTCCCCCTCTCCCACAACGACTTGGTCGCGGCCCGTCCGTGTGGGCGGCGAGGTGGTGAGCCTTTACGTAACGCAGGGGGAATGCCCCCGTGCCGTGCTCACCACACACGCCGCAGCGATGGACCACGATGTGGCCCGGATGGCATTTTTTGGCATGCTTAACCAAGTCGTTGTGGGTCTTATAGACCCCACTGGTCCTCGTGCCCGGTTTGCCGTAGCATTCCGGACATCGGAATTCCCCCGGGAATGGGAATTCAATGTAAATTGTTAGTGGACTGTTCGTCGGTCCAGCCATTGTAGAACACACTGTGCGGGGGGGACTCGAGCAGGAAAAATAGATAAAATAAAAAGAACAATAATAACGTTGGACGGTACAAGTAAAATAGAAGTCAAGAATAAATAAGTTGACGTTAAAACACAGTAGCGGACAATAAAATATGAATAGTAAATAAATAAGACAACGACGATTAAATAGAATATGTGTAAATAAAATAAATAAAAACAAGGACTAGAAATAAATAGATAAAAATAAATATAGTTTAATCGTCGAAGAAATAAAATGAAATGTATTAACTATAATAAAATGAATTATGTTATAAGTGTTTGTGTGTCGACCAGTGTTGGAGGCGTGCAGTTCAGCGAGTATAAATATCGAAAATGACTAGAATAGAGTAGATTAGAATAATATACAATAAGTGAGCAACGAGTGCAGTCAATACGGTTAAAAAGTGGCAGAGTAAAGGGCTGCAATTATCCTGTGTTAAAATCAGAGTTGGTCGACAGTACAAGACACACGAAGAAAGAGATAGAATAAATAGATAAAATAAAATAAAATAAGACAAGTGGCCGACTCCTATAGAAAAGAGAAGAAGAGAATGAAGGAATAAAGAGACAGAAATAGAGTAGTATGAAAAGGGAAAATAAAATAGAGCGGAAGATAGAAGGATCGAAAGAGGTTATAGAAATGAAAAGTGACAGCGAAGGAAACTACCTTGATCGGCGAGTGGTACCGACCAGGGGGGACACCTAGCGGCGGATCGAGAAACCCGTTCGGGCTTCTCGTGCAAGGATCGTCCGCTAGAGGGCTGCACCGGTACTTGGCGGTGCTCTGAAAATTCGCTCAGCACGATGACTGAGCGATTTCAGAGGCCTACACGGACCGGTGACCGACAGGAATAAGCCGAATTAATTTAATCGAATAAATCGATCAAACAATTCGGTGGTCTCGACGCGAAGCAAAGTCTTCGAGCCGATTCGCAGCGAAACTAAGCAACTGCTTATAACGCTGTGCGTTCCGACGTGCCGGTATTCAACGAGAAGATGTTAAATAATTAACTAATAGAACTACCGGCACAGGCTTTCGCCCAAATTTCACAGTAACAATAATCGATAAATTCGGAATAGTATTAAACAACCAGCAAGCTGATTGTTTAACACAGTCTTCGAATAAATCGACAGAGTTAACTTGTGAAATTTATCGAAACACACACGTGGCAGTTACGAAATTCCGAGCAAACGACCGGAATCCTTTGTTCGCGTGACCGGGAAGGAGACGTTAATTGTTGTGGAATTTGTCCTGACAAACAATTAGCAGAGCTAACTGTCGACAAGACAAAGACTCACAAACAACGAACGAAAAGGTAGGAAGAGGGAGATAGAAGTGCGATACGGCGCACGGGAAAAGACGCGAAATAGAAGAGGGGAGTCAACCACTTACCCCCGCTCGAGGTCCGCACAGGTGTCCACTTTAATCCCGGAGGTAATCCTTTCCAGTGGTGTCGCTACTGTTGAGGTCCTCCTTCTCGACAGCCAGTTGCGCCCCGATCGCTCCTCGGCTCGGCGTTGTAATCCGGTGGAAGCACTTATGAAAACTCGCGGTTTCGCGGAACGCTTAAAACTTCTCGCCGTACTCGTAATTATCGAGGAGCAGAAACTCCCTCGATTCTTGGAAGCTGCGGGTCAGCAAGCAGATGTAAATGCTTAGCAACAGTTAATGGGCCACTCCACACGGCACTGCAATGCGTGGCCGACCCGCGACCGAGGGGGAGCAAGCCCCAACCGCTCAGTCAACTTCCAAAAATCGAGTTAATATTCTGACTCCTCGATGAGGAGTGTATCAGATATTAAGCTGATAAGAACAGATAAAAGGCACTTTATTCTTCAAGCAATCGTCCCCCGGGTTACATTCGTCCCGGGGGCGGTACAGTCTTTTTTGCCTTTCGGCGAGGGCTAATAAATTTAGAAATAAATAATATAGTTGGTGGGGGGTGTGTGGCGTGGGGGCGCTAGGCCTCCAGCGTGGCAAAACATTATTATAAATAAATAAATACATAAGACGCTCAGACGCACACACACACACACGCACACGTCAATAAATAGTTAGATATATAAAATAAGCGGCACGAGCCTTGTCAAAAGTTTAAAAGTAATTTCGTGGAACGGCCCGCAGCACGCCATAAGGAGTTAAAACTTATGCATTAAGAGATGACTAGATAACAAGAAACAGTATAGGACAGAAAAACATAAGCTATAGCAATATAAATAGGAGAAAAGAATAGGAGAAGAACTAAAAGAAATGAACTGAAAAGACTAGAGAAATACAATAAAACAAAAAAGAGAATAAAGAAGACAGAGGCGTGCTGCGGGCTCGTTGCCCTCGCTAAGATTAAATAAATAAATAAGTACATAGAAACAGACAAATAGATAAAAGATAAAAAAAGAAACGTTATATAGGGCCAGAGGGGCCCTGTGTCAGAGTATGGGCTGAGTGCCCTATGTCGCTGCCATCGCTATTATTATTATAATTTGCTCGGGGCGCAATATTCTCGGTGGCTCGAGGGAGGGGAGCCAGGGGGGGTGTCACCATCACTGCTGGCGGGGGTAAGGCCAAATCCGCGGGAGGGACGGCGGCAGGAGCGGCGGCGTACTGCCGCACTCCCGAGACGTGCTCCACGTAGATGTCCCGGCCCCAGCGAATGGTCTCAGAGACAATGAGCCTGCGCATCAAGCCGGCGTACTTCTTGCCTATTCGCAAGAGCTTGAGCACAGGCTCATTGGCCTGATCCCATGAGCCGAGGGCCCCCACGACGATCGCGTCGGTCACAACTCGGTAACCCTGCTCTTCGAGAGCGGCACCGATGGGTAGGTATTTGGAAATTTTCCTACCCCTCGCGGCGTGGAATGCCTCGATGCCGTTCTCGAAGGTCACGGTCACGTCGATGATCACGACGCTCTTCGAGGGCTCGTGCCGAACAACAATGTCCGGACGAAGCGCCTCTAAATCGCCGGTGAGGCCCTCGACCCTCTGATTAACCCTTAAGGTCCCGGGCAGTCGGCAGGCTCGCGCTATTCGCGAGACGACGGCGTCATGGCGTAGCTGCCATGCATCCGAGTGAGGTCGGCAGTGACATAATACATGGGGCAAGGTTTCCATGTTTTCCCCGCATCGCCGGCAACGCTCATCACCCTCGCCCGAGCGTCTCGCCCCATTAAGGGGTAGGACGTCGAGGCGAGCTCGGTGGATGAAGCGCCAATCAGCGAAGCGGGTGAAGCTGCCACCACGGAGGAAGTGATTGGACACTTTCGTCCGCGATGACACTCCGAAAACCTTCCCCTGATCGGGCTTGGAGCCCAGGCGGTGACTATAGAACTCAGTCACCGCCGACCTCAGTCGGTGCAACACCTGGCTTCGCGCCACTGGTGTTACGACCGTCGTGCGCCCGCGGGAGCCCCGGAGTCTAATACCCAGTTCCAGTCTCTCAGCGCACCACTCCCATCGCAATTGGAGCGAATTAAGCTGCCTTCATACAACGGCGCTGGCGCTGAGCGCCATCACCAAAAGTCATAAATTTCGAGCGCGGGTTGACGGGCCCCTGCTGGGCCTGCCTGGGGAAAAGGTTTCCATGGGCTCCCCACTCCTGCACAGGAAAACTGTCGATAGCTCTCCTTTAAGACATCATGGAAATAGTCAACCTTCCTGCCACTTGGTGTGGATTCTCCTCTTCTTAAATAGTAATTTAAAATAATTATTAGAACATCTTTCTAATTCGATTTGAAATTTAGTTGTTCCCCCATTTTTATTATTATTATTATTATTATTATTATATACGGAACGAGGTCCTTTTATACGAATGTATACAGTTTTTACAGTATAACTGATAAAAACAAAAAAAAAGAAAATCTTAACCTAAGTCTTAACTAAAATTTACAAAAGAATGGACCGCGCGAAACTAAACAAATACAGGTATGATTAACAAATAGTATTGCGCAATTTTGTTTTGAATGCCTGTAACGTGCCATTAAAAAAAATCGATATTATTGTAAAATATGTTCGAGCTAGCAATAATGCGATTTAATGGATTTATTACTCCATACGAGGATTTGGAAAATTATTTGCAACAACTTGTTGCCATCTTTTTCAGGTAACCTGGCAATTCCTGTGTGTACATATTATTACACGGTTGCAACGTTGCCATCAACGAAACTTTTAACTTCCGGTGATACCTTATTCTTTTATCTTCATCATCGGAAGTTAAGAAATTCGTCGATGAGAAGTTTCCAATATTATGGTGCTCGTGGCAATAATGAAGGTAGAAGACGTTGTACCGTTCGTCCGTTAGCTTAAGCCTTAAGCCCATCAGCTTTATGACAGGTAAGGACAGGTACCGGGCTACTGTAAAAATGAGGCTATTGTAGAAATAAGTCCCTTTGACCAGCGTTATAATTTCTTTATGACCACTGTCCGACGTAAACGCGAAGGAAAACACGTGGTCAACACTTGGCGGAAGGGACTTCCTCATACTAAATAATAATGTATCAACTCACAATCCACAGCACGTGTTTACTGTAAAGTAATTTGCGCGGGCCCCGACTTCTCCGGCGAAATAAAAATGCTAAATCCTGGCATTGTAAAAAACAGCGCATTCAGTCGTCCCTGCTGTAGATGTTCATTGTTCCTGCATATACCTGCAATCCGAAGTGTCTACCTTTTTTCACTGAATTTCAACGGCTGCATATATGCGGACACCTTTAAGTTGTTTCAGTTAAAAACACATGTTTTTTCCGCCATTAATTTGCCGAATATTTTAAATAAATTGGGTGTTCTCCCAGCAAGTAAGTATTCAACAATTTGGAAGAGGAATGAGGACTAGGATAGCTCTTCTATCCACTCCTGTTAAAAATATGATGTCGAAATTAGTCGAAAATAATTATTCTCGAATATCTTGTAAACTATTCGTCGCGTTTCAATGAAGTGTCACGTCCGGTGGTCCAGCCATTGACAATAATTGATACGAATAATCATATATACATATTTTTCTTATTTTTGTTCAATATTTTCTCTCATAATGTTGCGTGGGAAACGTTAAAAACGAATAAAATAATTATCACACATTATATCATATTCGCGAGCGATAGGAAATAAGCTAGAACATAATACGTGGAGCAAACGAAGAAACAAGAGCACCCATAGACGATATTCAGCACGTCATTGTAATAAGCATTTCTAAACGAAATTAAATATCAAGAAGACAGAACGCAGTAGAGATGAAATACAAACTGCTGAGAACACTCCAGATGAACGTGCCGAACAGAAGATCCAGCCAGGAGCAAGGAAGATGCAAAACTTGAAAATGCAGACGACAAATTTGATAAGATAACTTTTGCGAAGGAAAGACGACCCATTCCCACGGAGATATGGCTTAGAACAAAGGTTTAGAAACTATAAAAGGATGGCTCCTCATCAGGAGCCTCAGTAAAAATCGAAAGTCCAGCTAGTTCACATAAAAATATAAAGTCCGGAGTCAAGTTATACTGTTTAAATTCAGTGAAGTTAATTAGCGAGATTAACCCGCTGGAATTAGTTCATTTGTTCATTTGTTAATTTGTTCAATTTACCGACACGACAACAACAACAGCAACTACAGCAACAACAGCAGCTCCAACAGCAGGTTCAGAGAGCAACAACAACAACACCAACAGCAGCTTCAAGACTATTCTCCGCAACATCTCGCAAGCGAATTCAAACGAAAGATCATCTACGGTAAATACCGATCCGCAATTATTGTAAACTTATAACTGTATGTACCTTGAATTTGATTAGTTAAAATATACTCTTGTTGTATTAAATCAAATTTAAATTTAAAATCATTTTTAAAGTCTGCACCTAACGTCGATTTCAACAACATATATTAAAAATCTTCAATTAACCGAACCGAAGCCGGTGTATGCAGTGTCACGTCGTCCGTTTCCCGGAAGGGGAAGCGGGGCGACTACGGGTCTTTAAAAGGCGTTTTAGCCGGGCCTCGGTCGGTCGCGCGACACGTGGTCCGCCCGCGACAAACAGATCCTACGTGCTTCGGGTTCCTCCGCTAATATTCGGGTCGCGAACGAGAAATCGGGCGCCAGGTACGTTATCGTACCACGCGAAAAAGCCGGAAAATGGCTTACGACTCAGCGGACGATTCCCGAAACAACAGGCTCTGCGCGAAGACCTAGGATAGCTCGGTGAAGGGCCAGGGACTCGAGGAGCGGACGGGACATCCCCCGCGACGGGAACGTTTCTCACGAGGAAAGAATGAGACAGTATTTCGGCAAAATGAGCGTTTATTCGCTATTGTCCAGTTGCTGACGAGAGTCGGCAACAAATATAAAATTTTACCGGCGCTTTTACAATGAATTAACGGCAGGTCGGCAGCCGTTCGCGCGAGATCGAAGTTTCACTATCCCTACGCGTCGAGCTCGGCAGTCACAGGATTCCGCGTGAATTGTACAAGCCTTTACGGCACGAATCTACCGAACTCAGATGGAATACGCGATTCCCTCCGCGACTGTGTCGAAGGATGCGGCAAAACGATCTTCATGAACGAAACGGGCACGTCGCGTCGTCCCACCGTGGGCAGCCTCGAGGAAGAACGATTCTCTACATTAAATTCGGCACGTTCCGGATCGTCCCCGCGCGAGGTTCCGGCAACGTGATCAACCACGGCCGTCTCGACGTTCCGCGTGTCGATTTCCCTCTTTGGGCAACGCAGACGGACACGTGGTACGCGACGCGAAGAACGATAACTCGCAAATAACACTCCCGAGCCAACACGAATCAAGTACTACGGAATTAACGCAAAGCCTGACCGGCACTTACCAAACGAAGCTGGACGTTTCGTCTCGGCAGTTGCAAACGACTTATTTGATATACGCAATTTTACAAGGACTAGGTTCTTGGCGATCCTACGGCACAGTGACCCAATTCCCTTAGGCTCGGGAACGCGGAAGCGAGGCGTCCCCCTACTCCCTCAACTATTTCCGCCGGCGCGACACTCGGGCCTATCGCGGTGGTTCTCGCGGCAGGGGCGGCTCGCGTGCTCTTGTCCCCCCGAGTCCCCGACAATTTGTAGTTTCGCCGAAGACGACTTTCTTCGATGTCGCGGTGCGCGGTGAGGTTGGAACGGGCCATTCCGGCAGTCTTCTCTTTGGGGCGCTCCGGATGAGGGGCGATGAGGTTGAGCTGGTGTTAATCTCGAATCCCCGAATTCCTCCTCTGCTCCTCCAGGTTTGTTGGCCCGGGCTCGTTCCCAGCTCGGCATGTTACTGGTGGCGGCAAGTCCGCGATAGGTCCTCCGAGTGTCTCTTCTCGAGATTATTTCGCTAATTAGCGGCCGGAAATAGGTACCTGGCTCCCATCAGGAGTTCGGCTCTTGTCATCTGTAACTTCGCGTCGCGCTCAGAGGCGCGACATTCAAACGCGTTAATTTTTCCCTCTGGTACTCGAGCTTCCCAGGGAGAGCGATCGCAACGGCCCTTTCGTTTCGGCACTGCTTGACGGGTCCCGGTCTTACGCCTGGGGTTCGGATTGACGTCGGCAAACTTGCCACGTCACAGCAGGTAGGTTCGAAACTGCGTTATATCTCTATATTATTATTATTATTATTATTATTATTATCGTTTAACTCGCAAATTCAATCACAAACGTCCACCTTAGGACGTAACAGAAGATTCAATTAAATTAGTTACAGATTTTACTCAAAGTCTAGATAATGTACCCACTGGCCGCGGAGAAAAATGGAGTGCAAAATATCAATGTTTTTCAGAAAAATCTAGGATTTGGGAATATTGTCTCAGCTCTGTAATACCTTAAACGATTCAAATATCGGCGGTCTGAGGGAAATAAAGAACGATACTAATTCAGGGCGACCATCACACACATTTATTTCATATATTTCACAACTAGAGTTGGGCAAAAAGTAATTGCAATTACAATTACAATTACTTACTCATTACTGTAATTTGTAATTGTATTTATATTACATTATATTTTATTATTATATGACGTCTTTACCAGAAATATAAGAAGTTATTTTCTACATTATTCGTATTTATCGGCGGGGGTGCTTGCCTTCCGGAGAGGAAAGATAATTTTTAAAAGCCTCCCTCGCGTCAAAACCTTGCTTTGACGCGTTACGTCGTCGGGGATTCTGCGGAATACTACTCGGCGTTTCCTCCTCCTGATCCGTCGATCCATCCGTCGACTCATCCCAAATTTCTGTCGCCGAATCTCCTGCCGATCCTACCGCCGAATCTCCTGCCGAATCTCCCGCCCAACCTCCCGTTGCTTCTCTCCCCGAATCGTCTGCCGATTCTACCGCTGATTCTTCCGCTGATTCTTCCGCTGAATCTCTCGGCGATCCTCGTGTCGTTCGCTCGTGGTTCCGTATGAAATTATGTAAAATGCATGTGGCCGTGATAATGTGGTCTACATTTTCGGGCTTTGCATGTAAACGCCTATTGTATATTTGGAATTTCCGCGCCAATATACCAAAAGTATTCTCGATTACGCGTCGCGCGTTGGAAAGGCGATAGTTGAAATGTGTTTGTTTTGCATCCCCTGCTGCTTGGGTGCCTGGATAAGGCCTTAATAAATATTTCATCAGCGGGAATGCTTCGTCGCCTACAATAACGCAAGGCGCAGAAATATTTGTTCCCGGGAAGTTCTTGTTGGGCAACAATCCGATTTCGCCGTTGTCCAGTGCCCGTCCAAGATGCGAGTGGGCGAATATGCCACCGTCACTGTGTCGCCCATAGGCACCGACCTCCACGGCTAATATATTGTAGTCCGCGTCGGCCAGGGCCATCAACATCACAGAAAACGTTTTCTTGTAGCAATAGTATTCTGACCCCGATTTAGGTGGTGCTACTATCGTGACATGTTTGCCATCTATTGCCCCTAAGCAATTCGGGAATCCGCATTTCTCCCAAAAATGCTTCTTAATTGTTTCCCATCCTTCCGTGGTAGGCAATGGAATTGCCTCACTGAACAACGTCGACGTTATTGCACGACATGTTTCGTTTACAATGCCACATACGGTTGAAAGCCCCATCCGAAAGCTGTAGCTCAGGGTCGTCAGTGAGTCTCCCGTTGCTAAGTATCTGAAACAATGACAGATGATTAATGAAAAATATTTCTATTCACAGATGAAGTGTGCAGAAATCGGTTTGATGGAGAGGGCGGTAAATAGCCGCGACCGGCCAGACAGGGAAAATGCGTTTTTTTCCACATCATGGCGCTGGCGATCGCACAGTGGTCTGTAGATCCCGTTTTCGTGGCCAAAATTCAATTTTTCAATTTCAATATATTGAAAATATTTTTATCCTTAAAGTAACAACCCTTCAAAGCTCCCAAATCCAAAATATTATCTATTTTAGATAATTCTGTGATGAGATACAGCGTTCTAAAGACAAAGTCAGAAAATTCAAAGTAAAATAAAACGTTTTCTATTTCAATCACCGAATATCAGAAAACAGATTTTAATGATATACATGTTAATAAGCGCTATTCAAATATTTAATCCAGTTTTAAGCATTGTTTGGTCCATACACGAATAGCGTAAATTAATAGCATTTCAATCTTTGAAAAGAATTATACAAAAACGCTTAAGAGACCTAAGCATCGGACTTGTTTTATATGAAAGCTTGAACATTTATTAAAAAGAGCATGTAAATTTTAACTGCAATCTTCCGCAATCTTGAATTATAAATGGATTTTTTTTTCTTCAAATATCAAGGCCGCCCCTATTTTTTAGACGTCACTATATGTTTTTTATTTCATAATTATATAACTGACGTCAAGACGAATTCAACGACCTACAATACTACGATTTTAAAACTTGAAATAATGCTACAATACTTTTGGCCACGAAAACGGGGTCTCCAGACCACTGTGGATCGGGCGTCCTGCCCACTGAGCCAAAGCGCGACCTCGGAAAATGTTTAGTCGTCAAGACACACTTACCGCAAACAAACAGCTAATCGTTCATCGGGAGCAATTGGTTTTCGTCCGTTCTTCGGGATTTGTTTCACTAGCTTATCCTCAATTCGGCTCAGCAACACAGCGAAGCAGGCCCTACTCATCCGAAAGCATCCATAAAACTTTTCCTCGAAGTCCATGGACATCTGCCTGTATAACACCAATTCGCCCTGTGTGTCTCTATTTCTCCATAGGGGATGGACGCTGTAGCGACGTTTTCTTCTTCTTGTAGGTTGTGCTTCCTCTTGCTCCTCGCTGAACTGCGAGCTCATTGCCAGTAGCGAGAGAAGGGCTGGCATTAGCACACTACTATCCTCCATATTCATATCCACATCCATATCCAGATCCATATCCAGATCCATATCCAGATCCAGATCCTGATCCTGATCCAGATCCTGATCCATATCCAGATCCAGATCCTGATCCAGATCCACATCCAGGTTCACATGAAGATCCACACGCAGATCCATATCCATATCCGTATCGATGCCGAGAGTAACACACGCGTAGCGACTGTTCAACGAGGTAGGCCAGAAATGGTGCGGAAATCTGGCTTCGCAGTCTTAAGTACATTTCCGGCAAGAAAAACAAGTGAGTCAGGGTTTCACAGTCATTGAAATACATTCCCGGCAACAGAAAGCAGGGTGAGTCAGGGTAAAAAGCAACAGTGATTCATCTTACCTCGTACCTTACCTTTTCAGTTCATATTTTGCAAACCAAAGCCTGTGATTTTTCCCTAAATCGTTGGAACGTGTGTAATTAGTTGTAGTCAAATATTTACAAATTGTTGCAAATGTTAACAAATGTAAACGATTCAAATATCGACGGTCCGAGGGAAATAAAGCACGATACTAATTCAAGGCGACCATCTCACATTTATTTCATTTATGTCACATACATTTGTAAACATTTGCAACAATTTGTAAATATTTGACTACAACTAATAACGCACGTTCCAATGATTTTTGGAAAAATCACAGGCTTTGGTTTGCAAAATAAGAACTGAAAGGTAAGGTACTGTGATTCGATGTCGTACTTCGCGGCATGAGTCACGCGTGTAACACCCAGATGGTGTGAATTATCGAGAGAAATTAGTCGCGAATCAATGGTCAAAGAGAAAGGTCTGTGTGACAAAAAGAAAAGTTTGTGTTACAAATCATATATATTGTCCATACCAATTCAAGCTGTTCTTGTATACATTTATAAGTGGTAAAATATAACAATTTTTGTATTGTGGATTTCATAAACTTTTACTTATAACCCAACAGGTACGAGGTAAGATGAATCACTGTTGCTTTTCACCCTGACTCACCCTGCTGTCTGTTGCCGGGAATGTATTCGAATGACTGCGAAACCAGATTTCCACATCATTTTTGGCCTACCTCGTTGAGCAGGTGTTACGCGTGTGTTACTCTCGGCATCCATACGGATATGGATACGGATATGGATACGGATATGGATCTGGATCTGGATCTGGATACAGATATGGATATGGAGGGTAGTAGTGTGCTAATGCCAACCCTTCTCTCGCTACTGGCAATGAGGTCGCAATTAATCGAGGAGCAAGAGGAAGCACAACCTACGAGAAGAAGAAAACGTCGCTACAAGCGTCCATCCCCAGTACGAGACAGATTAGAAGGAAAAAATTAAATTTTTAAAATTGCCTTAAGACCGCTGAAATCAGGCAAATACCCCACTGTGCGACGTGACATTCGGCGGAATTCTCGCTGTTCGAAGACGGCATCTCCCTACAATATTGTTGTAAACTATAGAGAGAAGGAATAAGGGTAGGTAGGGTTGTAATGAAGGTGAACTCAATATTATTACAAACACGGTTTATTTTAATCACCCTCGCGACTCTGCTCCTCTTCCATTTCAGTAATTTTGTCAAATAGTTGCTTTTTCACAATAGTTTGGCGTCTTTCGCTTAGCCGCTCGACTGCCAGCGCCATACTTTGGAAAAATAATAAATTTTTTCGACCTGGCCGGTCGCGGCTGTTTACCGCCCTCTCCATCAAGTTGGCACATCTATTAATAGTGTTTGTCAAGGCATTGTCTGGTTGAATTCTTGGCCTTTTTGCCGGGGGTTGCGAAGGCGACTCATCCTCCACGATCCCCTCCTCTTCAGGGACACTGTTTGACGCTGAACTGGTCTCTTCGCTGGTCCCTTCGCTGGTCCCCGCGCTTTCTTCTGTGCTCTCCGTCGAGGTCTGGCTGAAGAGGCCCTCCCCCAAACATGAATATGTACTTGACAACATTTCTCTCTCCTGGAAATATGGAGAGAGAAATTGCAGTAAATTTTCATTTTTGTATGGCCGCCTCAACGTTGCCGCCTGTCCACTTCGGACTGTCAATTTCCGTGCACGGAATTTCCTGTACGATTCCCTTATATTTTTCCACCGATTTTTGCATGCTTCATCTATAAACAGAAATATTTTTTCATTAACCGTTTACATGCAAAGCTCAAAAATATAGATAATATAATTACGACCACATGCATTTTGCATAATTTTATACGGAGCCACGAGAGAACGACGCGAGAATCGCCGATAGATTCAGCGGGAGAATCAGTGAGAGGGTGGGCGGGAGATTCGGTAGGAGATTCGGCGGTAGAACGGGCAGGAGATTCGGCAAGAGAAATTTCGGATGAGTCAATGGATGGACCTTAGACCATATACATATATTAATAGACCCGGCGAAGGTATAGTATGTGTATAGGAAAGCCGACTCTGCAGCTCCGCAAAGATAACTAGCGTTGTGACGTCAAAAGATACGTCTTGAGATAATTTCAAAATGGTTGAAACAGCAAACCGCCGCGCGAGAAATTGGAATTAAATTGAATGTTATTTCTTCCTTCAATGATTATAATAAAGCAGAAATCATGTTCAATTTTTTTTTAAATTTTCAACGATTTTAAATTTTATCTACTCATTTTTTTGTAAATGCATAAAGATACGCAGTCTAGTAATAACTAATCGCAAACGAGGTAAAAGTAAATTATGTAAAACTAGAACTATATTATCTTTAAATGTTGTAAATGTATTTATATGTGATCAACTATTTTGCAACCTGCATAATATGCAAAAGTTATTAATCTTCAGAATCAAATATTGCACGATTCCTAAAATAGTTAATATATAATACTATTATTACTTTATACTTCATTGCAATACCTTAATAAAACATACGGAATAAACGTCTGTATCTCAAATACAGTTTATAATTGATTATTTCATGATGCAATGCCAAATTCTTTGAAATTATCCCGTCCATTCTTTTTGTGTAATGGGTACATGGCGCACGCGCTGATCCCCCTCGCCTCCCATATAAACCAAGCGCAAGCACTGTCGATGAGCACACCTTATACATCTTTCGAGAACGTGACGTCACAACACAAGTTATCTTTGCCGAGGTCCAAATTATCTGCGCCGGGTCTATTAGTATACATGGTCTAGTATGTATATGGTCTAAGGGATGGATCGACGTAAGGATCGACGGACCAGGAGAAGGATCCCCGACGACGTAACGCAGCACAGCAGGGTTTTGACGCGAGGGAGGTTTTTAAAAATTTTCTTTCCACTTCAGAAGGCAAGCACCCCCGTTGATAATATGAATACATTGTACCTTCTGTCACACGCCCATAAATTCACAAATAACTGTACACAACGAAATATACAAATCTTAACGAAAGTGAATACTGACCTGATTGACCCACTTCCGCAGCAATCTGCCTCCAGATATTCGATTTGTATTTCACGTCCATATATTTTGGATGTTGAAGATTCTACAAGACCTCCCGACTGCGCACCGCTTCGATAAGCCTCTCGTCTTGCATGATTGTTCACTCAGATGTTCTCTACTCGACAGTCAAACTACAAAGATTCCTGAGCCGAACTTTCCTCAAAAAAGTCACCTCGCAATTAGCCCTTGAGTGAGGGTTAGGTACCCTATGCGGACAAACCTTTACGGTGCGGACGCGGTTTATGGTAGAGCCTGCAACTCAGCCACCTGGGCCGCGGTCGTTGCAATTGCAATTTTTGCAAATATATTGTATGTTAGTTATTAGTTGTGGACAGAGTTGGGCAGTAATTAATTACATCTGCAATTACATGAGCAAAAGTGGACAACAATTTCAATACGAAAACAGTTAAATGGTCCCAAACATAAAATTTAGTGGTTTAAGAGAACAAATACTGTAATTTGTAATAGCAGAAATAAAAGTACAATTACATGTAATCGTAATTGGTAATTGCAATTACTTTGGCTCAACCAGTAATTGTAATTGCGGACCACAATTACAATTACAGTGATTCGAGAAGTAATTGCAATTGCCAATTACAATTACATGTAATTGTAATTTTATTTCTACAATTACAAATTACAGTAATGAGTAAGTAATTGTAATTGTAATTGCAATTACTTTTTGCCCAACTCTAGTTGTGAAATATATGAAATAAATGTGTGTGATGGTCGCCCTGAATTAGTATCGTTCTTTATTTCCCTCAGACCGCCGATATTTGAATCGTTTAAGGTATTACAGAGCTGAGACAATATTCCCAAATCCTAGATTTTTCTGAAAAACATTGATATTTTGCACTCCATTTTTCTCCGCGGCCAGTGGGTACATTATCTAGACTTTGAGTAAAGTCTGTAACTAATTTAATTGAATCTTCTGTTACGTCCTAAGGTGGACGTTTTTGATTGAATTTGCGAGTTAAACGATAATAATAATAATAATAATAATAATATAGAGATATAACGCAGTTTCGAACCTACCTGCATACACCGGCTTCGGTTCGGTTAATTGAAGATTTTTAATATATGTTGTTGAAATCGACGTTAGGTGCAGACTTTAAAAATGATTTTAAATTTAAATTTGATTTAATACAACAAGAGTATATTTTAACTAATCAAATTCAAGGTACATACAGTTATAAGTTTACAATAATTGCGGATCGGTATTTACCGTAGATGATCTTTCGTTTGAATTCGCTTGCGAGATGTTGCGGAGAATAGTCTTGAAGCTGCTGTTGGTGTTGTTGTTGTTGCTCTCTGAACCTGCTGTTGGAGCTGCTGTTGTTGCTGTAGTTGCTGTTGTTGTTGTCGTGTCGGTAAATTGAACAAATTAACAAATGAACAAATGAACTAATTCCAGCGGGTTAATCTCGCTAATTAACTTCACTGAATTTAAACAGTATAACTTGACTCCGGACTTTATATTTTTATGTGAACTAGCTGGACTTTCGATTTTTACTGAGGCTCCTGATGAGGAGCCATCCTTTTATAGTTTCTAAACCTTTGTTCTAAGCCATATCTCCGTGGGAATGGGTCGTCTTTCCTTCGCAAAAGTTATCTTATCAAATTTGTCGTCTGCATTTTCAAGTTTTGCATCTTCCTTGCTCCTGGCTGGATCTTCTGTTCGGCACGTTCATCTGGAGTGTTCTCAGCAGTTTGTATTTCATCTCTACTGCGTTCTGTCTTCTTGATATTTAATTTCGTTTAGAAATGCTTATTACAATGACGTGCTGAATATCGTCTATGGGTGCTCTTGTTTCTTCGTTTGCTCCACGTATTATGTTCTAGCTTATTTCCTATCGCTCGCGAATATGATATAATGTGTGATAATTATTTTATTCGTTTTTAACGTTTCCCACGCAACATTATGAGAGAAAATATTGAACAAAAATAAGAAAAATATGTATATATGATTATTCGTATCAATTATTGTCAATGGCTGGACCACCGGACGTGACACTTCATTGAAACGCGACGAATAGTTTACAAGATATTCGAGAATAATTATTTTCGACTAATTTCGACATCATATTTTTAACAGGAGTGGATAGAAGAGCTATCCTAGTCCTCATTCCTCTTCCAAATTGTTGAATACTTACTTGCTGGGAGAACACCCAATTTATTTAAAATATTCGGCAAATTAATGGCGGAAAAAACATGTGTTTTTAACTGAAACAACTTAAAGGTGTCCGCATATATGCAGCCGTTGAAATTCAGTGAAAAAAGGTAGACACTTCGGATTGCAGGTATATGCAGGAACAATGAACATCTACAGCAGGGACGACTGAATGCGCTGTTTTTTACAATGCCAGGATTTAGCATTTTTATTTCGCCGGAGAAGTCGGGGCCCGCGCAAATTACTTTACAGTAAACACGTGCTGTGGATTGTGAGTTGATACATTATTATTTAGTATGAGGAAGTCCCTTCCGCCAAGTGTTGACCACGTGTTTTCCTTCGCGTTTACGTCGGACAGTGGTCATAAAGAAATTATAACGCTGGTCAAAGGGACTTATTTCTACAATAGCCTCATTTTTACAGTAGCCCGGTACCTGTCCTTACCTGTCATAAAGCTGATGGGCTTAAGGCTTAAGCTAACGGACGAACGGTACAACGTCTTCTACCTTCATTATTGCCACGAGCACCATAATATTGGAAACTTCTCATCGACGAATTTCTTAACTTCCGATGATGAAGATAAAAGAATAAGGTATCACCGGAAGTTAAAAGTTTCGTTGATGGCAACGTTGCAACCGTGTAATAATATGTACACACAGGAATTGCCAGGTTACCTGAAAAAGATGGCAACAAGTTGTTGCAAATAATTTTCCAAATCCTCGTATGGAGTAATAAATCCATTAAATCGCATTATTGCTAGCTCGAACATATTTTACAATAATATCGATTTTTTTTAATGGCACGTTACAGGCATTCAAAACAAAATTGCGCAATACTATTTGTTAATCATACCTGTATTTGTTTAGTTTCGCGCGGTCCATTCTTTTGTAAATTTTAGTTAAGACTTAGGTTAAGATTTTCTTTTTTTTTGTTTTTATCAGTTATACTGTAAAAACTGTATACATTCGTATAAAAGGACCTCGTTCCGTATATAATAATAATAATAATAATAATAATAAAAATGGGGGAACAACTAAATTTCAAATCGAATTAGGAAGATGTTCTAATAATTATTTTAAATTACTATTTAAGAAGAGGAGAATCCACACCAAGTGGCAGGAAGGTTGACTATTTCCATGATGTCTTAAAGGAGAGCTATCGACAGTTTTCCTGTGCAGGAGTGGGGAGCCCATGGAAACCTTTTCCCCAGGCAGGCCCAGCAGGGGCCCGTCAACCCGCGCTCGAAATTTATGACTTTTGGCGATGGCGCTCAGCGCCAGCGCCGATGTATGAAGGCAGCTTTACTCGATCGCCGCGCCGCATTTCGAGCCCTCGACCACAATGTGGAGAAGTCCCAACTGGTCCTGGCGAACTCCCCCTCCAGTGAGCCGGAGAGGTAGGTCGCCAGGTCCTGATCGGTAGGTGTACGACCGATTTTCCTGGCTACAGCCTCCCTCAGAGAATCTCTGGCCAACCCGCTGATCGCCGGATCAGGCGCCGTCAGAAGACGATACGCATGACCGATGACCAGCGCGTCGGCCAGGTCAGCAAGCGGAAGGAGTCCACAACCACCCCTGCTGGGGGGGAGGTAGACAACCTCCGCGCTGGCTCTCCCAGGGAGGTTGAGCCAGGACTTCGCGAGCTTTCTAACGAGCTTATCCGCGGTTTTTAAGGGACCCTTCTCCACATTGGCTCTCCGGAGCAAGAAGTCGAGACGGGGTAGGATGAAAGATCCGACCGTCTCGCATTTTTGCCACGGGGCGAGGAGGGAACGATCAACGGCATGGAGATCGCGAATTAGCTCCTCGATCGACAGAAGTGGCGTCTGTTTGACCTGGAAGCCTGTGGGGACTCCGAGGTGCTCGTATGGCACACCTGCTGCCAGGGACTTCAGTGCCTGACCCTGTAAGCTGAAGGAGGTGGGGACTGCCCGGCGAGTGCCTCTGCTGTCCTGATGCAGTGTTGCACACTTCGCCGGGTTGAACCGAAGTCCAACCCCACCTGCTGCAGCTTCCACTGTACTTAGCAGTGTGTCCATTCCCCCCGGGGTGTCCGCGATCAAAACAAGATCGTCGGCGTAAGCGAGGATGTTGTACCGCCGGCCGTGCAACCTGTACCCCACCGAGGTCCCGGATGCTGCTCGCAGCACCGGTTCCAAGGCGAGGTTAAATGCCACAGGGCTCAGCGGACAACCCTGCTTCACCCCGGAGAGGATGGGGACAGGGTCAGTAAAGCCCTGTGAGGTTCTCACCCGAGTGGTGCACCCGTCATACAACCCTTCCACAATATTGCGGAAGGGGAGGGGCACCTGGGCCTCCGCGAAGGCGTGGTATATGGTGGAGTGGGGGATCGAGCCGAACGCGTTCGACAGATCCAACCACGCCACCACGACCTGACTCTTGCCCCTGCGTGCGTCGTTGAGGATCTCCTGCAACGTGTAGTTGTGTTCGTAACACCCCTCACACGGCAGGAAACCCTTTTGCTGGGGGCTGAGCCTCCCATTTTGCAATGCCCACGAGACAAGTCGGTCGGCCAGCACCGCTGCAAAGAGTTTAGGGGTCGTGTCGGACATGGCCAATGGCCGCCAGTTCGACAGGTCCATCCGGTCGCCCTTCTTGTGTATCAACACAGTATTGGAGGACTTCCAAGAAGAAGGGACCGACTCCAACCGACCGATCATATTGAAATAAGCAGTCAGAATGCTGCAGCTCGGGTCAGCCTTCCTGAGGTCACGGTAAGATAGACCGTCGGGACCCGGAGCGGAGTTTGACATCCGTCTGAGCCGCCGGTCTACCTCACTCACTCCGAAAGGCTGGACCAGAGCTGCATCACTCGATGCTGTTGGAGCCTCGGATGGAAAGCCGAGAGGCCCAGAGGCTGGTGGCGTACTCGCAGGTGAGTACATGTTCCGGAAGTGCTCGGTGACCTGGTCCTTAGGGACCTGGCACTGCGCCGGGGCGCCCATGAGCACCTCCTGAACAGCACGCCTGCGGTTTTGCCTGAAGAGCCTCTGGATGCGTGTAGCCTCTCTGACTTGGTCCGTTCCCCTTGGCGTCACTCCTTCGTGACGCCCGGACGGACCTGTGACTGGCGTGTTCACGACACGCCCCCTCTCTCTCGCGTTGGTGGTAGGCCTCCCACCTGTACGCCCTCCAACTCCCGCAGATTGCGACCCGAAGCGCTTGAAGAAGGCAGCGATTTGCTTTTACTTACTACACTTTGATCTTAGCCATAGGCCGAGAAGCGATCCATGGATCTCGGAACGGTATACAATACCATCTTAGCCACGAGGCCGTGATGCTTTCCATTTATCTCGCAGCGGTATACATAACCATCTTAGGCATGACGCCAAGAAGCTTCCCATCGATCCTGGAACGGTATACAATACCATCTTAACCATGAGGCCGAGATGCTTTCGATCGATCTCGCAGCGGTATACATAACCATCATAGGCATGACGCCGAGATGCTTCCCATCGATCCTGGAACGGTATACAATACCATTTATACCATGAGGCCGAGATGCTTTCCATCGATCTCGCAGCGGTATACGTTTTCATCTTAGCCATGAGGCCGAGATGCCATCCATGGATCTCGGAACGGTATACAATACCATCTTAGCCATGAGGCCGTGATGCTTTCCATTTATCTCGCAGCGGTATACAATACCATCTTAGCCACGAGGCCGAGAAGCGATCCATGGATCTCGGAACGGTATACAATACCATCTTAGCCACGAGGCCGTGATGCTTTCCATTTATCTCGCAGCGGTATACATAACCATCTTAGGCATGACGCCAAGAAGCTTCCCATCGATCCTGGAACGGTATACAATACCATCTTAACCATGAGGCCGAGATGCTTTCGATCGATCTCGCAGCGGTATACATAACCATCATAGGCATGACGCCGAGATGCTTCCCATCGATCCTGGAACGGTATACAATACCATTTATACCATGAGGCCGAGATGCTTTCCATCGATCTCGCAGCGGTATACGTTTTCATCTTAGCCATGAGGCCGAGATGCCATCCATGGATCTCGGAACGGTATACAATACCATCTTAGCCATGAGGCCGTGATGCTTTCCATTTATCTCGCAGCGGTATACAATACCATCTTAGCCACGAGGCCGAGAAGCGATCCATGGATCTCGGAACGGTATACAATACCATCTTAGCCACGAGGCCGTGATGCTTTCCATTTATCTCGCAGCGGTATACATAACCATCTTAGGCATGACGCCAAGAAGCTTCCCATCGATCCTGGAACGGTATACAATACCATCTTAACCATGAGGCCGAGATGCTTTCGATCGATCTCGCAGCGGTATACATAACCATCATAGGCATGACGCCGAGATGCTTCCCATCGATCCTGGAACGGTATACAATACCATTTATACCATGAGGCCGAGATGCTTTCCATCGATCTCGCAGCGGTATACGTTTTCATCTTAGCCATGAGGCCGAGATGCCATCCATGGATCTCGGAACGGTATACAATACCATCTTAGCCATGAGGCCGTGATGCTTTCCATTTATCTCGCAGCGGTATACAATACCATCTTAGCCACGAGGCCGAGAAGCGATCCATGGATCTCGGAACGGTATACAATACCATCTTAGCCACGAGGCCGTGATGCTTTCCATTTATCTCGCAGCGGTATACATAACCATCTTAGGCATGACGCCAAGAAGCTTCCCATCGATCCTGGAACGGTATACAATACCATCTTAACCATGAGGCCGAGATGCTTTCGATCGATCTCGCAGCGGTATACATAACCATCATAGGCATGACGCCGAGATGCTTCCCATCGATCCTGGAACGGTATACAATACCATTTATACCATGAGGCCGAGATGCTTTCCATCGATCTCGCAGCGGTATACGTTTTCATCTTAGCCATGAGGCCGAGATGCCATCCATGGATCTCGGAACGGTATACAATACCATCTTAGCCATGAGGCCGTGATGCTTTCCATTTATCTCGCAGCGGTATACAATACCATCTTAGCCACGAGGCCGAGAAGCGATCCATGGATCTCGGAACGGTATACAATACCATCTTAGCCACGAGGCCGTGATGCTTTCCATTTATCTCGCAGCGGTATACATAACCATCTTAGGCATGACGCCAAGAAGCTTCCCATCGATCCTGGAACGGTATACAATACCATCTTAACCATGAGGCCGAGATGCTTTCGATCGATCTCGCAGCGGTATACATAACCATCATAGGCATGACGCCGAGATGCTTCCCATCGATCCTGGAACGGTATACAATACCATTTATACCATGAGGCCGAGATGCTTTCCATCGATCTCGCAGCGGTATACGTTTTCATCTTAGCCATGAGGCCGAGATGCCATCCATGGATCTCGGAACGGTATACAATACCATCTTAGCCATGAGGCCGTGATGCTTTCCATTTATCTCGCAGCGGTATACAATACCATCTTAGCCACGAGGCCGAGAAGCGATCCATGGATCTCGGAACGGTATACAATACCATCTTAGCCACGAGGCCGTGATGCTTTCCATTTATCTCGCAGCGGTATACATAACCATCTTAGGCATGACGCCAAGAAGCTTCCCATCGATCCTGGAACGGTATACAATACCATCTTAACCATGAGGCCGAGATGCTTTCGATCGATCTCGCAGCGGTATACATAACCATCATAGGCATGACGCCGAGATGCTTCCCATCGATCCTGGAACGGTATACAATACCATTTATACCATGAGGCCGAGATGCTTTCCATCGATCTCGCAGCGGTATACGTTTTCATCTTAGCCATGAGGCCGAGATGCCATCCATGGATCTCGGAACGGTATACAATACCATCTTAGCCATGAGGCCGTGATGCTTTCCATTTATCTCGCAGCGGTATACAATACCATCTTAGCCACGAGGCCGTGATGCTTTCCATTTATCTCGCAGCGGTATACAATACCATCTTAGCCACGAGGCCGTGATGCTTTCCATTTATCTCGCAGCGGTATACAATACCATCTTAGCCACGAGGCCGTGATGCTTCCCATCGATCCTGGAACGGTATACATAACCATCATAGGCATGACGCCGAGATGCTTCCCATCGATCCTGGAACGGTATACAATACCATTTATACCATGAGGCCGAGATGCTTTCCATCGATCTCGCAGCGGTATACGTTTTCATCTTAGCCATGAGGCCGAGATGCCATCCATGGATCTCGGAACGGTATACAATACCATCTTAGCCATGAGGCCGTGATGCCATCCATGGATCTCGGAACGGTATACAATACCATCTTAGCCATGAGGCCGTGATGCTTTCCATTTATCTCGCAGCGGTATACATAACCATCTTAGGCATGACGCCAAGAAGCTTCCCATCGATCCTGGAACGGTATACAATACCATCTTAACCATGAGGCCGAGATGCTTTCGATCGATCTCGCAGCGGTATACATAACCATCATAGGCATGACGCCGAGATGCTTCCCATCGATCCTGGAACGGTATACAATACCATTTATACCATGAGGCCGAGATGCTTTCCATCGATCTCGCAGCGGTATACGTTTTCATCTTAGCCATGAGGCCGAGATGCCATCCATGGATCTCGGAACGGTATACAATACCATCTTAGCCATGAGGCCGTGATGCTTTCCATTTATCTCGCAGCGGTATACAATACCATCTTAGCCACGAGGCCGAGAAGCGATCCATGGATCTCGGAACGGTATACAATACCATCTTAGCCACGAGGCCGTGATGCTTTCCATTTATCTCGCAGCGGTATACATAACCATCTTAGGCATGACGCCAAGAAGCTTCCCATCGATCCTGGAACGGTATACAATACCATCTTAACCATGAGGCCGAGATGCTTTCCATTTATCTCGCAGCGGTATACATAACCATCTTAGGCATGACGCCAAGAAGCTTCCCATCGATCCTGGAACGGTATACAATACCATTTATACCATGAGGCCGAGATGCTTTCCATCGATCTCGCAGCGGTATACGTTTTCATCTTAGCCATGAGGCCGAGATGCCATCCATGGATCTCGGAACGGTATACAATACCATCTTAGCCATGAGGCCGTGATGCTTTCCATTTATCTCGCAGCGGTATACAATACCATCTTAGCCACGAGGCCGAGAAGCGATCCATGGATCTCGGAACGGTATACAATACCATCTTAGCCACGAGGCCGTGATGCTTTCCATTTATCTCGCAGCGGTATACATAACCATCTTAGGCATGACGCCAAGAAGCTTCCCATCGATCCTGGAACGGTATACAATACCATCTTAACCATGAGGCCGAGATGCTTTCGATCGATCTCGCAGCGGTATACATAACCATCATAGGCATGACGCCGAGATGCTTCCCATCGATCCTGGAACGGTATACAATACCATTTATACCATGAGGCCGAGATGCTTTCCATCGATCTCGCAGCGGTATACGTTTTCATCTTAGCCATGAGGCCGAGATGCCATCCATGGATCTCGGAACGGTATACAATACCATCTTAGCCATGAGGCCGTGATGCTTTCCATTTATCTCGCAGCGGTATACAATACCATCTTAGCCACGAGGCCGTGATGCTTTCCATTTATCTCGCAGCGGTATACAATACCATCTTAGCCACGAGGCCGTGATGCTTTCCATTTATCTCGCAGCGGTATACAATACCATCTTAGCCACGAGGCCGTGATGCTTCCCATCGATCCTGGAACGGTATACATAACCATCATAGGCATGACGCCGAGATGCTTCCCATCGATCCTGGAACGGTATACAATACCATTTATACCATGAGGCCGAGATGCTTTCCATCGATCTCGCAGCGGTATACGTTTTCATCTTAGCCATGAGGCCGAGATGCCATCCATGGATCTCGGAACGGTATACAATACCATCTTAGCCATGAGGCCGTGATGCCATCCATGGATCTCGGAACGGTATACAATACCATCTTAGCCATGAGGCCGAGATGCTTTCCATTTATCTCGCAACGGTATACATAACCATCTTAGGCATGACGCCAAGAAGCTTCCCATCGATCCTGGAACGGTATACAATACCATCTTAACCATGAGGCCGAGATGCTTTCGATCGATCTCGCAGCGGTATACATAACCATCATAGGCATGACGCCGAGATGCTTCCCATCGATCCTGGAACGGTATACAATACCATTTATACCATGAGGCCGAGATGCTTTCCATCGATCTCGCAGCGGTATACGTTTTCATCTTAGCCATGAGGCCGAGATGCCATCCATGGATCTCGGAACGGTATACAATACCATCTTAGCCATGAGGCCGTGATGCTTTCCATTTATCTCGCAGCGGTATACAATACCATCTTAGCCACGAGGCCGAGAAGCGATCCATGGATCTCGGAACGGTATACAATACCATCTTAGCCACGAGGCCGTGATGCTTTCCATTTATCTCGCAGCGGTATACATAACCATCTTAGGCATGACGCCAAGAAGCTTCCCATCGATCCTGGAACGGTATACAATACCATCTTAACCATGAGGCCGAGATGCTTTCCATTTATCTCGCAGCGGTATACATAACCATCTTAGGCATGACGCCAAGAAGCTTCCCATCGATCCTGGAACGGTATACAATACCATTTATACCATGAGGCCGAGATGCTTTCCATCGATCTCGCAGCGGTATACGTTTTCATCTTAGCCATGAGGCCGAGATGCCATCCATGGATCTCGGAACGGTATACAATACCATCTTAGCCATGAGGCCGTGATGCTTTCCATTTATCTCGCAGCGGTATACAATACCATCTTAGCCACGAGGCCGAGAAGCGATCCATGGATCTCGGAACGGTATACAATACCATCTTAGCCACGAGGCCGTGATGCTTTCCATTTATCTCGCAGCGGTATACATAACCATCTTAGGCATGACGCCAAGAAGCTTCCCATCGATCCTGGAACGGTATACAATACCATCTTAACCATGAGGCCGAGATGCTTTCGATCGATCTCGCAGCGGTATACATAACCATCATAGGCATGACGCCTAGATGCTTCCCATCGATCCTGGAACGGTATACAATACCATTTATACCATGAGGCCGAGATGCTTTCCATCGATCTCGCAGCGGTATACGTTTTCATCTTAGCCATGAGGCCGAGATGCCATCCATGGATCTCGGAACGGTATACAATACCATCTTAGCCATGAGGCCGTGATGCTTTCCATTTATCTCGCAGCGGTATACAATACCATCTTAGCCACGAGGCCGAGAAGCGATCCATGGATCTCGGAACGGTATACAATACCATCTTAGCCACGAGGCCGTGATGCTTTCCATTTATCTCGCAGCGGTATACATAACCATCTTAGGCATGACGCCAAGAAGCTTCCCATCGATCCTGGAACGGTATACAATACCATCTTAACCATGAGGCCGAGATGCTTTCGATCGATCTCGCAGCGGTATACATAACCATCATAGGCATGACGCCGAGATGCTTCCCATCGATCCTGGAACGGTATACAATACCATTTATACCATGAGGCCGAGATGCTTTCCATCGATCTCGCAGCGGTATACGTTTTCATCTTAGCCATGAGGCCGAGATGCCATCCATGGATCTCGGAACGGTATACAATACCATCTTAGCCATGAGGCCGTGATGCTTTCCATTTATCTCGCAGCGGTATACAATACCATCTTAGCCACGAGGCCGAGAAGCGATCCATGGATCTCGGAACGGTATACAATACCATCTTAGCCACGAGGCCGTGATGCTTTCCATTTATCTCGCAGCGGTATACATAACCATCTTAGGCATGACGCCAAGAAGCTTCCCATCGATCCTGGAACGGTATACAATACCATCTTAACCATGAGGCCGAGATGCTTTCGATCGATCTCGCAGCGGTATACATAACCATCATAGGCATGACGCCGAGATGCTTCCCATCGATCCTGGAACGGTATACAATACCATTTATACCATGAGGCCGAGATGCTTTCCATCGATCTCGCAGCGGTATACGTTTTCATCTTAGCCATGAGGCCGAGATGCCATCCATGGATCTCGGAACGGTATACAATACCATCTTAGCCATGAGGCCGTGATGCTTTCCATTTATCTCGCAGCGGTATACAATACCATCTTAGCCACGAGGCCGTGATGCTTTCCATTTATCTCGCAGCGGTATACAATACCATCTTAGCCACGAGGCCGTGATGCTTTCCATTTATCTCGCAGCGGTATACAATACCATCTTAGCCACGAGGCCGTGATGCTTCCCATCGATCCTGGAACGGTATACATAACCATCATAGGCATGACGCCGAGATGCTTCCCATCGATCCTGGAACGGTATACAATACCATTTATACCATGAGGCCGAGATGCTTTCCATCGATCTCGCAGCGGTATACGTTTTCATCTTAGCCATGAGGCCGAGATGCCATCCATGGATCTCGGAACGGTATACAATACCATCTTAGCCATGAGGCCGTGATGCCATCCATGGATCTCGGAACGGTATACAATACCATCTTAGCCATGAGGCCGTGATGCTTTCCATTTATCTCGCAGCGGTATACATAACCATCTTAGGCATGACGCCAAGAAGCTTCCCATCGATCCTGGAACGGTATACAATACCATCTTAACCATGAGGCCGAGATGCTTTCGATCGATCTCGCAGCGGTATACATAACCATCATAGGCATGACGCCGAGATGCTTCCCATCGATCCTGGAACGGTATACAATACCATTTATACCATGAGGCCGAGATGCTTTCCATCGATCTCGCAGCGGTATACGTTTTCATCTTAGCCATGAGGCCGAGATGCCATCCATGGATCTCGGAACGGTATACAATACCATCTTAGCCATGAGGCCGTGATGCTTTCCATTTATCTCGCAGCGGTATACAATACCATCTTAGCCACGAGGCCGAGAAGCGATCCATGGATCTCGGAACGGTATACAATACCATCTTAGCCACGAGGCCGTGATGCTTTCCATTTATCTCGCAGCGGTATACATAACCATCTTAGGCATGACGCCAAGAAGCTTCCCATCGATCCTGGAACGGTATACAATACCATCTTAACCATGAGGCCGAGATGCTTTCCATTTATCTCGCAGCGGTATACATAACCATCTTAGGCATGACGCCAAGAAGCTTCCCATCGATCCTGGAACGGTATACAATACCATCTTAACCATGAGGCCGAGATGCTTTCGATCGATCTCGCAGCGGTATACATAACCATCATAGGCATGACGCCGAGATGCTTCCCATCGATCCTGGAACGGTATACAATACCATTTATACCATGAGGCCGAGATGCTTTCCATCGATCTCGCAGCGGTATACGTTTTCATCTTAGCCATGAGGCCGAGATGCCATCCATGGATCTCGGAACGGTATACAATACCATCTTAGCCATGAGGCCGTGATGCTTTCCATTTATCTCGCAGCGGTATACAATACCATCTTAGCCACGAGGCCGAGAAGCGATCCATGGATCTCGGAACGGTATACAATACCATCTTAGCCACGAGGCCGTGATGCTTTCCATTTATCTCGCAGCGGTATACATAACCATCTTAGGCATGACGCCAAGAAGCTTCCCATCGATCCTGGAACGGTATACAATACCATCTTAACCATGAGGCCGAGATGCTTTCGATCGATCTCGCAGCGGTATACATAACCATCATAGGCATGACGCCGAGATGCTTCCCATCGATCCTGGAACGGTATACAATACCATTTATACCATGAGGCCGAGATGCTTTCCATCGATCTCGCAGCGGTATACGTTTTCATCTTAGCCATGAGGCCGAGATGCCATCCATGGATCTCGGAACGGTATACAATACCATCTTAGCCATGAGGCCGTGATGCTTTCCATTTATCTCGCAGCGGTATACAATACCATCTTAGCCACGAGGCCGAGAAGCGATCCATGGATCTCGGAACGGTATACAATACCATCTTAGCCACGAGGCCGTGATGCTTTCCATTTATCTCGCAGCGGTATACATAACCATCTTAGGCATGACGCCAAGAAGCTTCCCATCGATCCTGGAACGGTATACAATACCATCTTAACCATGAGGCCGAGATGCTTTCGATCGATCTCGCAGCGGTATACATAACCATCATAGGCATGACGCCGAGATGCTTCCCATCGATCCTGGAACGGTATACAATACCATTTATACCATGAGGCCGAGATGCTTTCCATCGATCTCGCAGCGGTATACGTTTTCATCTTAGCCATGAGGCCGAGATGCCATCCATGGATCTCGGAACGGTATACAATACCATCTTAGCCATGAGGCCGTGATGCTTTCCATTTATCTCGCAGCGGTATACAATACCATCTTAGCCACGAGGCCGTGATGCTTTCCATTTATCTCGCAGCGGTATACAATACCATCTTAGCCACGAGGCCGTGATGCTTTCCATTTATCTCGCAGCGGTATACAATACCATCTTAGCCACGAGGCCGTGATGCTTCCCATCGATCCTGGAACGGTATACATAACCATCATAGGCATGACGCCGAGATGCTTCCCATCGATCCTGGAACGGTATACAATACCATTTATACCATGAGGCCGAGATGCTTTCCATCGATCTCGCAGCGGTATACGTTTTCATCTTAGCCATGAGGCCGAGATGCCATCCATGGATCTCGGAACGGTATACAATACCATCTTAGCCATGAGGCCGTGATGCCATCCATGGATCTCGGAACGGTATACAATACCATCTTAGCCATGAGGCCGAGATGCTTTCCATTTATCTCGCAGCGGTATACATAACCATCTTAGGCATGACGCCAAGAAGCTTCCCATCGATCCTGGAACGGTATACAATACCATCTTAACCATGAGGCCGAGATGCTTTCGATCGATCTCGCAGCGGTATACATAACCATCATAGGCATGACGCCGAGATGCTTCCCATCGATCCTGGAACGGTATACAATACCATTTATACCATGAGGCCGAGATGCTTTCCATCGATCTCGCAGCGGTATACGTTTTCATCTTAGCCATGAGGCCGAGATGCCATCCATGGATCTCGGAACGGTATACAATACCATCTTAGCCATGAGGCCGTGATGCTTTCCATTTATCTCGCAGCGGTATACAATACCATCTTAGCCACGAGGCCGAGAAGCGATCCATGGATCTCGGAACGGTATACAATACCATCTTAGCCACGAGGCCGTGATGCTTTCCATTTATCTCGCAGCGGTATACATAACCATCTTAGGCATGACGCCAAGAAGCTTCCCATCGATCCTGGAACGGTATACAATACCATCTTAACCATGAGGCCGAGATGCTTTCGATCGATCTCGCAGCGGTATACATAACCATCATAGGCATGACGCCGAGATGCTTCCCATCGATCCTGGAACGGTATACAATACCATTTATACCATGAGGCCGAGATGCTTTCCATCGATCTCGCAGCGGTATACGTTTTCATCTTAGCCATGAGGCCGAGATGCCATCCATGGATCTCGGAACGGTATACAATACCATCTTAGCCATGAGGCCGTGATGCTTTCCATTTATCTCGCAGCGGTATACAATACCATCTTAGCCACGAGGCCGAGAAGCGATCCATGGATCTCGGAACGGTATACAATACCATCTTAGCCACGAGGCCGTGATGCTTTCCATTTATCTCGCAGCGGTATACATAACCATCTTAGGCATGACGCCAAGAAGCTTCCCATCGATCCTGGAACGGTATACAATACCATCTTAACCATGAGGCCGAGATGCTTTCGATCGATCTCGCAGCGGTATACATAACCATCATAGGCATGACGCCGAGATGCTTCCCATCGATCCTGGAACGGTATACAATACCATTTATACCATGAGGCCGAGATGCTTTCCATCGATCTCGCAGCGGTATACGTTTTCATCTTAGCCATGAGGCCGAGATGCCATCCATGGATCTCGGAACGGTATACAATACCATCTTAGCCATGAGGCCGTGATGCTTTCCATTTATCTCGCAGCGGTATACAATACCATCTTAGCCACGAGGCCGTGATGCTTTCCATTTATCTCGCAGCGGTATACAATACCATCTTAGCCACGAGGCCGTGATGCTTTCCATTTATCTCGCAGCGGTATACAATACCATCTTAGCCACGAGGCCGTGATGCTTCCCATCGATCCTGGAACGGTATACATAACCATCATAGGCATGACGCCGAGATGCTTCCCATCGATCCTGGAACGGTATACAATACCATTTATACCATGAGGCCGAGATGCTTTCCATCGATCTCGCAGCGGTATACGTTTTCATCTTAGCCATGAGGCCGAGATGCCATCCATGGATCTCGGAACGGTATACAATACCATCTTAGCCATGAGGCCGTGATGCCATCCATGGATCTCGGAACGGTATACAATACCATCTTAGCCATGAGGCCGTGATGCTTTCCATTTATCTCGCAGCGGTATACATAACCATCTTAGGCATGACGCCAAGAAGCTTCCCATCGATCCTGGAACGGTATACAATACCATCTTAACCATGAGGCCGAGATGCTTTCGATCGATCTCGCAGCGGTATACATAACCATCATAGGCATGACGCCGAGATGCTTCCCATCGATCCTGGAACGGTATACAATACCATTTATACCATGAGGCCGAGATGCTTTCCATCGATCTCGCAGCGGTATACGTTTTCATCTTAGCCATGAGGCCGAGATGCCATCCATGGATCTCGGAACGGTATACAATACCATCTTAGCCATGAGGCCGTGATGCTTTCCATTTATCTCGCAGCGGTATACAATACCATCTTAGCCACGAGGCCGTGATGCTTTCCATTTATCTCGCAGCGGTATACAATACCATCTTAGCCACGAGGCCGTGATGCTTTCCATTTATCTCGCAGCGGTATACAATACCATCTTAGCCACGAGGCCGTGATGCTTCCCATCGATCCTGGAACGGTATACATAACCATCATAGGCATGACGCCGAGATGCTTCCCATCGATCCTGGAACGGTATACAATACCATCTTAACCATGAGGCCGAGATGCTTTCGATCGATCTCGCAGCGGTATACATAACCATCATAGGCATGACGCCGAGATGCTTCCCATCGATCCTGGAACGGTATACAATACCATTTATACCATGAGGCCGAGATGCTTTCCATCGATCTCGCAGCGGTATACGTTTTCATCTTAGCCATGAGGCCGAGATGCCATCCATGGATCTCGGAACGGTATACAATACCATCTTAGCCATGAGGCCGTGATGCTTTCCATTTATCTCGCAGCGGTATACAATACCATCTTAGCCACGAGGCCGAGAAGCGATCCATGGATCTCGGAACGGTATACAATACCATCTTAGCCACGAGGCCGTGATGCTTTCCATTTATCTCGCAGCGGTATACATAACCATCTTAGGCATGACGCCAAGAAGCTTCCCATCGATCCTGGAACGGTATACAATACCATCTTAACCATGAGGCCGAGATGCTTTCGATCGATCTCGCAGCGGTATACATAACCATCATAGGCATGACGCCGAGATGCTTCCCATCGATCCTGGAACGGTATACAATACCATTTATACCATGAGGCCGAGATGCTTTCCATCGATCTCGCAGCGGTATACGTTTTCATCTTAGCCATGAGGCCGAGATGCCATCCATGGATCTCGGAACGGTATACAATACCATCTTAGCCATGAGGCCGTGATGCTTTCCATTTATCTCGCAGCGGTATACAATACCATCTTAGCCACGAGGCCGAGAAGCGATCCATGGATCTCGGAACGGTATACAATACCATCTTAGCCACGAGGCCGTGATGCTTTCCATTTATCTCGCAGCGGTATACATAACCATCTTAGGCATGACGCCAAGAAGCTTCCCATCGATCCTGGAACGGTATACAATACCATCTTAACCATGAGGCCGAGATGCTTTCGATCGATCTCGCAGCGGTATACATAACCATCATAGGCATGACGCCGAGATGCTTCCCATCGATCCTGGAACGGTATACAATACCATTTATACCATGAGGCCGAGATGCTTTCCATCGATCTCGCAGCGGTATACGTTTTCATCTTAGCCATGAGGCCGAGATGCCATCCATGGATCTCGGAACGGTATACAATACCATCTTAGCCATGAGGCCGTGATGCTTTCCATTTATCTCGCAGCGGTATACAATACCATCTTAGCCACGAGGCCGTGATGCTTCCCATCGATCCTGGAACGGTATACATAACCATCATAGGCATGACGCCGAGATGCTTCCCATCGATCCTGGAACGGTATACAATACCATTTATACCATGAGGCCGAGATGCTTTCCATCGATCTCGCAGCGGTATACGTTTTCATCTTAGCCATGAGGCCGAGATGCCATCCATGGATCTCGGAACGGTATACAATACCATCTTAGCCACGAGGCCGTGATGCTTTCCATTTATCTCGCAGCGGTATACATAACCATCTTAGGCATGACGCCAAGAAGCTTCCCATCGATCCTGGAACGGTATACAATACCATCTTAACCATGAGGCCGAGATGCTTTCGATCGATCTCGCAGCGGTATACATAACCATCATAGGCATGACGCCGAGATGCTTCCCATCGATCCTGGAACGGTATACAATACCATTTATACCATGAGGCCGAGATGCTTTCCATCGATCTCGCAGCGGTATACGTTTTCATCTTAGCCATGAGGCCGAGATGCCATCCATGGATCTCGGAACGGTATACAATACCATCTTAGCCATGAGGCCGTGATGCTTTCCATTTATCTCGCAGCGGTATACAATACCATCTTAGCCACGAGGCCGAGAAGCGATCCATGGATCTCGGAACGGTATACAATACCATCTTAGCCACGAGGCCGTGATGCTTTCCATTTATCTCGCAGCGGTATACATAACCATCTTAGGCATGACGCCAAGAAGCTTCCCATCGATCCTGGAACGGTATACAATACCATCTTAACCATGAGGCCGAGATGCTTTCGATCGATCTCGCAGCGGTATACATAACCATCATAGGCATGACGCCGAGATGCTTCCCATCGATCCTGGAACGGTATACAATACCATTTATACCATGAGGCCGAGATGCTTTCCATCGATCTCGCAGCGGTATACGTTTTCATCTTAGCCATGAGGCCGAGATGCCATCCATGGATCTCGGAACGGTATACAATACCATCTTAGCCATGAGGCCGTGATGCTTTCCATTTATCTCGCAGCGGTATACAATACCATCTTAGCCACGAGGCCGAGAAGCGATCCATGGATCTCGGAACGGTATACAATACCATCTTAGCCACGAGGCCGTGATGCTTTCCATTTATCTCGCAGCGGTATACATAACCATCTTAGGCATGACGCCAAGAAGCTTCCCATCGATCCTGGAACGGTATACAATACCATCTTAACCATGAGGCCGAGATGCTTTCGATCGATCTCGCAGCGGTATACATAACCATCATAGGCATGACGCCGAGATGCTTCCCATCGATCCTGGAACGGTATACAATACCATTTATACCATGAGGCCGAGATGCTTTCCATCGATCTCGCAGCGGTATACGTTTTCATCTTAGCCATGAGGCCGAGATGCCATCCATGGATCTCGGAACGGTATACAATACCATCTTAGCCATGAGGCCGTGATGCTTTCCATTTATCTCGCAGCGGTATACAATACCATCTTAGCCACGAGGCCGAGAAGCGATCCATGGATCTCGGAACGGTATACAATACCATCTTAGCCACGAGGCCGTGATGCTTTCCATTTATCTCGCAGCGGTATACATAACCATCTTAGGCATGACGCCAAGAAGCTTCCCATCGATCCTGGAACGGTATACAATACCATCTTAACCATGAGGCCGAGATGCTTTCGATCGATCTCGCAGCGGTATACATAACCATCATAGGCATGACGCCGAGATGCTTCCCATCGATCCTGGAACGGTATACAATACCATTTATACCATGAGGCCGAGATGCTTTCCATCGATCTCGCAGCGGTATACGTTTTCATCTTAGCCATGAGGCCGAGATGCCATCCATGGATCTCGGAACGGTATACAATACCATCTTAGCCATGAGGCCGTGATGCTTTCCATTTATCTCGCAGCGGTATACAATACCATCTTAGCCACGAGGCCGTGATGCTTTCCATTTATCTCGCAGCGGTATACAATACCATCTTAGCCACGAGGCCGTGATGCTTTCCATTTATCTCGCAGCGGTATACAATACCATCTTAGCCACGAGGCCGTGATGCTTCCCATCGATCCTGGAACGGTATACATAACCATCATAGGCATGACGCCGAGATGCTTCCCATCGATCCTGGAACGGTATACAATACCATTTATACCATGAGGCCGAGATGCTTTCCATCGATCTCGCAGCGGTATACGTTTTCATCTTAGCCATGAGGCCGAGATGCCATCCATGGATCTCGGAACGGTATACAATACCATCTTAGCCATGAGGCCGTGATGCCATCCATGGATCTCGGAACGGTATACAATACCATCTTAGCCATGAGGCCGTGATGCTTTCCATTTATCTCGCAGCGGTATACATAACCATCTTAGGCATGACGCCAAGAAGCTTCCCATCGATCCTGGAACGGTATACAATACCATCTTAACCATGAGGCCGAGATGCTTTCGATCGATCTCGCAGCGGTATACATAACCATCATAGGCATGACGCCGAGATGCTTCCCATCGATCCTGGAACGGTATACAATACCATTTATACCATGAGGCCGAGATGCTTTCCATCGATCTCGCAGCGGTATACGTTTTCATCTTAGCCATGAGGCCGAGATGCCATCCATGGATCTCGGAACGGTATACAATACCATCTTAGCCATGAGGCCGTGATGCTTTCCATTTATCTCGCAGCGGTATACAATACCATCTTAGCCACGAGGCCGTGATGCTTTCCATTTATCTCGCAGCGGTATACAATACCATCTTAGCCACGAGGCCGTGATGCTTTCCATTTATCTCGCAGCGGTATACAATACCATCTTAGCCATGAGGCCGTGATGCTTTCCATTTATCTCGCAGCGGTATACATAACCATCTTAGGCATGACGCCAAGAAGCTTCCCATCGATCCTGGAACGGTATACAATACCATCTTAACCATGAGGCCGAGATGCTTTCGATCGATCTCGCAGCGGTATACATAACCATCATAGGCATGACGCCGAGATGCTTCCCATCGATCCTGGAACGGTATACAATACCATTTATACCATGAGGCCGAGATGCTTTCCATCGATCTCGCAGCGGTATACGTTTTCATCTTAGCCATGAGGCCGAGATGCCATCCATGGATCTCGGAACGGTATACAATACCATCTTAGCCATGAGGCCGTGATGCTTTCCATTTATCTCGCAGCGGTATACAATACCATCTTAGCCACGAGGCCGAGAAGCGATCCATGGATCTCGGAACGGTATACAATACCATCTTAGCCACGAGGCCGTGATGCTTTCCATTTATCTCGCAGCGGTATACATAACCATCTTAGGCATGACGCCAAGAAGCTTCCCATCGATCCTGGAACGGTATACAATACCATCTTAACCATGAGGCCGAGATGCTTTCGATCGATCTCGCAGCGGTATACATAACCATCATAGGCATGACGCCGAGATGCTTCCCATCGATCCTGGAACGGTATACAATACCATTTATACCATGAGGCCGAGATGCTTTCCATCGATCTCGCAGCGGTATACGTTTTCATCTTAGCCATGAGGCCGAGATGCCATCCATGGATCTCGGAACGGTATACAATACCATCTTAGCCATGAGGCCGTGATGCTTTCCATTTATCTCGCAGCGGTATACAATACCATCTTAGCCACGAGGCCGAGAAGCGATCCATGGATCTCGGAACGGTATACAATACCATCTTAGCCACGAGGCCGTGATGCTTTCCATTTATCTCGCAGCGGTATACATAACCATCTTAGGCATGACGCCAAGAAGCTTCCCATCGATCCTGGAACGGTATACAATACCATCTTAACCATGAGGCCGAGATGCTTTCGATCGATCTCGCAGCGGTATACATAACCATCATAGGCATGACGCCGAGATGCTTCCCATCGATCCTGGAACGGTATACAATACCATTTATACCATGAGGCCGAGATGCTTTCCATCGATCTCGCAGCGGTATACGTTTTCATCTTAGCCATGAGGCCGAGATGCCATCCATGGATCTCGGAACGGTATACAATACCATCTTAGCCATGAGGCCGTGATGCTTTCCATTTATCTCGCAGCGGTATACAATACCATCTTAGCCACGAGGCCGTGATGCTTTCCATTTATCTCGCAGCGGTATACAATACCATCTTAGCCACGAGGCCGTGATGCTTTCCATTTATCTCGCAGCGGTATACAATACCATCTTAGCCACGAGGCCGTGATGCTTCCCATCGATCCTGGAACGGTATACATAACCATCATAGGCATGACGCCGAGATGCTTCCCATCGATCCTGGAACGGTATACAATACCATTTATACCATGAGGCCGAGATGCTTTCCATCGATCTCGCAGCGGTATACGTTTTCATCTTAGCCATGAGGCCGAGATGCCATCCATGGATCTCGGAACGGTATACAATACCATCTTAGCCATGAGGCCGTGATGCCATCCATGGATCTCGGAACGGTATACAATACCATCTTAGCCACGAGGCCGTGATGCTTTCCATTTATCTCGCAGCGGTATACATAACCATCTTAGGCATGACGCCAAGAAGCTTCCCATCGATCCTGGAACGGTATACAATACCATCTTAACCATGAGGCCGAGATGCTTTCGATCGATCTCGCAGCGGTATACATAACCATCATAGGCATGACGCCGAGATGCTTCCCATCGATCCTGGAACGGTATACAATACCATTTATACCATGAGGCCGAGATGCTTTCCATCGATCTCGCAGCGGTATACATTTTCATCTTAGCCATGAGGCCGAGATGCCATCCATGGATCTCGGAACGGTATACAATACCATCTTAGCCATGAGGCCGTGATGCTTTCCATTTATCTCGCAGCGGTATACAATACCATCTTAGCCACGAGGCCGTGATGCTTTCCATTTATCTCGCAGCGGTATACAATACCATCTTAGCCACGAGGCCGTGATGCTTTCCATTTATCTCGCATCGGTATACAATACCATCTTAGCCACGAGGCCGTGATGCTTCCCATCGATCCTGGAACGGTATACATAACCATCATAGGCATGACGCCGAGATGCTTCCCATCGATCCTGGAACGGTATACAATACCATTTATACCATGAGGCCGAGATGCTTTCCATCGATCTCGCAGCGGTATACGTTTTCATCTTAGCCATGAGGCCGAGATGCCATCCATGGATCTCGGAACGGTATACAATACCATCTTAGCCATGAGGCCGTGATGCCATCCATGGATCTCGGAACGGTATACAATACCATCTTAGCCATGAGGCCGTGATGCTTTCCATTTATCTCGCAGCGGTATACAATACCATCTTAGCCACGAGGCCGTGATGCTTTCCATTTATCTCGCAGCGGTATACAATACCATCTTAGCCACGAGGCCGTGATGCTTTCCATTTATCTCGCAGCGGTATACATAACCATCTTAGGCATGACGCCAAGAAGCTTCCCATCGATCCTGGAACGGTATACAATACCATCTTAACCATGAGGCCGAGATGCTTTCGATCGATCTCGCAGCGGTATACATAACCATCATAGGCATGACGCCGAGATGCTTCCCATCGATCCTGGAACGGTATACAATACCATTTATACCATGAGGCCGAGATGCTTTCCATCGATCTCGCAGCGGTATACGTTTTCATCTTAGCCATGAGGCCGAGATGCCATCCATGGATCTCGGAACGGTATACAATACCATCTTAGCCATGAGGCCGTGATGCTTTCCATTTATCTCGCAGCGGTATACAATACCATCTTAGCCACGAGGCCGTGATGCTTTCCATTTATCTCGCAGCGGTATACAATACCATCTTAGCCACGAGGCCGTGATGCTTTCCATTTATCTCGCAGCGGTATACAATACCATCTTAGCCACGAGGCCGTGATGCTTCCCATCGATCCTGGAACGGTATACATAACCATCATAGGCATGACGCCGAGATGCTTCCCATCGATCCTGGAACGGTATACAATACCATTTATACCATGAGGCCGAGATGCTTTCCATCGATCTCGCAGCGGTATACGTTTTCATCTTAGCCATGAGGCCGAGATGCCATCCATGGATCTCGGAACGGTATACAATACCATCTTAGCCATGAGGCCGTGATGCCATCCATGGATCTCGGAACGGTATACAATACCATCTTAGCCATGAGGCCGTGATGCTTTCCATTTATCTCGCAGCGGTATACAATACCATCTTAGCCACGAGGCCGTGATGCTTTCCATTTATCTCGCAGCGGTATACAATACCATCTTAGCCACGAGGCCGTGATGCTTTCCATTTATCTCGCAGCGGTATACATAACCATCTTAGGCATGACGCCAAGAAGCTTCCCATCGATCCTGGAACGGTATACAATACCATCTTAACCATGAGGCCGAGATGCTTTCGATCGATCTCGCAGCGGTATACATAACCATCATAGGCATGACGCCGAGATGCTTCCCATCGATCCTGGAACGGTATACAATACCATTTATACCATGAGGCCGAGATGCTTTCCATCGATCTCGCAGCGGTATACGTTTTCATCTTAGCCATGAGGCCGAGATGCCATCCATGGATCTCGGAACGGTATACAATACCATCTTAGCCATGAGGCCGTGATGCTTTCCATTTATCTCGCAGCGGTATACAATACCATCTTAGCCACGAGGCCGTGATGCTTTCCATTTATCTCGCAGCGGTATACATAACCATCTTAGGCATGACGCCAAGAAGCTTCCCATCGATCCTGGAACGGTATACAATACCATCTTAACCATGAGGCCGAGATGCTTTCGATCGATCTCGCAGCGGTATACATAACCATCATAGGCATGACGCCGAGATGCTTCCCATCGATCCTGGAACGGTATACAATACCATTTATACCATGAGGCCGAGATGCTTTCCATCGATCTCGCAGCGGTATACGTTTTCATCTTAGCCATGAGGCCGAGATGCCATCCATGGATCTCGGAACGGTATACAATACCATCTTAGCCATGAGGCCGTGATGCTTTCCATTTATCTCGCAGCGGTATACAATACCATCTTAGCCACGAGGCCGAGAAGCGATCCATGGATCTCGGAACGGTATACAATACCATCTTAGCCACGAGGCCGTGATGCTTTCCATTTATCTCGCAGCGGTATACATAACCATCTTAGGCATGACGCCAAGAAGCTTCCCATCGATCCTGGAACGGTATACAATACCATCTTAACCATGAGGCCGAGATGCTTTCGATCGATCTCGCAGCGGTATACATAACCATCATAGGCATGACGCCGAGATGCTTCCCATCGATCCTGGAACGGTATACAATACCATTTATACCATGAGGCCGAGATGCTTTCCATCGATCTCGCAGCGGTATACGTTTTCATCTTAGCCATGAGGCCGAGATGCCATCCATGGATCTCGGAACGGTATACAATACCATCTTAGCCATGAGGCCGTGATGCTTTCCATTTATCTCGCAGCGGTATACAATACCATCTTAGCCACGAGGCCGTGATGCTTTCCATTTATCTCGCAGCGGTATACAATACCATCTTAGCCACGAGGCCGTGATGCTTTCCATTTATCTCGCAGCGGTATACAATACCATCTTAGCCACGAGGCCGTGATGCTTCCCATCGATCCTGGAACGGTATACATAACCATCATAGGCATGACGCCGAGATGCTTCCCATCGATCCTGGAACGGTATACAATACCATTTATACCATGAGGCCGAGATGCTTTCCATCGATCTCGCAGCGGTATACGTTTTCATCTTAGCCATGAGGCCGAGATGCCATCCATGGATCTCGGAACGGTATACAATACCATCTTAGCCATGAGGCCGTGATGCCATCCATGGATCTCGGAACGGTATACAATACCATCTTAGCCATGAGGCCGTGATGCCATCCATGGATCTCGGAACGGTATACATAACCATCTTAGGCATGACGCCAAGAAGCTTCCCATCGATCCTGGAACGGTATACAATACCATCTTAACCATGAGGCCGAGATGCTTTCGATCGATCTCGCAGCGGTATACATAACCATCATAGGCATGACGCCGAGATGCTTCCCATCGATCCTGGAACGGTATACAATACCATTTATACCATGAGGCCGAGATGCTTTCCATCGATCTCGCAGCGGTATACGTTTTCATCTTAGCCATGAGGCCGAGATGCCATCCATGGATCTCGGAACGGTATACAATACCATCTTAGCCATGAGGCCGTGATGCTTTCCATTTATCTCGCAGCGGTATACAATACCATCTTAGCCACGAGGCCGTGATGCTTTCCATTTATCTCGCAGCGGTATACAATACCATCTTAGCCACGAGGCCGTGATGCTTTCCATTTATCTCGCAGCGGTATACAATACCATCTTAGCCACGAGGCCGTGATGCTTCCCATCGATCCTGGAACGGTATACATAACCATCATAGGCATGACGCCGAGATGCTTCCCATCGATCCTGGAACGGTATACAATACCATTTATACCATGAGGCCGAGATGCTTTCCATCGATCTCGCAGCGGTATACGTTTTCATCTTAGCCATGAGGCCGAGATGCCATCCATGGATCTCGGAACGGTATACAATACCATCTTAGCCATGAGGCCGTGATGCCATCCATGGATCTCGGAACGGTATACAATACCATCTTAGCCACGAGGCCATGATGCTTTCCATTTATCTCGCAGCGGTATACAATACCATCTTAGCCACGAGGCCGTGATGCTTTCCATTTATCTCGCAGCGGTATACAATACCATCTTAGCCACGAGGCCGTGATGCTTTCCATTTATCTCGCAGCGGTATACATAACCATCTTAGGCATGACGCCAAGAAGCTTCCCATCGATCCTGGAACGGTATACAATACCATCTTAACCATGAGGCCGAGATGCTTTCGATCGATCTCGCAGCGGTATACATAACCATCATAGGCATGACGCCGAGATGCTTCCCATCGATCCTGGAACGGTATACAATACCATTTATACCATGAGGCCGAGATGCTTTCCATCGATCTCGCAGCGGTATACGTTTTCATCTTAGCCATGAGGCCGAGATGCCATCCATGGATCTCGGAACGGTATACAATACCATCTTAGCCATGAGGCCGTGATGCTTTCCATTTATCTCGCAGCGGTATACAATACCATCTTAGCCACGAGGCCGTGATGCTTTCCATTTATCTCGCAGCGGTATACAATACCATCTTAGCCACGAGGCCGTGATGCTTTCCATTTATCTCGCAGCGGTATACAATACCATCTTAGCCACGAGGCCGTGATGCTTCCCATCGATCCTGGAACGGTATACATAACCATCATAGGCATGACGCCGAGATGCTTCCCATCGATCCTGGAACGGTATACAATACCATTTATACCATGAGGCCGAGATGCTTTCCATCGATCTCGCAGCGGTATACGTTTTCATCTTAGCCATGAGGCCGAGATGCCATCCATGGATCTCGGAACGGTATACAATACCATCTTAGCCATGAGGCCGTGATGCCATCCATGGATCTCGGAACGGTATACAATACCATCTTAGCCACGAGGCCGTGATGCTTTCCATTTATCTCGCAGCGGTATACAATACCATCTTAGCCACGAGGCCGTGATGCTTTCCATTTATCTCGCAGCGGTATACAATACCATCTTAGCCACGAGGCCGTGATGCTTTCCATTTATCTCGCAGCGGTATACATAACCATCTTAGGCATGACGCCAAGAAGCTTCCCATCGATCCTGGAACGGTATACAATACCATCTTAACCATGAGGCCGAGATGCTTTCGATCGATCTCGCAGCGGTATACATAACCATCATAGGCATGACGCCGAGATGCTTCCCATCGATCCTGGAACGGTATACAATACCATTTATACCATGAGGCCGAGATGCTTTCCATCGATCTCGCAGCGGTATACGTTTTCATCTTAGCCATGAGGCCGAGATGCCATCCATGGATCTCGGAACGGTATACAATACCATCTTAGCCATGAGGCCGTGATGCTTTCCATTTATCTCGCAGCGGTATACAATACCATCTTAGCCACGAGGCCGTGATGCTTTCCATTTATCTCGCAGCGGTATACAATACCATCTTAGCCACGAGGCCGTGATGCTTTCCATTTATCTCGCAGCGGTATACAATACCATCTTAGCCACGAGGCCGTGATGCTTCCCATCGATCCTGGAACGGTATACATAACCATCATAGGCATGACGCCGAGATGCTTCCCATCGATCCTGGAACGGTATACAATACCATTTATACCATGAGGCCGAGATGCTTTCCATCGATCTCGCAGCGGTATACGTTTTCATCTTAGCCATGAGGCCGAGATGCCATCCATGGATCTCGGAACGGTATACAATACCATCTTAGCCATGAGGCCGTGATGCCATCCATGGATCTCGGAACGGTATACAATACCATCTTAGCCATGAGGCCGTGATGCTTTCCATTTATCTCGCAGCGGTATACAATACCATCTTAGCCACGAGGCCGTGATGCTTTCCATTTATCTCGCAGCGGTATACAATACCATCTTAGCCACGAGGCCGTGATGCTTTCCATTTATCTCGCAGCGGTATACATAACCATCTTAGGCATGACGCCAAGAAGCTTCCCATCGATCCTGGAACGGTATACAATACCATCTTAACCATGAGGCCGAGATGCTTTCGATCGATCTCGCAGCGGTATACATAACCATCATAGGCATGACGCCGAGATGCTTCCCATCGATCCTGGAACGGTATACAATACCATTTATACCATGAGGCCGAGATGCTTTCCATCGATCTCGCAGCGGTATACGTTTTCATCTTAGCCATGAGGCCGAGATGCCATCCATGGATCTCGGAACGGTATACAATACCATCTTAGCCATGAGGCCGTGATGCTTTCCATTTATCTCGCAGCGGTATACAATACCATCTTAGCCACGAGGCCGTGATGCTTTCCATTTATCTCGCAGCGGTATACAATACCATCTTAGCCACGAGGCCGTGATGCTTTCCATTTATCTCGCAGCGGTATACAATACCATCTTAGCCACGAGGCCGTGATGCTTCCCATCGATCCTGGAACGGTATACATAACCATCATAGGCATGACGCCGAGATGCTTCCCATCGATCCTGGAACGGTATACAATACCATTTATACCATGAGGCCGAGATGCTTTCCATCGATCTCGCAGCGGTATACGTTTTCATCTTAGCCATGAGGCCGAGATGCCATCCATGGATCTCGGAACGGTATACAATACCATCTTAGCCATGAGGCCGTGATGCCATCCATGGATCTCGGAACGGTATACAATACCATCTTAACTATGAGGCCGAGATGCCGTCCATCGATCTCGCAGCGGTATACATAACCATCTTAGGCATGACGCCAAGAAGCTTCCCATCGATCCTGGAACGGTATACAATACCATCTTAACCATGAGGCCGAGATGCTTTCGATCGATCTCGCAGCGGTATACATAACCATCATAGGCATGACGCCGAGATGCTTCCCATCGATCCTGGAACGGTATACAATACCATTTATACCATGAGGCCGAGATGCTTTCCATCGATCTCGCAGCGGTATACGTTTTCATCTTAGCCATGAGGCCGAGATGCCATCCATGGATCTCGGAACGGTATACAATACCATCTTAGCCATGAGGCCGTGATGCTTTCCATTTATCTCGCAGCGGTATACAATACCATCTTAGCCACGAGGCCGTGATGCTTTCCATTTATCTCGCAGCGGTATACAATACCATCTTAGCCACGAGGCCGTGATGCTTTCCATTTATCTCGCAGCGGTATACAATACCATCTTAGCCACGAGGCCGTGATGCTTCCCATCGATCCTGGAACGGTATACATTACCATCATAGGCATGACGCCGAGATGCTTCCCATCGATCCTGGAACGGTATACAATACCATTTATACCATGAGGCCGAGATGCTTTCCATCGATCTCGCAGCGGTATACGTTTTCATCTTAGCCATGAGGCCGAGATGCCATCCATGGATCTCGGAACGGTATACAATACCATCTTAGCCATGAGGCCGTGATGCCATCCATGGATCTCGGAACGGTATACAATACCATCTTAGCCATGAGGCCGTGATGCTTTCCATTTATCTCGCAGCGGTATACAATACCATCTTAGCCACGAGGCCGTGATGCTTTCCATTTATCTCGCAGCGGTATACAATACCATCTTAGCCACGAGGCCGTGATGCTTTCCATTTATCTCGCAGCGGTATACATAACCATCTTAGGCATGACGCCAAGAAGCTTCCCATCGATCCTGGAACGGTATACAATACCATCTTAACCATGAGGCCGAGATGCTTTCGATCGATCTCGCAGCGGTATACATAACCATCATAGGCATGACGCCGAGATGCTTCCCATCGATCCTGGAACGGTATACAATACCATTTATACCATGAGGCCGAGATGCTTTCCATCGATCTCGCAGCGGTATACGTTTTCATCTTAGCCATGAGGCCGAGATGCCATCCATGGATCTCGGAACGGTATACAATACCATCTTAGCCATGAGGCCGTGATGCTTTCCATTTATCTCGCAGCGGTATACAATACCATCTTAGCCACGAGGCCGTGATGCTTTCCATTTATCTCGCAGCGGTATACAATACCATCTTAGCCACGAGGCCGTGATGCTTTCCATTTATCTCGCAGCGGTATACAATACCATCTTAGCCACGAGGCCGTGATGCTTCCCATCGATCCTGGAACGGTATACATAACCATCATAGGCATGACGCCGAGATGCTTCCCATCGATCCTGGAACGGTATACAATACCATTTATACCATGAGGCCGAGATGCTTTCCATCGATCTCGCAGCGGTATACGTTTTCATCTTAGCCATGAGGCCGAGATGCCATCCATGGATCTCGGAACGGTATACAATACCATCTTAGCCATGAGGCCGTGATGCCATCCATGGATCTCGGAACGGTATACAATACCATCTTAGCCACGAGGCCGTGATGCTTTCCATTTATCTCGCAGCGGTATACAATACCATCTTAGCCACGAGGCCGTGATGCTTTCCATTTATCTCGCAGCGGTATACAATACCATCTTAGCCACGAGGCCGTGATGCTTTCCATTTATCTCGCAGCGGTATACATAACCATCTTAGGCATGACGCCAAGAAGCTTCCCATCGATCCTGGAACGGTATACAATACCATCTTAACCATGAGGCCGAGATGCTTTCGATCGATCTCGCAGCGGTATACATAACCATCATAGGCATGACGCCGAGATGCTTCCCATCGATCCTGGAACGGTATACAATACCATTTATACCATGAGGCCGAGATGCTTTCCATCGATCTCGCAGCGGTATACGTTTTCATCTTAGCCATGAGGCCGAGATGCCATCCATGGATCTCGGAACGGTATACAATACCATCTTAGCCATGAGGCCGTGATGCTTTCCATTTATCTCGCAGCGGTATACAATACCATCTTAGCCACGAGGCCGTGATGCTTTCCATTTATCTCGCAGCGGTATACAATACCATCTTAGCCACGAGGCCGTGATGCTTTCCATTTATCTCGCAGCGGTATACAATACCATCTTAGCCACGAGGCCGTGATGCTTCCCATCGATCCTGGAACGGTATACATAACCATCATAGGCATGACGCCGAGATGCTTCCCATCGATCCTGGAACGGTATACAATACCATTTATACCATGAGGCCGAGATGCTTTCCATCGATCTCGCAGCGGTATACGTTTTCATCTTAGCCATGAGGCCGAGATGCCATCCATGGATCTCGGAACGGTATACAATACCATCTTAGCCATGAGGCCGTGATGCCATCCATGGATCTCGGAACGGTATACAATACCATCTTAGCCATGAGGCCGTGATGCTTTCCATTTATCTCGCAGCGGTATACAATACCATCTTAGCCACGAGGCCGTGATGCTTTCCATTTATCTCGCAGCGGTATACAATACCATCTTAGCCACGAGGCCGTGATGCTTTCCATTTATCTCGCAGCGGTATACATAACCATCTTAGGCATGACGCCAAGAAGCTTCCCATCGATCCTGGAACGGTATACAATACCATCTTAACCATGAGGCCGAGATGCTTTCGATCGATCTCGCAGCGGTATACATAACCATCATAGGCATGACGCCGAGATGCTTCCCATCGATCCTGGAACGGTATACAATACCATTTATACCATGAGGCCGAGATGCTTTCCATCGATCTCGCAGCGGTATACGTTTTCATCTTAGCCATGAGGCCGAGATGCCATCCATGGATCTCGGAACGGTATACAATACCATCTTAGCCATGAGGCCGTGATGCTTTCCATTTATCTCGCAGCGGTATACAATACCATCTTAGCCACGAGGCCGTGATGCTTTCCATTTATCTCGCAGCGGTATACAATACCATCTTAGCCACGAGGCCGTGATGCTTTCCATTTATCTCGCAGCGGTATACAATACCATCTTAGCCACGAGGCCGTGATGCTTCCCATCGATCCTGGAACGGTATACATAACCATCATAGGCATGACGCCGAGATGCTTCCCATCGATCCTGGAACGGTATACAATACCATTTATACCATGAGGCCGAGATGCTTTCCATCGATCTCGCAGCGGTATACGTTTTCATCTTAGCCATGAGGCCGAGATGCCATCCATGGATCTCGGAACGGTATACAATACCATCTTAGCCATGAGGCCGTGATGCCATCCATGGATCTCGGAACGGTATACAATACCATCTTAACTATGAGGCCGAGATGCCGTCCATCGATCTCGCAGCGGTATACATAACCATCTTAGGCATGACGCCAAGAAGCTTCCCATCGATCCTGGAACGGTATACAATACCATCTTAACCATGAGGCCGAGATGCTTTCGATCGATCTCGCAGCGGTATACATAACCATCATAGGCATGACGCCGAGATGCTTCCCATCGATCCTGGAACGGTATACAATACCATTTATACCATGAGGCCGAGATGCTTTCCATCGATCTCGCAGCGGTATACGTTTTCATCTTAGCCATGAGGCCGAGATGCCATCCATGGATCTCGGAACGGTATACAATACCATCTTAGCCATGAGGCCGTGATGCTTTCCATTTATCTCGCAGCGGTATACAATACCATCTTAGCCACGAGGCCGTGATGCTTTCCATTTATCTCGCAGCGGTATACAATACCATCTTAGCCACGAGGCCGTGATGCTTTCCATTTATCTCGCAGCGGTATACAATACCATCTTAGCCACGAGGCCGTGATGCTTCCCATCGATCCTGGAACGGTATACATAACCATCATAGGCATGACGCCGAGATGCTTCCCATCGATCCTGGAACGGTATACAATACCATTTATACCATGAGGCCGAGATGCTTTCCATCGATCTCGCAGCGGTATACGTTTTCATCTTAGCCATGAGGCCGAGATGCCATCCATGGATCTCGGAACGGTATACAATACCATCTTAGCCATGAGGCCGTGATGCCATCCATGGATCTCGGAACGGTATACAATACCATCTTAACTATGAGGCCGAGATGCCGTCCATCGATCTCGCAGCGGTATACATAACCATCTTAGGCATGACGCCAAGAAGCTTCCCATCGATCCTGGAACGGTATACAATACCATCTTAACCATGAGGCCGAGATGCTTTCGATCGATCTCGCAGCGGTATACATAACCATCATAGGCATGACGCCGAGATGCTTCCCATCGATCCTGGAACGGTATACAATACCATTTATACCATGAGGCCGAGATGCTTTCCATCGATCTCGCAGCGGTATACGTTTTCATCTTAGCCATGAGGCCGAGATGCCATCCATGGATCTCGGAACGGTATACAATACCATCTTAGCCATGAGGCCGTGATGCTTTCCATTTATCTCGCAGCGGTATACAATACCATCTTAGCCACGAGGCCGTGATGCTTTCCATTTATCTCGCAGCGGTATACAATACCATCTTAGCCACGAGGCCGTGATGCTTTCCATTTATCTCGCAGCGGTATACAATACCATCTTAGCCACGAGGCCGTGATGCTTCCCATCGATCCTGGAACGGTATACATAACCATCATAGGCATGACGCCGAGATGCTTCCCATCGATCCTGGAACGGTATACAATACCATTTATACCATGAGGCCGAGATGCTTTCCATCGATCTCGCAGCGGTATACGTTTTCATCTTAGCCATGAGGCCGAGATGCCATCCATGGATCTCGGAACGGTATACAATACCATCTTAGCCATGAGGCCGTGATGCCATCCATGGATCTCGGAACGGTATACAATACCATCTTAACTATGAGGCCGAGATGCCGTCCATCGATCTCGCAGCGGTATACATAACCATCTTAGGCATGACGCCAAGAAGCTTCCCATCGATCCTGGAACGGTATACAATACCATCTTAACCATGAGGCCGAGATGCTTTCGATCGATCTCGCAGCGGTATACATAACCATCATAGGCATGACGCCGAGATGCTTCCCATCGATCCTGGAACGGTATACAATACCATTTATACCATGAGGCCGAGATGCTTTCCATCGATCTCGCAGCGGTATACGTTTTCATCTTAGCCATGAGGCCGAGATGCCATCCATGGATCTCGGAACGGTATACAATACCATCTTAGCCATGAGGCCGTGATGCCATCCATGGATCTCGGAACGGTATACAATACCATCTTAACTATGAGGCCGAGATGCCGTCCATCGATCTCGCAGCGGTATACATAACCATCTTAGGCATGACGCCAAGAAGCTTCCCATCGATCCTGGAACGGTATACAATACCATCTTAACCATGAGGCCGAGATGCTTTCGATCGATCTCGCAGCGGTATGCATTTTCATCTTAGCAATAGGCCGAGATGCTTTCCATCCATCTCGCAGCGATATACATAAGCATCATAGGCATGACGCCGAGATGCTTCCCATCGATCCTGGAACGGTATACAATACCATCTTAACCATGAGGCCGAGATGCTTTCCATCGATCTCGCAGCGGTATACACTTTGATCTTAGCCATAGGCCGAGAAGCGATCCATGGATCTCGGAACGGTATACAATACCATCTTAGCCACGAGGCCGTGATGCTTTCCATTTATCTCGCAGCGGTATACAATACCATCTTAGCCACGAGGCCGTGATGCTTTCCATTTATCTCGCAGCGGTATACAATACCATCTTAGCCACGAGGCCGTGATGCTTCCCATCGATCCTGGAACGGTATACAATACCATCTTAACCATGAGGCCGAGATGCTTTCGATCGATCTCGCAGCGGTATACATAACCATCATAGGCATGACGCCGAGATGCTTCCCATCGATCCTGGAACGGTATACAATACCATTTATACCATGAGGCCGAGATGCTTTCCATCGATCTCGCAGCGGTATACGTTTTCATCTTAGCCATGAGGCCGAGATGCCATCCATGGATCTCGGAACGGTATACAATACCATCTTAGCCATGAGGCCGAGATGCCATCCATGGATCTCGGAACGGTATACAATACCATCTTAACTATGAGGCCGAGATGCCGTCCATCGATCTCGCAGCGGTATACATAACCATCTTAGGCATGACGCCAAGAAGCTTCCCATCGATCCTGGAACGGTATACAATACCATCTTAACCATGAGGCCGAGATGCTTTCGATCGATCTCGCAGCGGTATACATAACCATCATAGGCATGACGCCGAGATGCTTCCCATCGATCCTGGAACGGTATACAATACCATTTATACCATGAGGCCGAGATGCTTTCCATCGATCTCGCAGCGGTATACGTTTTCATCTTAGCCATGAGGCCGAGATGCCATCCATGGATCTCGGAACGGTATACAATACCATCTTAGCCATGAGGCCGAGAAGCGATCCATGGATCTCGGAACGGTATACAATACCATCTTAGCCACGAGGCCGTGATGCTTTCCATTTATCTCGCAGCGGTATACAATACCATCTTAGCCACGAGGCCGTGATGCTTTCCATTTATCTCGCAGCGGTATACAATACCATCTTAGCCACGAGGCCGTGATGCTTCCCATCGATCCTGGAACGGTATACAATACCATCTTAACCATGAGGCCGAGATGCTTTCGATCGATCTCGCAGCGGTATACATAACCATCATAGGCATGACGCCGAGATGCTTCCCATCGATCCTGGAACGGTATACAATACCATTTATACCATGAGGCCGAGATGCTTTCCATCGATCTCGCAGCGGTATACGTTTTCATCTTAGCCATGAGGCCGAGATGCCATCCATGGATCTCGGAACGGTATACAATACCATCTTAGCCATGAGGCCGTGATGCCATCCATGGATCTCGGAACGGTATACAATACCATCTTAACTATGAGGCCGAGATGCCGTCCATCGATCTCGCAGCGGTATACATAACCATCTTAGGCATGACGCCAAGAAGCTTCCCATCGATCCTGGAACGGTATACAATACCATCTTAACCATGAGGCCGAGATGCTTTCGATCGATCTCGCAGCGGTATACATAACCATCATAGGCATGACGCCGAGATGCTTCCCATCGATCCTGGAACGGTATACAATACCATTTATACCATGAGGCCGAGATGCTTTCCATCGATCTCGCAGCGGTATACGTTTTCATCTTAGCCATGAGGCCGAGATGCCATCCATGGATCTCGGAACGGTATACAATACCATCTTAGCCATGAGGCCGTGATGCCATCCATGGATCTCGGAACGGTATACAATACCATCTTAACTATGAGGCCGAGATGCCGTCCATCGATCTCGCAGCGGTATACATAACCATCTTAGGCATGACGCCAAGAAGCTTCCCATCGATCCTGGAACGGTATACAATACCATCTTAACCATGAGGCCGAGATGCTTTCGATCGATCTCGCAGCGGTATGCATTTTCATCTTAGCAATAGGCCGAGATGCTTTCCATCCATCTCGCAGCGATATACATAAGCATCATAGGCATGACGCCGAGATGCTTCCCATCGATCCTGGAACGGTATACAATACCATCTTAACCATGAGGCCGAGATGCTTTCCATCGATCTCGCAGCGGTATACACTTTGATCTTAGCCATAGGCCGAGAAGCGATCCATGGATCTCGGAACGGTATACAATACCATCTTAGCCACGAGGCCGTGATGCTTTCCATTTATCTCGCAGCGGTATACAATACCATCTTAGCCACGAGGCCGTGATGCTTTCCATTTATCTCGCAGCGGTATACAATACCATCTTAGCCACGAGGCCGTGATGCTTCCCATCGATCCTGGAACGGTATACAATACCATCTTAACCATGAGGCCGAGATGCTTTCGATCGATCTCGCAGCGGTATACATAACCATCATAGGCATGACGCCGAGATGCTTCCCATCGATCCTGGAACGGTATACAATACCATTTATACCATGAGGCCGAGATGCTTTCCATCGATCTCGCAGCGGTATACGTTTTCATCTTAGCCATGAGGCCGAGATGCCATCCATGGATCTCGGAACGGTATACAATACCATCTTAGCCATGAGGCCGTGATGCCATCCATGGATCTCGGAACGGTATACAATACCATCTTAACTATGAGGCCGAGATGCCGTCCATCGATCTCGCAGCGGTATACATAACCATCTTAGGCATGACGCCAAGAAGCTTCCCATCGATCCTGGAACGGTATACAATACCATCTTAACCATGAGGCCGAGATGCTTTCGATCGATCTCGCAGCGGTATACATAACCATCATAGGCATGACGCCGAGATGCTTCCCATCGATCCTGGAACGGTATACAATACCATTTATACCATGAGGCCGAGATGCTTTCCATCGATCTCGCAGCGGTATACGTTTTCATCTTAGCCATGAGGCCGAGATGCCATCCATGGATCTCGGAACGGTATACAATACCATCTTAGCCATGAGGCCGTGATGCTTTCCATTTATCTCGCAGCGGTATACAATACCATCTTAGCCACGAGGCCGTGATGCTTTCCATTTATCTCGCAGCGGTATACAATACCATCTTAGCCACGAGGCCGTGATGCTTTCCATTTATCTCGCAGCGGTATACAATACCATCTTAGCCACGAGGCCGTGATGCTTCCCATCGATCCTGGAACGGTATACATAACCATCATAGGCATGACGCCGAGATGCTTCCCATCGATCCTGGAACGGTATACAATACCATTTATACCATGAGGCCGAGATGCTTTCCATCGATCTCGCAGCGGTATACGTTTTCATCTTAGCCATGAGGCCGAGATGCCATCCATGGATCTCGGAACGGTATACAATACCATCTTAGCCATGAGGCCGAGATGCCATCCATGGATCTCGGAACGGTATACAATACCATCTTAACTATGAGGCCGAGATGCCGTCCATCGATCTCGCAGCGGTATACATAACCATCTTAGGCATGACGCCAAGAAGCTTCCCATCGATCCTGGAACGGTATACAATACCATCTTAACCATGAGGCCGAGATGCTTTCGATCGATCTCGCAGCGGTATACATAACCATCATAGGCATGACGCCGAGATGCTTCCCATCGATCCTGGAACGGTATACAATACCATTTATACCATGAGGCCGAGATGCTTTCCATCGATCTCGCAGCGGTATACGTTTTCATCTTAGCCATGAGGCCGAGATGCCATCCATGGATCTCGGAACGGTATACAATACCATCTTAGCCATGAGGCCGTGATGCCATCCATGGATCTCGGAACGGTATACAATACCATCTTAACTATGAGGCCGAGATGCCGTCCATCGATCTCGCAGCGGTATACATAACCATCTTAGGCATGACGCCAAGAAGCTTCCCATCGATCCTGGAACGGTATACAATACCATCTTAACCATGAGGCCGAGATGCTTTCGATCGATCTCGCAGCGGTATGCATTTTCATCTTAGCAATAGGCCGAGATGCTTTCCATCCATCTCGCAGCGATATACATAAGCATCATAGGCATGACGCCGAGATGCTTCCCATCGATCCTGGAACGGTATACAATACCATCTTAACCATGAGGCCGAGATGCTTTCCATCGATCTCGCAGCGGTATACACTTTGATCTTAGCCATAGGCCGAGAAGCGATCCATGGATCTCGGAACGGTATACAATACCATCTTAGCCACGAGGCCGTGATGCTTTCCATTTATCTCGCAGCGGTATACAATACCATCTTAGCCACGAGGCCGTGATGCTTTCCATTTATCTCGCAGCGGTATACAATACCATCTTAGCCACGAGGCCGTGATGCTTCCCATCGATCCTGGAACGGTATACAATACCATCTTAACCATGAGGCCGAGATGCTTTCGATCGATCTCGCAGCGGTATACATAACCATCATAGGCATGACGCCGAGATGCTTCCCATCGATCCTGGAACGGTATACAATACCATTTATACCATGAGGCCGAGATGCTTTCCATCGATCTCGCAGCGGTATACGTTTTCATCTTAGCCATGAGGCCGAGATGCCATCCATGGATCTCGGAACGGTATACAATACCATCTTAGCCATGAGGCCGTGATGCCATCCATGGATCTCGGAACGGTATACAATACCATCTTAACTATGAGGCCGAGATGCCGTCCATCGATCTCGCAGCGGTATACATAACCATCTTAGGCATGACGCCAAGAAGCTTCCCATCGATCCTGGAACGGTATACAATACCATCTTAACCATGAGGCCGAGATGCTTTCGATCGATCTCGCAGCGGTATACATAACCATCATAGGCATGACGCCGAGATGCTTCCCATCGATCCTGGAACGGTATACAATACCATTTATACCATGAGGCCGAGATGCTTTCCATCGATCTCGCAGCGGTATACGTTTTCATCTTAGCCATGAGGCCGAGATGCCATCCATGGATCTCGGAACGGTATACAATACCATCTTAGCCATGAGGCCGAGAAGCGATCCATGGATCTCGGAACGGTATACAATACCATCTTAGCCACGAGGCCGTGATGCTTTCCATTTATCTCGCAGCGGTATACAATACCATCTTAGCCACGAGGCCGTGATGCTTTCCATTTATCTCGCAGCGGTATACAATACCATCTTAGCCACGAGGCCGTGATGCTTCCCATCGATCCTGGAACGGTATACAATACCATCTTAACCATGAGGCCGAGATGCTTTCGATCGATCTCGCAGCGGTATACATAACCATCATAGGCATGACGCCGAGATGCTTCCCATCGATCCTGGAACGGTATACAATACCATTTATACCATGAGGCCGAGATGCTTTCCATCGATCTCGCAGCGGTATACGTTTTCATCTTAGCCATGAGGCCGAGATGCCATCCATGGATCTCGGAACGGTATACAATACCATCTTAGCCATGAGGCCGTGATGCCATCCATGGATCTCGGAACGGTATACAATACCATCTTAACTATGAGGCCGAGATGCCGTCCATCGATCTCGCAGCGGTATACATAACCATCTTAGGCATGACGCCAAGAAGCTTCCCATCGATCCTGGAACGGTATACAATACCATCTTAACCATGAGGCCGAGATGCTTTCGATCGATCTCGCAGCGGTATACATAACCATCATAGGCATGACGCCGAGATGCTTCCCATCGATCCTGGAACGGTATACAATACCATTTATACCATGAGGCCGAGATGCTTTCCATCGATCTCGCAGCGGTATACGTTTTCATCTTAGCCATGAGGCCGAGATGCCATCCATGGATCTCGGAACGGTATACAATACCATCTTAGCCATGAGGCCGTGATGCCATCCATGGATCTCGGAACGGTATACAATACCATCTTAACTATGAGGCCGAGATGCCGTCCATCGATCTCGCAGCGGTATACATAACCATCTTAGGCATGACGCCAAGAAGCTTCCCATCGATCCTGGAACGGTATACAATACCATCTTAACCATGAGGCCGAGATGCTTTCGATCGATCTCGCAGCGGTATGCATTTTCATCTTAGCAATAGGCCGAGATGCTTTCCATCCATCTCGCAGCGATATACATAAGCATCATAGGCATGACGCCGAGATGCTTCCCATCGATCCTGGAACGGTATACAATACCATCTTAACCATGAGGCCGAGATGCTTTCGATCGATCTCGCAGCGGTATACATAACCATCATAGGCATGACGCCGAGATGCTTCCCATCGATCCTGGAACGGTATACAATACCATTTATACCATGAGGCCGAGATGCTTTCCATCGATCTCGCAGCGGTATACGTTTTCATCTTAGCCATGAGGCCGAGATGCCATCCATGGATCTCGGAACGGTATACAATACCATCTTAGCCATGAGGCCGTGATGCCATCCATGGATCTCGGAACGGTATACAATACCATCTTAACTATGAGGCCGAGATGCCGTCCATCGATCTCGCAGCGGTATACATAACCATCTTAGGCATGACGCCAAGAAGCTTCCCATCGATCCTGGAACGGTATACAATACCATCTTAACCATGAGGCCGAGATGCTTTCGATCGATCTCGCAGCGGTATACATAACCATCATAGGCATGACGCCGAGATGCTTCCCATCGATCCTGGAACGGTATACAATACCATTTATACCATGAGGCCGAGATGCTTTCCATCGATCTCGCAGCGGTATACGTTTTCATCTTAGCCATGAGGCCGAGATGCCATCCATGGATCTCGGAACGGTATACAATACCATCTTAGCCATGAGGCCGTGATGCCATCCATGGATCTCGGAACGGTATACAATACCATCTTAACTATGAGGCCGAGATGCCGTCCATCGATCTCGCAGCGGTATACATAACCATCTTAGGCATGACGCCAAGAAGCTTCCCATCGATCCTGGAACGGTATACAATACCATCTTAACCATGAGGCCGAGATGCTTTCGATCGATCTCGCAGCGGTATGCATTTTCATCTTAGCAATAGGCCGAGATGCTTTCCATCCATCTCGCAGCGATATACATAAGCATCATAGGCATGACGCCGAGATGCTTCCCATCGATCCTGGAACGGTATACAATACCATCTTAACCATGAGGCCGAGATGCTTTCCATCGATCTCGCAGCGGTATACACTTTGATCTTAGCCATAGGCCGAGAAGCGATCCATGGATCTCGGAACGGTATACAATACCATCTTAGCCACGAGGCCGTGATGCTTTCCATTTATCTCGCAGCGGTATACAATACCATCTTAGCCACGAGGCCGTGATGCTTTCCATTTATCTCGCAGCGGTATACAATACCATCTTAGCCACGAGGCCGTGATGCTTCCCATCGATCCTGGAACGGTATACAATACCATCTTAACCATGAGGCCGAGATGCTTTCGATCGATCTCGCAGCGGTATACATAACCATCATAGGCATGACGCCGAGATGCTTCCCATCGATCCTGGAACGGTATACAATACCATTTATACCATGAGGCCGAGATGCTTTCCATCGATCTCGCAGCGGTATACGTTTTCATCTTAGCCATGAGGCCGAGATGCCATCCATGGATCTCGGAACGGTATACAATACCATCTTAGCCATGAGGCCGTGATGCCATCCATGGATCTCGGAACGGTATACAATACCATCTTAACTATGAGGCCGAGATGCCGTCCATCGATCTCGCAGCGGTATACATAACCATCTTAGGCATGACGCCAAGAAGCTTCCCATCGATCCTGGAACGGTATACAATACCATCTTAACCATGAGGCCGAGATGCTTTCGATCGATCTCGCAGCGGTATACATAACCATCATAGGCATGACGCCGAGATGCTTCCCATCGATCCTGGAACGGTATACAATACCATTTATACCATGAGGCCGAGATGCTTTCCATCGATCTCGCAGCGGTATACGTTTTCATCTTAGCCATGAGGCCGAGATGCCATCCATGGATCTCGGAACGGTATACAATACCATCTTAGCCATGAGGCCGTGATGCTTTCCATTTATCTCGCAGCGGTATACAATACCATCTTAGCCACGAGGCCGTGATGCTTTCCATTTATCTCGCAGCGGTATACAATACCATCTTAGCCACGAGGCCGTGATGCTTCCCATCGATCCTGGAACGGTATACAATACCATCTTAACCATGAGGCCGAGATGCTTTCGATCGATCTCGCAGCGGTATACATAACCATCATAGGCATGACGCCGAGATGCTTCCCATCGATCCTGGAACGGTATACAATACCATTTATACCATGAGGCCGAGATGCTTTCCATCGATCTCGCAGCGGTATACGTTTTCATCTTAGCCATGAGGCCGAGATGCCATCCATGGATCTCGGAACGGTATACAATACCATCTTAGCCATGAGGCCGTGATGCCATCCATGGATCTCGGAACGGTATACAATACCATCTTAACTATGAGGCCGAGATGCCGTCCATCGATCTCGCAGCGGTATACATAACCATCTTAGGCATGACGCCAAGAAGCTTCCCATCGATCCTGGAACGGTATACAATACCATCTTAACCATGAGGCCGAGATGCTTTCGATCGATCTCGCAGCGGTATACATAACCATCATAGGCATGACGCCGAGATGCTTCCCATCGATCCTGGAACGGTATACAATACCATTTATACCATGAGGCCGAGATGCTTTCCATCGATCTCGCAGCGGTATACGTTTTCATCTTAGCCATGAGGCCGAGATGCCATCCATGGATCTCGGAACGGTATACAATACCATCTTAGCCATGAGGCCGTGATGCCATCCATGGATCTCGGAACGGTATACAATACCATCTTAACTATGAGGCCGAGATGCCGTCCATCGATCTCGCAGCGGTATACATAACCATCTTAGGCATGACGCCAAGAAGCTTCCCATCGATCCTGGAACGGTATACAATACCATCTTAACCATGAGGCCGAGATGCTTTCGATCGATCTCGCAGCGGTATGCATTTTCATCTTAGCAATAGGCCGAGATGCTTTCCATCCATCTCGCAGCGATATACATAAGCATCATAGGCATGACGCCGAGATGCTTCCCATCGATCCTGGAACGGTATACAATACCATCTTAACCATGAGGCCGAGATGCTTTCCATCGATCTCGCAGCGGTATACACTTTGATCTTAGCCATAGGCCGAGAAGCGATCCATGGATCTCGGAACGGTATACAATACCATCTTAGCCACGAGGCCGTGATGCTTTCCATTTATCTCGCAGCGGTATACAATACCATCTTAGCCACGAGGCCGTGATGCTTTCCATTTATCTCGCAGCGGTATACAATACCATCTTAGCCACGAGGCCGTGATGCTTCCCATCGATCCTGGAACGGTATACAATACCATCTTAACCATGAGGCCGAGATGCTTTCGATCGATCTCGCAGCGGTATACATAACCATCATAGGCATGACGCCGAGATGCTTCCCATCGATCCTGGAACGGTATACAATACCATTTATACCATGAGGCCGAGATGCTTTCCATCGATCTCGCAGCGGTATACGTTTTCATCTTAGCCATGAGGCCGAGATGCCATCCATGGATCTCGGAACGGTATACAATACCATCTTAGCCATGAGGCCGTGATGCCATCCATGGATCTCGGAACGGTATACAATACCATCTTAACAATGAGGCCGAGATGCGGTCCATCGATCTCGCAGCGGTATACATAACCATCTTAGGCATGACGCCAAGAAGCTTCCCATCGATCCTGGAACGGTATACAATACCATCTTAACCATGAGGCCGAGATGCTTTCGATCGATCTCGCAGCGGTATACATAACCATCATAGGCATGACGCCGAGATGCTTCCCATCGATCCTGGAACGGTATACAATACCATTTATACCATGAGGCCGAGATGCTTTCCATCGATCTCGCAGCGGTATACGTTTTCATCTTAGCCATGAGGCCGAGATGCCATCCATGGATCTCGGAACGGTATACAATACCATCTTAGCCATGAGGCCGAGAAGCGATCCATGGATCTCGGAACGGTATACAATACCATCTTAGCCACGAGGCCGTGATGCTTTCCATTTATCTCGCAGCGGTATACAATACCATCTTAGCCACGAGGCCGTGATGCTTTCCATTTATCTCGCAGCGGTATACAATACCATCTTAGCCACGAGGCCGAGATGCTTCCCATCGATCCTGGAACGGTATACAATACCATCTTAACCATGAGGCCGAGATGCTTTCGATCGATCTCGCAGCGGTATACATAACCATCATAGGCATGACGCCGAGATGCTTCCCATCGATCCTGGAACGGTATACAATACCATTTATACCATGAGGCCGAGATGCTTTCCATCGATCTCGCAGCGGTATACGTTTTCATCTTAGCCATGAGGCCGAGATGCCATCCATGGATCTCGGAACGGTATACAATACCATCTTAGCCATGAGGCCGTGATGCCATCCATGGATCTCGGAACGGTATACAATACCATCTTAACTATGAGGCCGAGATGCCGTCCATCGATCTCGCAGCGGTATACATAACCATCTTAGGCATGACGCCAAGAAGCTTCCCATCGATCCTGGAACGGTATACAATACCATCTTAACCATGAGGCCGAGATGCTTTCGATCGATCTCGCAGCGGTATACATAACCATCATAGGCATGACGCCGAGATGCTTCCCATCGATCCTGGAACGGTATACAATACCATTTATACCATGAGGCCGAGATGCTTTCCATCGATCTCGCAGCGGTATACGTTTTCATCTTAGCCATGAGGCCGAGATGCCATCCATGGATCTCGGAACGGTATACAATACCATCTTAGCCATGAGGCCGTGATGCCATCCATGGATCTCGGAACGGTATACAATACCATCTTAACTATGAGGCCGAGATGCCGTCCATCGATCTCGCAGCGGTATACATAACCATCTTAGGCATGACGCCAAGAAGCTTCCCATCGATCCTGGAACGGTATACAATACCATCTTAACCATGAGGCCGAGATGCTTTCGATCGATCTCGCAGCGGTATGCATTTTCATCTTAGCAATAGGCCGAGATGCTTTCCATCCATCTCGCAGCGATATACATAAGCATCATAGGCATGACGCCGAGATGCTTCCCATCGATCCTGGAACGGTATACAATACCATCTTAACCATGAGGCCGAGATGCTTTCCATCGATCTCGCAGCGGTATACACTTTGATCTTAGCCATAGGCCGAGAAGCGATCCATGGATCTCGGAACGGTATACAATACCATCTTAGCCACGAGGCCGTGATGCTTTCCATTTATCTCGCAGCGGTATACAATACCATCTTAGCCACGAGGCCGTGATGCTTTCCATTTATCTCGCAGCGGTATACAATACCATCTTAGCCACGAGGCCGTGATGCTTCCCATCGATCCTGGAACGGTATACAATACCATCTTAACCATGAGGCCGAGATGCTTTCGATCGATCTCGCAGCGGTATACATAACCATCATAGGCATGACGCCGAGATGCTTCCCATCGATCCTGGAACGGTATACAATACCATTTATACCATGAGGCCGAGATGCTTTCCATCGATCTCGCAGCGGTATACGTTTTCATCTTAGCCATGAGGCCGAGATGCCATCCATGGATCTCGGAACGGTATACAATACCATCTTAGCCATGAGGCCGTGATGCCATCCATGGATCACGGAACGGTATACAATACCATCTTAACTATGAGGCCGAGATGCCGTCCATCGATCTCGCAGCGGTATACATAACCATCTTAGGCATGACGCCAAGAAGCTTCCCATCGATCCTGGAACGGTATACAATACCATCTTAACCATGAGGCCGAGATGCTTTCGATCGATCTCGCAGCGGTATACATAACCATCATAGGCATGACGCCGAGATGCTTCCCATCGATCCTGGAACGGTATACAATACCATTTATACCATGAGGCCGAGATGCTTTCCATCGATCTCGCAGCGGTATACGTTTTCATCTTAGCCATGAGGCCGAGATGCCATCCATGGATCTCGGAACGGTATACAATACCATCTTAGCCATGAGGCCGAGAAGCGATCCATGGATCTCGGAACGGTATACAATACCATCTTAGCCACGAGGCCGTGATGCTTTCCATTTATCTCGCAGCGGTATACAATACCATCTTAGCCACGAGGCCGTGATGCTTTCCATTTATCTCGCAGCGGTATACAATACCATCTTAGCCACGAGGCCGTGATGCTTCCCATCGATCCTGGAACGGTATACAATACCATCTTAACCATGAGGCCGAGATGCTTTCGATCGATCTCGCAGCGGTATACATAACCATCATAGGCATGACGCCGAGATGCTTCCCATCGATCCTGGAACGGTATACAATACCATTTATACCATGAGGCCGAGATGCTTTCCATCGATCTCGCAGCGGTATACGTTTTCATCTTAGCCATGAGGCCGAGATGCCATCCATGGATCTCGGAACGGTATACAATACCATCTTAGCCATGAGGCCGTGATGCCATCCATGGATCTCGGAACGGTATACAATACCATCTTAACCATGAGGCCGAGATGCCGTCCATCGATCTCGCAGCGGTATACATAACCATCTTAGCCATGACGCCAAGAAGCTTCCCATCGATCCTGGAACGGTATACAATACCATCTTAACCATGAGGCCGAGATGCTTTCGATCGATCTCGCAGCGGTATACATAACCATCATAGGCATGACGCCGAGATGCTTCCCATCGATCCTGGAACGGTATACAATACCATTTATACCATGAGGCCGAGATGCTTTCCATCGATCTCGCAGCGGTATACGTTTTCATCTTAGCCATGAGGCCGAGATGCCATCCATGGATCTCGGAACGGTATACAATACCATCTTAGCCATGAGGCCGTGATGCCATCCATGGATCTCGGAACGGTATACAATACCATCTTAACTATGAGGCCGAGATGCCGTCCATCGATCTCGCAGCGGTATACATAACCATCTTAGGCATGACGCCAAGAAGCTTCCCATCGATCCTGGAACGGTATACAATACCATCTTAACCATGAGGCCGAGATGCTTTCGATCGATCTCGCAGCGGTATGCATTTTCATCTTAGCAATAGGCCGAGATGCTTTCCATCCATCTCGCAGCGATATACATAAGCATCATAGGCATGACGCCGAGATGCTTCCCATCGATCCTGGAACGGTATACAATACCATCTTAACCATGAGGCCGAGATGCTTTCCATCGATCTCGCAGCGGTATACACTTTGATCTTAGCCATAGGCCGAGAAGCGATCCATGGATCTCGGAACGGTATACAATACCATCTTAGCCACGAGGCCGTGATGCTTTCCATTTATCTCGCAGCGGTATACAATACCATCTTAGCCACGAGGCCGTGATGCTTTCCATTTATCTCGCAGCGGTATACAATACCATCTTAGCCACGAGGCCGTGATGCTTCCCATCGATCCTGGAACGGTATACAATACCATCTTAACCATGAGGCCGAGATGCTTTCGATCGATCTCGCAGCGGTATACATAACCATCATAGGCATGACGCCGAGATGCTTCCCATCGATCCTGGAACGGTATACAATACCATTTATACCATGAGGCCGAGATGCTTTCCATCGATCTCGCAGCGGTATACGTTTTCATCTTAGCCATGAGGCCGAGATGCCATCCATGGATCTCGGAACGGTATACAATACCATCTTAGCCATGAGGCCGTGATGCCATCCATGGATCTCGGAACGGTATACAATACCATCTTAACTATGAGGCCGAGATGCCGTCCATCGATCTCGCAGCGGTATACATAACCATCTTAGGCATGACGCCAAGAAGCTTCCCATCGATCCTGGAACGGTATACAATACCATCTTAACCATGAGGCCGAGATGCTTTCGATCGATCTCGCAGCGGTATACATAACCATCATAGGCATGACGCCGAGATGCTTCCCATCGATCCTGGAACGGTATACAATACCATTTATACCATGAGGCCGAGATGCTTTCCATCGATCTCGCAGCGGTATACGTTTTCATCTTAGCCATGAGGCCGAGATGCCATCCATGGATCTCGGAACGGTATACAATACCATCTTAGCCATGAGGCCGTGATGCCATCCATGGATCTCGGAACGGTATACAATACCATCTTAACTATGAGGCCGAGATGCCGTCCATCGATCTCGCAGCGGTATACATAACCATCTTAGGCATGACGCCAAGAAGCTTCCCATCGATCCTGGAACGGTATACAATACCATCTTAACCATGAGGCCGAGATGCTTTCGATCGATCTCGCAGCGGTATGCATTTTCATCTTAGCAATAGGCCGAGATGCTTTCCATCCATCTCGCAGCGATATACATAAGCATCATAGGCATGACGCCGAGATGCTTCCCATCGATCCTGGAACGGTATACAATACCATCTTAACCATGAGGCCGAGATGCTTTCCATCGATCTCGCAGCGGTATACACTTTGATCTTAGCCATAGGCCGAGAAGCGATCCATGGATCTCGGAACGGTATACAATACCATCTTAGCCACGAGGCCGTGATGCTTTCCATTTATCTCGCAGCGGTATACAATACCATCTTAGCCACGAGGCCGTGATGCTTTCCATTTATCTCGCAGCGGTATACAATACCATCTTAGCCACGAGGCCGTGATGCTTCCCATCGATCCTGGAACGGTATACAATACCATCTTAACCATGAGGCCGAGATGCTTTCGATCGATCTCGCAGCGGTATACATAACCATCATAGGCATGACGCCGAGATGCTTCCCATCGATCCTGGAACGGTATACAATACCATTTATACCATGAGGCCGAGATGCTTTCCATCGATCTCGCAGCGGTATACGTTTTCATCTTAGCCATGAGGCCGAGATGCCATCCATGGATCTCGGAACGGTATACAATACCATCTTAGCCATGAGGCCGTGATGCCATCCATGGATCTCGGAACGGTATACAATACCATCTTAACTATGAGGCCGAGATGCCGTCCATCGATCTCGCAGCGGTATACATAACCATCTTAGGCATGACGCCAAGAAGCTTCCCATCGATCCTGGAACGGTATACAATACCATCTTAACCATGAGGCCGAGATGCTTTCGATCGATCTCGCAGCGGTATACATAACCATCATAGGCATGACGCCGAGATGCTTCCCATCGATCCTGGAACGGTATACAATACCATTTATACCATGAGGCCGAGATGCTTTCCATCGATCTCGCAGCGGTATACGTTTTCATCTTAGCCATGAGGCCGAGATGCCATCCATGGATCTCGGAACGGTATACAATACCATCTTAGCCATGAGGCCGTGATGCCATCCATGGATCTCGGAACGGTATACAATACCATCTTAACTATGAGGCCGAGATGCCGTCCATCGATCTCGCAGCGGTATACATAACCATCTTAGGCATGACGCCAAGAAGCTTCCCATCGATCCTGGAACGGTATACAATACCATCTTAACCATGAGGCCGAGATGCTTTCGATCGATCTCGCAGCGGTATGCATTTTCATCTTAGCAATAGGCCGAGATGCTTTCCATCCATCTCGCAGCGATATACATAAGCATCATAGGCATGACGCCGAGATGCTTCCCATCGATCCTGGAACGGTATACAATACCATCTTAACCATGAGGCCGAGATGCTTTCCATCGATCTCGCAGCGGTATACACTTTGATCTTAGCCATAGGCCGAGAAGCGATCCATGGATCTCGGAACGGTATACAATACCATCTTAGCCACGAGGCCGTGATGCTTTCCATTTATCTCGCAGCGGTATACAATACCATCTTAGCCACGAGGCCGAGATGCTTTCCATTTATCTCGCAGCGGTATACAATACCATCTTAGCCACGAGGCCGTGATGCTTTCCATCCATCTCGCAGCGGTATACATAACCATCATAGGCATGACGCCGAGATGCTTCCCATCGATCCTGGAACGGTATACAATACCATTTATACCATGAGGCCGAGAAGCTTTCCATCGATCTCGCAGCGGTATACGTTTTCATCTTAGCCATGAGGCCGAGATGCCATCCATGGATCTCGGAACGGTATACAATACCATCTTAGCCATGAGGCCGTGATGCCATCCATGGATCTCGGAACGGTATACAATACCATCTTAACCATGAGGCCGAGATGCTTTCGATCGATCTCGCAGCGGTATACATAACCATCATAGGCATGACGCCGAGATGCTTCCCATCGATCCTGGAACGGTATACAATACCATTTATACCATGAGGCCGAGATGCTTTCCATCGATCTCGCAGCGGTATACGTTTTCATCTTAGCCATGAGGCCGAGATGCCATCCATGGATCTCGGAACGGTATACAATACCATCTTAGCCATGAGGCCGTGATGCCATCCATGGATCTCGGAACGGTATACAATACCATCTTAACTATGAGGCCGAGATGCCGTCCATCGATCTCGCAGCGGTATACATAACCATCTTAGGCATGACGCCAAGAAGCTTCCCATCGATCCTGGAACGGTATACAATACCATCTTAACCATGAGGCCGAGATGCTTTCGATCGATCTCGCAGCGGTATGCATTTTCATCTTAGCAATAGGCCGAGATGCTTTCCATCCATCTCGCAGCGATATACATAAGCATCATAGGCATGACGCCGAGATGCTTCCCATCGATCCTGGAACGGTATACAATACCATCTTAACCATGAGGCCGAGATGCTTTCCATCGATCTCGCAGCGGTATACACTTTGATCTTAGCCATAGGCCGAGAAGCGATCCATGGATCTCGGAACGGTATACAATACCATCTTAGCCACGAGGCCGTGATGCTTTCCATTTATCTCGCAGCGGTATACAATACCATCTTAGCCACGAGGCCGTGATGCTTCCCATTTATCTCGCAGCGGTATACAATACCATCTTAGCCACGAGGCCGTGATGCTTCCCATCGATCCTGGAACGGTATACAATACCATCTTAACCATGAGGCCGAGATGCTTTCGATCGATCTCGCAGCGGTATACATAACCATCATAGGCATGACGCCGAGATGCTTCCCATCGATCCTGGAACGGTATACAATACCATTTATACCATGAGGCCGAGATGCTTTCCATCGATCTCGCAGCGGTATACGTTTTCATCTTAGCCATGAGGCCGAGATGCCATCCATGGATCTCGGAACGGTATACAATACCATCTTAGCCATGAGGCCGTGATGCCATCCATGGATCTCGGAACGGTATACAATACCATCTTAACTATGAGGCCGAGATGCCGTCCATCGATCTCGCAGCGGTATACATAACCATCTTAGGCATGACGCCAAGAAGCTTCCCATCGATCCTGGAACGGTATACAATACCATCTTAACCATGAGGCCGAGATGCTTTCGATCGATCTCGCAGCGGTATACATAACCATCATAGGCATGACGCCGAGATGCTTCCCATCGATCCTGGAACGGTATACAATACCATTTATACCATGAGGCCGAGATGCTTTCCATCGATCTCGCAGCGGTATACGTTTTCATCTTAGCCATGAGGCCGAGATGCCATCCATGGATCTCGGAACGGTATACAATACCATCTTAGCCATGAGGCCGTGATGCCATCCATGGATCTCGGAACGGTATACAATACCATCTTAACTATGAGGCCGAGATGCCGTCCATCGATCTCGCAGCGGTATACATAACCATCTTAGGCATGACGCCAAGAAGCTTCCCATCGATCCTGGAACGGTATACAATACCATCTTAACCATGAGGCCGAGATGCTTTCGATCGATCTCGCAGCGGTATGCATTTTCATCTTAGCAATAGGCCGAGATGCTTTCCATCCATCTCGCAGCGATATACATAAGCATCATAGGCATGACGCCGAGATGCTTCCCATCGATCCTGGAACGGTATACAATACCATCTTAACCATGAGGCCGAGATGCTTTCCATCGATCTCGCAGCGGTATACACTTTGATCTTAGCCATAGGCCGAGAAGCGATCCATGGATCTCGGAACGGTATACAATACCATCTTAGCCACGAGGCCGTGATGCTTTCCATTTATCTCGCAGCGGTATACAATACCATCTTAGCCACGAGGCCGTGATGCTTTCCATTTATCTCGCAGCGGTATACAATACCATCTTAGCCACGAGGCCGTGATGCTTCCCATCGATCCTGGAACGGTATACAATACCATCTTAACCATGAGGCCGAGATGCTTTCGATCGATCTCGCAGCGGTATACATAACCATCATAGGCATGACGCCGAGATGCTTCCCATCGATCCTGGAACGGTATACAATACCATTTATACCATGAGGCCGAGATGCTTTCCATCGATCTCGCAGCGGTATACGTTTTCATCTTAGCCATGAGGCCGAGATGCCATCCATGGATCTCGGAACGGTATACAATACCATCTTAGCCATGAGGCCGTGATGCCATCCATGGATCTCGGAACGGTATACAATACCATCTTAACTATGAGGCCGAGATGCCGTCCATCGATCTCGCAGCGGTATACATAACCATCTTAGGCATGACGCCAAGAAGCTTCCCATCGATCCTGGAACGGTATACAATACCATCTTAACCATGAGGCCGAGATGCTTTCGATCGATCTCGCAGCGGTATACATAACCATCATAGGCATGACGCCGAGATGCTTCCCATCGATCCTGGAACGGTATACAATACCATTTATACCATGAGGCCGAGATGCTTTCCATCGATCTCGCAGCGGTATACGTTTTCATCTTAGCCATGAGGCCGAGATGCCATCCATGGATCTCGGAACGGTATACAATACCATCTTAGCCATGAGGCCGTGATGCCATCCATGGATCTCGGAACGGTATACAATACCATCTTAACTATGAGGCCGAGATGCCGTCCATCGATCTCGCAGCGGTATACATAACCATCTTAGGCATGACGCCAAGAAGCTTCCCATCGATCCTGGAACGGTATACAATACCATCTTAACCATGAGGCCGAGATGCTTTCGATCGATCTCGCAGCGGTATGCATTTTCATCTTAGCAATAGGCCGAGATGCTTTCCATCCATCTCGCAGCGATATACATAAGCATCATAGGCATGACGCCGAGATGCTTCCCATCGATCCTGGAACGGTATACAATACCATCTTAACCATGAGGCCGAGATGCTTTCCATCGATCTCGCAGCGGTATACACTTTGATCTTAGCCATAGGCCGAGAAGCGATCCATGGATCTCGGAACGGTATACAATACCATCTTAGCCAAGAGGCCGTGATGCTATCCATTTATCTCGCAGCGGTATACAATACCATCTTAGCCACGAGGCCGTGATGCTTTCCATTTATCTCGCAGCGGTATACAATACCATCTTAGCCACGAGGCCGTGATGCTTTCCATCCATCTCGCAGCGGTATACATAACCATCATAGGCATGACGCCGAGATGCTTCCCATCGATCCTGGAACGGTATACAATACCATTTATACCATGAGGCCGAGAAGCTTTCCATCGATCTCGCAGCGGTATACGTTTTCATCTTAGCCATGAGGCCGAGATGCCATCCATGGATCTCGGAACGGTATACAATACCATCTTAGCCATGAGGCCGTGATGCCATCCATGGATCTCGGAACGGTATACAATACCATCTTAACCATGAGGCCGAGATGCTTTCGATCGATCTCGCAGCGGTATACATAACCATCATAGGCATGACGCCGAGATGCTTCCCATCGATCCTGGAACGGTATACAATACCATTTATACCATGAGGCCGAGATGCTTTCCATCGATCTCGCAGCGGTATACGTTTTCATCTTAGCCATGAGGCCGAGATGCCATCCATGGATCTCGGAACGGTATACAATACCATCTTAGCCATGAGGCCGTGATGCCATCCATGGATCTCGGAACGGTATACAATACCATCTTAACTATGAGGCCGAGATGCCGTCCATCGATCTCGCAGCGGTATACATAACCATCTTAGGCATGACGCCTAGAAGCTTCCCATCGATCCTGGAACGGTATACAATACCATCTTAACCATGAGGCCGAGATGCTTTCGATCGATCTCGCAGCGGTATACATAACCATCATAGGCATGACGCCGAGATGCTTCCCATCGATCCTGGAACGGTATACAATACCATTTATACCATGAGGCCGAGATGCTTTCCATCGATCTCGCAGCGGTATACGTTTTCATCTTAGCCATGAGGCCGAGATGCCATCCATGGATCTCGGAACGGTATACAATACCATCTTAGCCATGAGGCCGTGATGCCATCCATGGATCTCGGAACGGTATACAATACCATCTTAACTATGAGGCCGAGATGCCGTCCATCGATCTCGCAGCGGTATACATAACCATCTTAGGCATGACGCCAAGAAGCTTCCCATCGATCCTGGAACGGTATACAATACCATCTTAACCATGAGGCCGAGATGCTTTCGATCGATCTCGCAGCGGTATGCATTTTCATCTTAGCAATAGGCCGAGATGCTTTCCATCCATCTCGCAGCGATATACATAAGCATCATAGGCATGACGCCGAGATGCTTCCCATCGATCCTGGAACGGTATACAATACCATCTTAACCATGAGGCCGAGATGCTTTCCATCGATCTCGCAGCGGTATACACTTTGATCTTAGCCATAGGCCGAGAAGCGATCCATGGATCTCGGAACGGTATACAATACCATCTTAGCCACGAGGCCGTGATGCTTTCCATTTATCTCGCAGCGGTATACAATACCATCTTAGCCACGAGGCCGTGATGCTTTCCATTTATCTCGCAGCGGTATACAATACCATCTTAGCCACGAGGCCGTGATGCTTTCCATCCATCTCGCAGCGGTATACATAACCATCATAGGCATGACGCCGAGATGCTTCCCATCGATCCTGGAACGGTATACAATACCATTTATACCATGAGGCCGAGAAGCTTTCCATCGATCTCGCAGCGGTATACGTTTTCATCTTAGCCATGAGGCCGAGATGCCATCCATGGATCTCGGAACGGTATACAATACCATCTTAGCCATGAGGCCGTGATGCCATCCATGGATCTCGGAACGGTATACAATACCATCTTAACTATGAGGCCGAGATGCCGTCCATCGATCTCGCAGCGGTATACATAACCATCTTAGGCATGACGCCGAGATGCTTCCCATCGATCCTGGAACGGTATACAATACCATTTATACCATGAGGCCGAGATGCTTTCCATCGATCTCGCAGCGGTATACGTTTTCATCTTAGCCATGAGGCCGAGATGCCATCCATGGATCTCGGAACGGTATACAATACCATCTTAGCCATGAGGCCGTGATGCCATCCATGGATCTCGGAACGGTATACAATACCATCTTAACTATGAGGCCGAGATGCCGTCCATCGATCTCGCAGCGGTATACATAACCATCTTAGGCATGACGCCAAGAAGCTTCCCATCGATCCTGGAACGGTATACAATACCATCTTAACCATGAGGCCGAGATGCTTTCGATCGATCTCGCAGCGGTATACATAACCATCATAGGCATGACGCCGAGATGCTTCCCATCGATCCTGGAACGGTATACAATACCATTTATACCATGAGGCCGAGATGCTTTCCATCGATCTCGCAGCGGTATACGTTTTCATCTTAGCCATGAGGCCGAGATGCCATCCATGGATCTCGGAACGGTATACAATACCATCTTAGCCATGAGGCCGTGATGCCATCCATGGATCTCGGAACGGTATACAATACCATCTTAACTATGAGGCCGAGATGCCGTCCATCGATCTCGCAGCGGTATACATAACCATCTTAGGCATGACGCCAAGAAGCTTCCCATCGATCCTGGAACGGTATACAATACCATCTTAACCATGAGGCCGAGATGCTTTCGATCGATCTCGCAGCGGTATACATAACCATCATAGGCATGACGCCGAGATGCTTCCCATCGATCCTGGAACGGTATACAATACCATTTATACCATGAGGCCGAGATGCTTTCCATCGATCTCGCAGCGGTATACGTTTTCATCTTAGCCATGAGGCCGAGATGCCATCCATGGATCTCGGAACGGTATACAATACCATCTTAGCCATGAGGCCGTGATGCCATCCATGGATCTCGGAACGGTATACAATACCATCTTAACTATGAGGCCGAGATGCCGTCCATCGATCTCGCAGCGGTATACATAACCATCTTAGGCATGACGCCAAGAAGCTTCCCATCGATCCTGGAACGGTATACAATACCATCTTAACCATGAGGCCGAGATGCTTTCGATCGATCTCGCAGCGGTATGCATTTTCATCTTAGCAATAGGCCGAGATGCTTTCCATCCATCTCGCAGCGATATACATAAGCATCATAGGCATGACGCCGAGATGCTTCCCATCGATCCTGGAACGGTATACAATACCATCTTAACCATGAGGCCGAGATGCTTTCCATCGATCTCGCAGCGGTATACACTTTGATCTTAGCCATAGGCCGAGAAGCGATCCATGGATCTCGGAACGGTATACAATACCATCTTAGCCACGAGGCCGTGATGCTTTCCATTTATCTCGCAGCGGTATACAATACCATCTTAGCCACGAGGCCGTGATGCTTTCCATTTATCTCGCAGCGGTATACAATACCATCTTAGCCACGAGGCCGTGATGCTTTCCATCCATCTCGCAGCGGTATACATAACCATCATAGGCATGACGCCGAGATGCTTCCCATCGATCCTGGAACGGTATACAATACCATTTATACCATGAGGCCGAGAAGCTTTCCATCGATCTCGCAGCGGTATACGTTTTCATCTTAGCCATGAGGCCGAGATGCCATCCATGGATCTCGGAACGGTATACAATACCATCTTAGCCATGAGGCCGTGATGCCATCCATGGATCTCGGAACGGTATACAATACCATCTTAACTATGAGGCCGAGATGCCGTCCATCGATCTCGCAGCGGTATACATAACCATCATAGGCATGACGCCGAGATGCTTCCCATCGATCCTGGAACGGTATACAATACCATTTATACCATGAGGCCGAGATGCTTTCCATCGATCTCGCAGCGGTATACGTTTTCATCTTAGCCATGAGGCCGAGATGCCATCCATGGATCTCGGAACGGTATACAATACCATCTTAGCCATGAGGCCGTGATGCCATCCATGGATCTCGGAACGGTATACAATACCATCTTAACTATGAGGCCGAGATGCCGTCCATCGATCTCGCAGCGGTATACATAACCATCTTAGGCATGACGCCAAGAAGCTTCCCATCGATCCTGGAACGGTATACAATACCATCTTAACCATGAGGCCGAGATGCTTTCGATCGATCTCGCAGCGGTATACATAACCATCATAGGCATGACGCCGAGATGCTTCCCATCGATCCTGGAACGGTATACAATACCATTTATACCATGAGGCCGAGATGCTTTCCATCGATCTCGCAGCGGTATACGTTTTCATCTTAGCCATGAGGCCGAGATGCAATCCATCGATCTCGGAACGGTATACAATACCATCTTAGCCATGAGGCCGTGATGCCATCCATGGATCTCGGAACGGTATACAATACCATCTTAACTATGAGGCCGAGATGCCGTCCATCGATCTCGCAGCGGTATACATAACCATCTTAGGCATGACGCCAAGAAGCTTCCCATCGATCCTGGAACGGTATACAATACCATCTTAACCATGAGGCCGAGATGCTTTCGATCGATCTCGCAGCGGTATGCATTTTCATCTTAGCAATAGGCCGAGATGCTTTCCATCCATCTCGCAGCGATATACATAAGCATCATAGGCATGACGCCGAGATGCTTCCCATCGATCCTGGAACGGTATACAATACCATCTTAACCATGAGGCCGAGATGCTTTCCATCGATCTCGCAGCGGTATACACTTTGATCTTAGCCATAGGCCGAGAAGCGATCCATGGATCTCGGAACGGTATACAATACCATCTTAGCCACGAGGCCGTGATGCTTTCCATTTATCTCGCAGCGGTATACAATACCATCTTAGCCACGAGGCCGTGATGCTTTCCATTTATCTCGCAGCGGTATACAATACCATCTTAGCCACGAGGCCGTGATGCTTCCCATCGATCCTGGAACGGTATACAATACCATCTTAACCATGAGGCCGAGATGCTTTCGATCGATCTCGCAGCGGTATACATAACCATCATAGGCATGACGCCGAGATGCTTCCCATCGATCCTGGAACGGTATACAATACCATTTATACCATGAGGCCGAGATGCTTTCCATCGATCTCGCAGCGGTATACGTTTTCATCTTAGCCATGAGGCCGAGATGCCATCCATGGATCTCGGAACGGTATACAATACCATCTTAGCCATGAGGCCGTGATGCCATCCATGGATCTCGGAACGGTATACAATACCATCTTAACTATGAGGCCGAGATGCCGTCCATCGATCTCGCAGCGGTATACATAACCATCTTAGGCATGACGCCAAGAAGCTTCCCATCGATCCTGGAACGGTATACAATACCATCTTAACCATGAGGCCGAGATGCTTTCGATCGATCTCGCAGCGGTATACATAACCATCATAGGCATGACGCCGAGATGCTTCCCATCGATCCTGGAACGGTATACAATACCATTTATACCATGAGGCCGAGATGCTTTCCATCGATCTCGCAGCGGTATACGTTTTCATCTTAGCCATGAGGCCGAGATGCCATCCATGGATCTCGGAACGGTATACAATACCATCTTAGCCATGAGGCCGTGATGCCATCCATGGATCTCGGAACGGTATACAATACCATCTTAACTATGAGGCCGAGATGCCGTCCATCGATCTCGCAGCGGTATACATAACCATCTTAGGCATGACGCCAAGAAGCTTCCCATCGATCCTGGAACGGTATACAATACCATCTTAACCATGAGGCCGAGATGCTTTCGATCGATCTCGCAGCGGTATGCATTTTCATCTTAGCAATAGGCCGAGATGCTTTCCATCCATCTCGCAGCGATATACATAAGCATCATAGGCATGACGCCGAGATGCTTCCCATCGATCCTGGAACGGTATACAATACCATCTTAACCATGAGGCCGAGATGCTTTCCATCGATCTCGCAGCGGTATACACTTTGATCTTAGCCATAGGCCGAGAAGCGATCCATGGATCTCGGAACGGTATACAATACCATCTTAGCCACGAGGCCGTGATGCTTTCCATTTATCTCGCAGCGGTATACAATACCATCTTAGCCACGAGGCCGTGATGCTTTCCATTTATCTCGCAGCGGTATACAATACCATCTTAGCCACGAGGCCGTGATGCTTTCCATCCATCTCGCAGCGGTATACATAACCATCATAGGCATGACGCCGAGATGCTTCCCATCGATCCTGGAACGGTATACAATACCATTTATACCATGAGGCCGAGAAGCTTTCCATCGATCTCGCAGCGGTATACGTTTTCATCTTAGCCATGAGGCCGAGATGCCATCCATGGATCTCGGAACGGTATACAATACCATCTTAGCCATGAGGCCGTGATGCCATCCATGGATCTCGGAACGGTATACAATACCATCTTAACTATGAGGCCGAGATGCCGTCCATCGATCTCGCAGCGGTATACATAACCATCTTAGGCATGACGCCGAGATGCTTCCCATCGATCCTGGAACGGTATACAATACCATTTATACCATGAGGCCGAGATGCTTTCCATCGATCTCGCAGCGGTATACGTTTTCATCTTAGCCATGAGGCCGAGATGCCATCCATGGATCTCGGAACGGTATACAATACCATCTTAGCCATGAGGCCGTGATGCCATCCATGGATCTCGGAACGGTATACAATACCATCTTAACTATGAGGCCGAGATGCCGTCCATCGATCTCGCAGCGGTATACATAACCATCTTAGGCATGACGCCAAGAAGCTTCCCATCGATCCTGGAACGGTATACAATACCATCTTAACCATGAGGCCGAGATGCTTTCGATCGATCTCGCAGCGGTATACATAACCATCATAGGCATGACGCCGAGATGCTTCCCATCGATCCTGGAACGGTATACAATACCATTTATACCATGAGGCCGAGATGCTTTCCATCGATCTCGCAGCGGTATACGTTTTCATCTTAGCCATGAGGCCGAGATGCCATCCATGGATCTCGGAACGGTATACAATACCATCTTAGCCATGAGGCCGTGATGCCATCCATGGATCTCGGAACGGTATACAATACCATCTTAACTATGAGGCCGAGATGCCGTCCATCGATCTCGCAGCGGTATACATAACCATCTTAGGCATGACGCCAAGAAGCTTCCCATCGATCCTGGAACGGTATACAATACCATCTTAACCATGAGGCCGAGATGCTTTCGATCGATCTCGCAGCGGTATACATAACCATCATAGGCATGACGCCGAGATGCTTCCCATCGATCCTGGAACGGTATACAATACCATTTATACCATGAGGCCGAGATGCTTTCCATCGATCTCGCAGCGGTATACGTTTTCATCTTAGCCATGAGGCCGAGATGCCATCCATGGATCTCGGAACGGTATACAATACCATCTTAGCCATGAGGCCGTGATGCCATCCATGGATCTCGGAACGGTATACAATACCATCTTAACTATGAGGCCGAGATGCCGTCCATCGATCTCGCAGCGGTATACATAACCATCTTAGGCATGACGCCAAGAAGCTTCCCATCGATCCTGGAACGGTATACAATACCATCTTAACCATGAGGCCGAGATGCTTTCGATCGATCTCGCAGCGGTATGCATTTTCATCTTAGCAATAGGCCGAGATGCTTTCCATCCATCTCGCAGCGATATACATAACCATCATAGGCATGACGCCGAGATGCTTCCCATCGATCCTGGAACGGTATACAATACCATCTTAACCATGAGGCCGAGATGCTTTCCATCGATCTCGCAGCGGTATACACTTTGATCTTAGCCATAGGCCGAGAAGCGATCCATGGATCTCGGAACGGTATACAATACCATCTTAGCCATGAGGCCGTGATGCTTTCCATTTATCTCGCAGCGGTATACAATACCATCTTAGCCACGAGGCCGTGATGCTTTCCATTTATCTCGCAGCGGTATACAATACCATCTTAGCCACGAGGCCGTGATGCTTTCCATCCATCTCGCAGCGGTATACATAACCATCATAGGCATGACGCCGAGATGCTTCCCATCGATCCTGGAACGGTATACAATACCATTTATACCATGAGGCCGAGAAGCTTTCCATCGATCTCGCAGCGGTATACGTTTTCATCTTAGCCATGAGGCCGAGATGCCATCCATGGATCTCGGAACGGTATACAATACCATCTTAGCCATGAGGCCGTGATGCCATCCATGGATCTCGGAACGGTATACAATACCATCTTAACTATGAGGCCGAGATGCCGTCCATCGATCTCGCAGCGGTATACATAACCATCTTAGGCATGACGCCGAGATGCTTCCCATCGATCCTGGAACGGTATACAATACCATTTATACCATGAGGCCGAGATGCTTTCCATCGATCTCGCAGCGGTATACGTTTTCATCTTAGCCATGAGGCCGAGATGCCATCCATGGATCTCGGAACGGTATACAATACCATCTTAGCCATGAGGCCGTGATGCCATCCATGGATCTCGGAACGGTATACAATACCATCTTAACTATGAGGCCGAGATGCCGTCCATCGATCTCGCAGCGGTATACATAACCATCTTAGGCATGACGCCAAGAAGCTTCCCATCGATCCTGGAACGGTATACAATACCATCTTAACCATGAGGCCGAGATGCTTTCGATCGATCTCGCAGCGGTATACATAACCATCATAGGCATGACGCCGAGATGCTTCCCATCGATCCTGGAACGGTATACAATACCATTTATACCATGAGGCCGAGATGCTTTCCATCGATCTCGCAGCGGTATACGTTTTCATCTTAGCCATGAGGCCGAGATGCCATCCATGGATCTCGGAACGGTATACAATACCATCTTAGCCATGAGGCCGTGATGCCATCCATGGATCTCGGAACGGTATACAATACCATCTTAACTATGAGGCCGAGATGCCGTCCATCGATCTCGCAGCGGTATACATAACCATCTTAGGCATGACGCCAAGAAGCTTCCCATCGATCCTGGAACGGTATACAATACCATCTTAACCATGAGGCCGAGATGCTTTCGATCGATCTCGCAGCGGTATGCATTTTCATCTTAGCAATAGGCCGAGATGCTTTCCATCCATCTCGCAGCGATATACATAAGCATCATAGGCATGACGCCGAGATGCTTCCCATCGATCCTGGAACGGTATACAATACCATCTTAACCATGAGGCCGAGATGCTTTCCATCGATCTCGCAGCGGTATACACTTTGATCTTAGCCATAGGCCGAGAAGCGATCCATGGATCTCGGAACGGTATACAATACCATCTTAGCCACGAGGCCGTGATGCTTTCCATTTATCTCGCAGCGGTATACAATACCATCTTAGCCACGAGGCCGTGATGCTTTCCATTTATCTCGCAGCGGTATACAATACCATCTTAGCCACGAGGCCGTGATGCTTTCCATCCATCTCGCAGCGGTATACATAACCATCATAGGCATGACGCCGAGATGCTTCCCATCGATCCTGGAACGGTATACAATACCATTTATACCATGAGGCCGAGATGCTTTCCATCGATCTCGCAGCGGTATACGTTTTCATCTTAGCCATGAGGCCGAGATGCCATCCATGGATCTCGGAACGGTATACAATACCATCTTAGCCATGAGGCCGTGATGCCATCCATGGATCTCGGAACGGTATACAATACCATCTTAACTATGAGGCCGAGATGCCGTCCATCGATCTCGCAGCGGTATACATAACCATCTTAGGCATGACGCCGAGATGCTTCCCATCGATCCTGGAACGGTATACAATACCATTTATACCATGAGGCCGAGATGCTTTCCATCGATCTCGCAGCGGTATACGTTTTCATCTTAGCCATGAGGCCGAGATGCCATCCATGGATCTCGGAACGGTATACAATACCATCTTAGCCATGAGGCCGTGATGCCATCCATGGATCTCGGAACGGTATACAATACCATCTTAACTATGAGGCCGAGATGCCGTCCATCGATCTCGCAGCGGTATACATAACCATCTTAGGCATGACGCCAAGAAGCTTCCCATCGATCCTGGAACGGTATACAATACCATCTTAACCATGAGGCCGAGATGCTTTCGATCGATCTCGCAGCGGTATACATAACCATCATAGGCATGACGCCGAGATGCTTCCCATCGATCCTGGAACGGTATACAATACCATCTTAACCATGAGGCCGAGATGCTTTCGATCGATCTCGCAGCGGTATGCATTTTCATCTTAGCAATAGGCCGAGATGCTTTCCATCCATCTCGCAGCGATATACATAAGCATCATAGGCATGACGCCGAGATGCTTCCCATCGATCCTGGAACGGTATACAATACCATCTTAACCATGAGGCCGAGATGCTTTCCATCGATCTCGCAGCGGTATACACTTTGATCTTAGCCATAGGCCGAGAAGCGATCCATGGATCTCGGAACGGTATACAATACCATCTTAGCCACGAGGCCGTGATGCTTTCCATTTATCTCGCAGCGGTATACAATACCATCTTAGCCACGAGGCCGTGATGCTTTCCATTTATCTCGCAGCGGTATACAATACCATCTTAGCCACGAGGCCGTGATGCTTTCCATCCATCTCGCAGCGGTATACATAACCATCATAGGCATGACGCCGAGATGCTTCCCATCGATCCTGGAACGGTATACAATACCATTTATACCATGAGGCCGAGATGCTTTCCATCGATCTCGCAGCGGTATACGTTTTCATCTTAGCCATGAGGCCGAGATGCCATCCATGGATCTCGGAACGGTATACAATACCATCTTAGCCATGAGGCCGTGATGCCATCCATGGATCTCGGAACGGTATACAATACCATCTTAACTATGAGGCCGAGATGCCGTCCATCGATCTCGCAGCGGTATACATAACCATCTTAGGCATGACGCCGAGATGCTTCCCATCGATCCTGGAACGGTATACAATACCATTTATACCATGAGGCCGAGATGCTTTCCATCGATCTCGCAGCGGTATACGTTTTCATCTTAGCCATGAGGCCGAGATGCCATCCATGGATCTCGGAACGGTATACAATACCATCTTAGCCATGAGGCCGTGATGCCATCCATGGATCTCGGAACGGTATACAATACCATCTTAACTATGAGGCCGAGATGCCGTCCATCGATCTCGCAGCGGTATACATAACCATCTTAGGCATGACGCCAAGAAGCTTCCCATCGATCCTGGAACGGTATACAATACCATCTTAACCATGAGGCCGAGATGCTTTCGATCGATCTCGCAGCGGTATACATAACCATCATAGGCATGACGCCGAGATGCTTCCCATCGATCCTGGAACGGTATACAATACCATTTATACCATGAGGCCGAGATGCTTTCCATCGATCTCGCAGCGGTATACGTTTTCATCTTAGCCATGAGGCCGAGATGCCATCCATGGATCTCGGAACGGTATACAAAACCATCTTAGCCATGAGGCCGTGATGCCATCCATGGATCTCGGAACGGTATACAATACCATCTTAACTATGAGGCCGAGATGCCGTCCATCGATCTCGCAGCGGTATACATAACCATCTTAGGCATGACGCCAAGAAGCTTCCCATCGATCCTGGAACGGTATACAATACCATCTTAACCATGAGGCCGAGATGCTTTCGATCGATCTCGCAGCGGTATGCATTTTCATCTTAGCAATAGGCCGAGATGCTTTCCATCCATCTCGCAGCGATATACATAAGCATCATAGGCATGACGCCGAGATGCTTCCCATCGATCCTGGAACGGTATACAATACCATCTTAACCATGAGGCCGAGATGCTTTCCATCGATCTCGCAGCGGTATACACTTTGATCTTAGCCATAGGCCGAGAAGCGATCCATGGATCTCGGAACGGTATACAATACCATCTTAGCCACGAGGCCGTGATGCTTTCCATTTATCTCGCAGCGGTATACAATACCATCTTAGCCACGAGGCCGTGATGCTTTCCATTTATCTCGCAGCGGTATACAATACCATCTTAGCCACGAGGCCGTGATGCTTTCCATCCATCTCGCAGCGGTATACATAACCATCATAGGCATGACGCCGAGATGCTTCCCATCGATCCTGGAACGGTATACAATACCATTTATACCATGAGGCCGAGATGCTTTCCATCGATCTCGCAGCGGTATACGTTTTCATCTTAGCCATGAGGCCGAGATGCCATCCATGGATCTCGGAACGGTATACAATACCATCTTAGCCATGAGGCCGTGATGCCATCCATGGATCTCGGAACGGTATACAATACCATCTTAACTATGAGGCCGAGATGCCGTCCATCGATCTCGCAGCGGTATACATAACCATCTTAGGCATGACGCCGAGATGCTTCCCATCGATCCTGGAACGGTATACAATACCATTTATACCATGAGGCCGAGATGCTTTCCATCGATCTCGCAGCGGTATACGTTTTCATCTTAGCCATGAGGCCGAGATGCCATCCATGGATCTCGGAACGGTATACAATACCATCTTAGCCATGAGGCCGTGATGCCATCCATGGATCTCGGAACGGTATACAATACCATCTTAACTATGAATCCGAGATGCCGTCCATCGATCTCGCAGCGGTATACATAACCATCTTAGGCATGACGCCAAGAAGCTTCCCATCGATCCTGGAACGGTATACAATACCATCTTAACCATGAGGCCGAGATGCTTTCGATCGATCTCGCAGCGGTATACATAACCATCATAGGCATGACGCCGAGATGCTTCCCATCGATCCTGGAACGGTATACAATACCATTTATACCATGAGGCCGAGATGCTTTCCATCGATCTCGCAGCGGTATACGTTTTCATCTTAGCCATGAGGCCGAGATGCCATCCATGGATCTCGGAACGGTATACAATACCATCTTAGCCATGAGGCCGTGATGCCATCCATGGATCTCGGAACGGTATACAATACCATCTTAACTATGAGGCCGAGATGCCGTCCATCGATCTCGCAGCGGTATACATAACCATCTTAGGCATGACGCCAAGAAGCTTCCCATCGATCCTGGAACGGTATACAATACCATCTTAACCATGAGGCCGAGATGCTTTCGATCGATCTCGCAGCGGTATGCATTTTCATCTTAGCAATAGGCCGAGATGCTTTCCATCCATCTCGCAGCGATATACATAACCATCATAGGCATGACGCCGAGATGCTTCCCATCGATCCTGGAACGGTATACAATACCATCTTAACCATGAGGCCGAGATGCTTTCCATCGATCTCGCAGCGGTATACACTTTGATCTTAGCCATAGGCCGAGAAGCGATCCATGGATCTCGGAACGGTATACAATACCATCTTAGCCACGAGGCCGTGATGCTTTCCATTTATCTCGCAGCGGTATACAATACCATCTTAGCCACGAGGCCGTGATGCTTTCCATTTATCTCGCAGCGGTATACAATACCATCTTAGCCACGAGGCCGTGATGCTTTCCATCCATCTCGCAGCGGTATACATAACCATCATGGGCATGACGCCGAGATGCTTCCCATCGATCCTGGAACGGTATACAATACCATTTATACCATGAGGCCGAGATGCTTTCCATCGATCTCGCAGCGGTATACGTTTTCATCTTAGCCATGAGGCCGAGATGCCATCCATGGATCTCGGAACGGTATACAATACCATCTTAGCCATGAGGCCGTGATGCCATCCATGGATCTCGGAACGGTATACAATACCATCTTAACTATGAGGCCGAGATGCCGTCCATCGATCTCGCAGCGGTATACATAACCATCTTAGGCATGACGCCGAGATGCTTCCCATCGATCCTGGAACGGTATACAATACCATTTATACCATGAGGCCGAGATGCTTTCCATCGATCTCGCAGCGGTATACGTTTTCATCTTAGCCATGAGGCCGAGATGCCATCCATGGATCTCGGAACGGTATACAATACCATCTTAGCCATGAGGCCGTGATGCCATCCATGGATCTCGGAACGGTATACAATACCATCTTAACTATGAGGCCGAGATGCCGTCCATCGATCTCGCAGCGGTATACATAACCATCTTAGGCATGACGCCGAGATGCTTCCCATCGATCCTGGAACGGTATACAATACCATCTTAACCATGAGGCCGAGATGCTTTCCATCGATCTCGCAGCGGTATACACTTTGATCTTAGCCATAGGCCGAGAAGCGATCCATGGATCTCGGAACGGTATACAATACCATCTTAGCCACGAGGCCGTGATGCTTTCCATTTATCTCGCAGCGGTATACAATACCATCTTAGCCACGAGGCCGTGATGCTTTCCATTTATCTCGCAGCGGTATACAATACCATCTTAGCCACGAGGCCGTGATGCTTTCCATCCATCTCGCAGCGGTATACATAACCATCATGGGCATGACGCCGAGATGCTTCCCATCGATCCTGGAACGGTATACAATACCATTTATACCATGAGGCCGAGATGCTTTCCATCGATCTCGCAGCGGTATACGTTTTCATCTTAGCCATGAGGCCGAGATGCCATCCATGGATCTCGGAACGGTATACAATACCATCTTAGCCATGAGGCCGTGATGCCATCCATGGATCTCGGAACGGTATACAATACCATCTTAACTATGAGGCCGAGATGCCGTCCATCGATCTCGCAGCGGTATACATAACCATCTTAGGCATGACGCCGAGATGCTTCCCATCGATCCTGGAACGGTATACAATACCATTTATACCATGAGGCCGAGATGCTTTCCATCGATCTCGCAGCGGTATACGTTTTCATCTTAGCCATGAGGCCGAGATGCCATCCATGGATCTCGGAACGGTATACAATACCATCTTAGCCATGAGGCCGTGATGCCATCCATGGATCTCGGAACGGTATACAATACCATCTTAACTATGAGGCCGAGATGCCGTCCATCGATCTCGCAGCGGTATACATAACCATCTTAGGCATGACGCCAAGAAGCTTCCCATCGATCCTGGAACGGTATACAATACCATCTTAACCATGAGGCCGAGATGCTTTCGATCGATCTCGCAGCGGTATACATAACCATCATAGGCATGACGCCGAGATGCTTCCCATCGATCCTGGAACGGTATACAATACCATTTATACCATGAGGCCGAGATGCTTTCCATCGATCTCGCAGCGGTATACGTTTTCATCTTAGCCATGAGGCCGAGATGCCATCCATGGATCTCGGAACGGTATACAATACCATCTTAGCCATGAGGCCGTGATGCCATCCATGGATCTCGGAACGGTATACAATACCATCTTAACTATGAGGCCGAGATGCCGTCCATCGATCTCGCAGCGGTATACATAACCATCTTAGGCATGACGCCAAGAAGCTTCCCATCGATCCTGGAACGGTATACAATACCATCTTAACCATGAGGCCGAGATGCTTTCGATCGATCTCGCAGCGGTATGCATTTTCATCTTAGCAATAGGCCGAGATGCTTTCCATCCATCTCGCAGCGATATACATAAGCATCATAGGCATGACGCCGAGATGCTTCCCATCGATCCTGGAACGGTATACAATACCATCTTAACCATGAGGCCGAGATGCTTTCCATCGATCTCGCAGCGGTATACACTTTGATCTTAGCCATAGGCCGAGAAGCGATCCATGGATCTCGGAACGGTATACAATACCATCTTAGCCACGAGGCCGTGATGCTTTCCATTTATCTCGCAGCGGTATACAATACCATCTTAGCCACGAGGCCGTGATGCTTTCCATCCATCTCGCAGCGGTATACATAACCATCATAGGCATGACGCCGAGATGCTTCCCATCGATCCTGGAACGGTATACAATACCATTTATACCATGAGGCCGAGATGCTTTCCATCGATCTCGCAGCGGTATACGTTTTCATCTTAGCCATGAGGCCGAGATGCCATCCATGGATCTCGGAACGGTATACAATACCATCTTAGCCATGAGGCCGTGATGCCATCCATGGATCTCGGAACGGTATACAATACCATCTTAACTATGAGGCCGAGATGCCGTCCATCGATCTCGCAGCGGTATACATAACCATCTTAGGCATGACGCCGAGATGCTTCCCATCGATCCTGGAACGGTATACAATACCATTTATACCATGAGGCCGAGATGCTTTCCATCGATCTCGCAGCGGTATACGTTTTCATCTTAGCCATGAGGCCGAGATGCCATCCATGGATCTCGGAACGGTATACAATACCATCTTAGCCATGAGGCCGTGATGCCATCCATGGATCTCGGAACGGTATACAATACCATCTTAACTATGAGGCCGAGATGCCGTCCATCGATCTCGCAGCGGTATACATAACCATCTTAGGCATGACGCCAAGAAGCTTCCCATCGATCCTGGAACGGTATACAATACCATCTTAACCATGAGGCCGAGATGCTTTCGATCGATCTCGCAGCGGTATGCATTTTCATCTTAGCAATAGGCCGAGATGCTTTCCATCCATCTCGCAGCGATATACATAAGCATCATAGGCATGACGCCGAGATGCTTCCCATCGATCCTGGAACGGTATACAATACCATCTTAACCATGAGGCCGAGATGCTTTCCATCGATCTCGCAGCGGTATACACTTTGATCTTAGCCATAGGCCGAGAAGCGATCCATGGATCTCGGAACGGTATACAATACCATCTTAGCCACGAGGCCGTGATGCTTTCCATTTATCTCGCAGCGGTATACAATACCATCTTAGCCACGAGGCCGTGATGCTTTCCATTTATCTCGCAGCGGTATACAATACCATCTTAGCCACGAGGCCGTGATGCTTTCCATCCATCTCGCAGCGGTATACATAACCATCATAGGCATGACGCCGAGATGCTTCCCATCGATCCTGGAACGGTATACAATACCATTTATACCATGAGGCCGAGATGCTTTCCATCGATCTCGCAGCGGTATACGTTTTCATCTTAGCCATGAGGCCGAGATGCCATCCATGGATCTCGGAACGGTATACAATACCATCTTAGCCATGAGGCCGTGATGCCATCCATGGATCTCGGAACGGTATACAATACCATCTTAACTATGAGGCCGAGATGCCGTCCATCGATCTCGCAGCGGTATACATAACCATCTTAGGCATGACGCCGAGATGCTTCCCATCGATCCTGGAACGGTATACAATACCATTTATACCATGAGGCCGAGATGCTTTCCATCGATCTCGCAGCGGTATACGTTTTCATCTTAGCCATGAGGCCGAGATGCCATCCATGGATCTCGGAACGGTATACAATACCATCTTAGCCATGAGGCCGTGATGCCATCCATGGATCTCGGAACGGTATACAATACCATCTTAACTATGAGGCCGAGATGCCGTCCATCGATCTCGCAGCGGTATACATAACCATCTTAGGCATGACGCCAAGAAGCTTCCCATCGATCCTGGAACGGTATACAATACCATCTTAACCATGAGGCCGAGATGCTTTCGATCGATCTCGCAGCGGTATACATAACCATCATAGGCATGACGCCGAGATGCTTCCCATCGATCCTGGAACGGTATACAATACCATTTATACCATGAGGCCGAGATGCTTTCCATCGATCTCGCAGCGGTATACGTTTTCATCTTAGCCATGAGGCCGAGATGCCATCCATGGATCTCGGAACGGTATACAATACCATCTTAGCCATGAGGCCGTGATGCCATCCATGGATCTCGGAACGGTATACAATACCATCTTAACTATGAGGCCGAGATGCCGTCCATCGATCTCGCAGCGGTATACATAACCATCTTAGGCATGACGCCAAGAAGCTTCCCATCGATCCTGGAACGGTATACAATACCATCTTAACCATGAGGCCGAGATGCTTTCGATCGATCTCGCAGCGGTATGCATTTTCATCTTAGCAATAGGCCGAGATGCTTTCCATCCATCTCGCAGCGATATACATAAGCATCATAGGCATGACGCCGAGATGCTTCCCATCGATCCTAGAACGGTATACAATACCATCTTAACCATGAGGCCGAGATGCTTTCCATCGATCTCGCAGCGGTATACACTTTGATCTTAGCCATAGGCCGAGAAGCGATCCATGGATCTCGGAACGGTATACAATACCATCTTAGCCACGAGGCCGTGATGCTTTCCATTTATCTCGCAGCGGTATACAATACCATCTTAGCCACGAGGCCGTGATGCTTTCCATTTATCTCGCAGCGGTATACAATACCATCTTAGCCACGAGGCCGTGATGCTTTCCATTTATCTCGCAGCGGTATACATAACCATCATAGGCATGACGCCGAGATGCTTCCCATCGATCCTGGAACGGTATACAATACCATTTATACCATGAGGCCGAGATGCTTTCCATCGATCTCGCAGCGGTATACGTTTTCATCTTAGCCATGAGGCCGAGATGCCATCCATGGATCTCGGAACGGTATACAATACCATCTTAGCCATGAGGCCGTGATGCCATCCATGGATCTCGGAACGGTATACAATACCATCTTAACTATGAATCCGAGATGCCGTCCATCGATCTCGCAGCGGTATACATAACCATCTTAGGCATGACGCCAAGAAGCTTCCCATCGATCCTGGAACGGTATACAATACCATCTTAACCATGAGGCCGAGATGCTTTCGATCGATCTCGCAGCGGTATACATAACCATCATAGGCATGACGCCGAGATGCTTCCCATCGATCCTGGAACGGTATACAATACCATTTATACCATGAGGCCGAGATGCTTTCCATCGATCTCGCAGCGGTATACGTTTTCATCTTAGCCATGAGGCCGAGATGCCATCCATGGATCTCGGAACGGTATACAATACCATCTTAGCCATGAGGCCGTGATGCCATCCATGGATCTCGGAACGGTATACAATACCATCTTAACTATGAGGCCGAGATGCCGTCCATCGATCTCGCAGCGGTATACATAACCATCTTAGGCATGACGCCAAGAAGCTTCCCATCGATCCTGGAACGGTATACAATACCATCTTAACCATGAGGCCGAGATGCTTTCGATCGATCTCGCAGCGGTATGCATTTTCATCTTAGCAATAGGCCGAGATGCTTTCCATCCATCTCGCAGCGATATACATAAGCATCATAGGCATGACGCCGAGATGCTTCCCATCGATCCTGGAACGGTATACAATACCATCTTAACCATGAGGCCGAGATGCTTTCCATCGATCTCGCAGCGGTATACACTTTGATCTTAGCCATAGGCCGAGAAGCGATCCATGGATCTCGGAACGGTATACAATACCATCTTAGCCACGAGGCCGTGATGCTTTCCATTTATCTCGCAGCGGTATACAATACCATCTTAGCCACGAGGCCGTGATGCTTTCCATTTATCTCGCAGCGGTATACAATACCATCTTAGCCACGAGGCCGTGATGCTTTCCATCCATCTCGCAGCGGTATACATAACCATCATAGGCATGACGCCGAGATGCTTCCCATCGATCCTGGAACGGTATACAATACCATTTATACCATGAGGCCGAGATGCTTTCCATCGATCTCGCAGCGGTATACGTTTTCATCTTAGCCATGAGGCCGAGATGCCATCCATGGATCTCGGAACGGTATACAATACCATCTTAGCCATGAGGCCGTGATGCCATCCATGGATCTCGGAACGGTATACAATACCATCTTAACTATGAGGCCGAGATGCCGTCCATCGATCTCGCAGCGGTATACATAACCATCTTAGGCATGACGCCGAGATGCTTCCCATCGATCCTGGAACGGTATACAATACCATTTATACCATGAGGCCGAGATGCTTTCCATCGATCTCGCAGCGGTATACGTTTTCATCTTAGCCATGAGGCCGAGATGCCATCCATGGATCTCGGAACGGTATACAATACCATCTTAGCCATGAGGCCGTGATGCCATCCATGGATCTCGGAACGGTATACAATACCATCTTAACTATGAGGCCGAGATGCCGTCCATCGATCTCGCAGCGGTATACATAACCATCTTAGGCATGACGCCAAGAAGCTTCCCATCGATCCTGGAACGGTATACAATACCATCTTAACCATGAGGCCGAGATGCTTTCGATCGATCTCGCAGCGGTATACATAACCATCATAGGCATGACGCCGAGATGCTTCCCATCGATCCTGGAACGGTATACAATACCATTTATACCATGAGGCCGAGATGCTTTCCATCGATCTCGCAGCGGTATACGTTTTCATCTTAGCCATGAGGCCGAGATGCCATCCATGGATCTCGGAACGGTATACAATACCATCTTAGCCATGAGGCCGTGATGCCATCCATGGATCTCGGAACGGTATACAATACCATCTTAACTATGAGGCCGAGATGCCGTCCATCGATCTCGCAGCGGTATACATAACCATCTTAGGCATGACGCCAAGAAGCTTCCCATCGATCCTGGAACGGTATACAATACCATCTTAACCATGAGGCCGAGATGCTTTCGATCGATCTCGCAGCGGTATGCATTTTCATCTTAGCAATAGGCCGAGATGCTTTCCATCCATCTCGCAGCGATATACATAAGCATCATAGGCATGACGCCGAGATGCTTCCCATCGATCCTGGAACGGTATACAATACCATCTTAACCATGAGGCCGAGATGCTTTCCATCGATCTCGCAGCGGTATACACTTTGATCTTAGCCATAGGCCGAGAAGCGATCCATGGATCTCGGAACGGTATACAATACCATCTTAGCCACGAGGCCGTGATGCTTTCCATTTATCTCGCAGCGGTATACAATACCATCTTAGCCACGAGGCCGTGATGCTTTCCATCCATCTCGCAGCGGTATACATAACCATCATAGGCATGACGCCGAGATGCTTCCCATCGATCCTGGAACGGTATACAATACCATTTATACCATGAGGCCGAGATGCTTTCCATCGATCTCGCAGCGGTATACGTTTTCATCTTAGCCATGAGGCCGAGATGCCATCCATGGATCTCGGAACGGTATACAATACCATCTTAGCCATGAGGCCGTGATGCCATCCATGGATCTCGGAACGGTATACAATACCATCTTAACTATGAGGCCGAGATGCCGTCCATCGATCTCGCAGCGGTATACATAACCATCTTAGGCATGACGCCGAGATGCTTCCCATCGATCCTGGAACGGTATACAATACCATTTATACCATGAGGCCGAGATGCTTTCCATCGATCTCGCAGCGGTATACGTTTTCATCTTAGCCATGAGGCCGAGATGCCATCCATGGATCTCGGAACGGTATACAATACCATCTTAGCCATGAGGCCGTGATGCCATCCATGGATCTCGGAACGGTATACAATACCATCTTAACTATGAGGCCGAGATGCCGTCCATCGATCTCGCAGCGGTATACATAACCATCTTAGGCATGACGCCAAGAAGCTTCCCATCGATCCTGGAACGGTATACAATACCATCTTAACCATGAGGCCGAGATGCTTTCGATCGATCTCGCAGCGGTATGCATTTTCATCTTAGCAATAGGCCGAGATGCTTTCCATCCATCTCGCAGCGATATACATAAGCATCATAGGCATGACGCCGAGATGCTTCCCATCGATCCTGGAACGGTATACAATACCATCTTAACCATGAGGCCGAGATGCTTTCCATCGATCTCGCAGCGGTATACACTTTGATCTTAGCCATAGGCCGAGAAGCGATCCATGGATCTCGGAACGGTATACAATACCATCTTAGCCACGAGGCCGTGATGCTTTCCATTTATCTCGCAGCGGTATACAATACCATCTTAGCCACGAGGCCGTGATGCTTTCCATTTATCTCGCAGCGGTATACAATACCATCTTAGCCACGAGGCCGTGATGCTTTCCATCCATCTCGCAGCGGTATACATAACCATCATAGGCATGACGCCGAGATGCTTCCCATCGATCCTGGAACGGTATACAATACCATTTATACCATGAGGCCGAGATGCTTTCCATCGATCTCGCAGCGGTATACGTTTTCATCTTAGCCATGAGGCCGAGATGCCATCCATGGATCTCGGAACGGTATACAATACCATCTTAGCCATGAGGCCGTGATGCCATCCATGGATCTCGGAACGGTATACAATACCATCTTAACTATGAGGCCGAGATGCCGTCCATCGATCTCGCAGCGGTATACATAACCATCTTAGGCATGACGCCGAGATGCTTCCCATCGATCCTGGAACGGTATACAATACCATTTATACCATGAGGCCGAGATGCTTTCCATCGATCTCGCAGCGGTATACGTTTTCATCTTAGCCATGAGGCCGAGATGCCATCCATGGATCTCGGAACGGTATACAATACCATCTTAGCCATGAGGCCGTGATGCCATCCATGGATCTCGGAACGGTATACAATACCATCTTAACTATGAGGCCGAGATGCCGTCCATCGATCTCGCAGCGGTATACATAACCATCTTAGGCATGACGCCAAGAAGCTTCCCATCGATCCTGGAACGGTATACAATACCATCTTAACCATGAGGCCGAGATGCTTTCGATCGATCTCGCAGCGGTATACATAACCATCATAGGCATGACGCCGAGATGCTTCCCATCGATCCTGGAACGGTATACAATACCATTTATACCATGAGGCCGAGATGCTTTCCATCGATCTCGCAGCGGTATACGTTTTCATCTTAGCCATGAGGCCGAGATGCCATCCATGGATCTCGGAACGGTATACAATACCATCTTAGCCATGAGGCCGTGATGCCATCCATGGATCTCGGAACGGTATACAATACCATCTTAACTATGAGGCCGAGATGCCGTCCATCGATCTCGCAGCGGTATACATAACCATCTTAGGCATGACGCCAAGAAGCTTCCCATCGATCCTGGAACGGTATACAATACCATCTTAACCATGAGGCCGAGATGCTTTCGATCGATCTCGCAGCGGTATGCATTTTCATCTTAGCAATAGGCCGAGATGCTTTCCATCCATCTCGCAGCGATATACATAAGCATCATAGGCATGACGCCGAGATGCTTCCCATCGATCCTGGAACGGTATACAATACCATCTTAACCATGAGGCCGAGATGCTTTCCATCGATCTCGCAGCGGTATACACTTTGATCTTAGCCATAGGCCGAGAAGCGATCCATGGATCTCGGAACGGTATACAATACCATCTTAGCCACGAGGCCGTGATGCTTTCCATTTATCTCGCAGCGGTATACAATACCATCTTAGCCACGAGGCCGTGATGCTTTCCATTTATCTCGCAGCGGTATACAATACCATCTTAGCCACGAGGCCGTGATGCTTTCCATCCATCTCGCAGCGGTATACATAACCATCATAGGCATGACGCCGAGATGCTTCCCATCGATCCTGGAACGGTATACAATACCATTTATACCATGAGGCCGAGATGCTTTCCATCGATCTCGCAGCGGTATACGTTTTCATCTTAGCCATGAGGCCGAGATGCCATCCATGGATCTCGGAACGGTATACAATACCATCTTAGCCATGAGGCCGTGATGCCATCCATGGATCTCGGAACGGTATACAATACCATCTTAACTATGAATCCGAGATGCCGTCCATCGATCTCGCAGCGGTATACATAACCATCTTAGGCATGACGCCAAGAAGCTTCCCATCGATCCTGGAACGGTATACAATACCATCTTAACCATGAGGCCGAGATGCTTTCGATCGATCTCGCAGCGGTATACATAACCATCATAGGCATGACGCCGAGATGCTTCCCATCGATCCTGGAACGGTATACAATACCATTTATACCATGAGGCCGAGATGCTTTCCATCGATCTCGCAGCGGTATACGTTTTCATCTTAGCCATGAGGCCGAGATGCCATCCATGGATCTCGGAACGGTATACAATACCATCTTAGCCATGAGGCCGTGATGCCATCCATGGATCTCGGAACGGTATACAATACCATCTTAACTATGAGGCCGAGATGCCGTCCATCGATCTCGCAGCGGTATACATAACCATCTTAGGCATGACGCCAAGAAGCTTCCCATCGATCCTGGAACGGTATACAATACCATCTTAACCATGAGGCCGAGATGCTTTCGATCGATCTCGCAGCGGTATGCATTTTCATCTTAGCAATAGGCCGAGATGCTTTCCATCGATCTCGCAGCGATATACATAAGCATCTTAGGCATGACGCCGAGATGCTTCCCATCGATCCTGGAACGGTATACAATACCATCTTAACCATGAGGCCGAGATGCTTTCCATCGATCTCGCAGCGGTATACACTTTGATCTTAGCCATAGGCCGAGAAGCGATCCATGGATCTCGGAACGGTATACAATACCATCTTAGCCACGAGGCCGTGATGCTTTCCATTTATCTCGCAGCGGTATACAATACCATCTTAGCCACGAGGCCGTGATGCTTTCCATTTATCTCGCAGCGGTATACAATACCATCTTAGCCACGAGGCCGTGATGCTTTCCATCCATCTCGCAGCGGTATACATAACCATCATAGGCATGACGCCGAGATGCTTCCCATCGATCCTGGAACGGTATACAATACCATTTATACCATGAGGCCGAGATGCTTTCCATCGATCTCGCAGCGGTATACGTTTTCATCTTAGCCATGAGGCCGAGATGCCATCCATGGATCTCGGAACGGTATACAATACCATCTTAGCCATGAGGCCGTGATGCCATCCATGGATCTCGGAACGGTATACAATACCATCTTAACTATGAGGCCGAGATGCCGTCCATCGATCTCGCAGCGGTATACATAACCATCTTAGGCATGACGCCGAGATGCTTCCCATCGATCCTGGAACGGTATACAATACCATTTATACCATGAGGCCGAGATGCTTTCCATCGATCTCGCAGCGGTATACGTTTTCATCTTAGCCATGAGGCCGAGATGCCATCCATGGATCTCGGAACGGTATACAATACCATCTTAGCCATGAGGCCGTGATGCCATCCATGGATCTCGGAACGGTATACAATACCATCTTAACTATGAGGCCGAGATGCCGTCCATCGATCTCGCAGCGGTATACATAACCATCTTAGGCATGACGCCAAGAAGCTTCCCATCGATCCTGGAACGGTATACAATACCATCTTAACCATGAGGCCGAGATGCTTTCGATCGATCTCGCAGCGGTATACATAACCATCATAGGCATGACGCCGAGATGCTTCCCATCGATCCTGGAACGGTATACAATACCATTTATACCATGAGGCCGAGATGCTTTCCATCGATCTCGCAGCGGTATACGTTTTCATCTTAGCCATGAGGCCGAGATGCCATCCATGGATCTCGGAACGGTATACAATACCATCTTAGCCATGAGGCCGTGATGCCATCCATGGATCTCGGAACGGTATACAATACCATCTTAACTATGAGGCCGAGATGCCGTCCATCGATCTCGCAGCGGTATACATAACCATCTTAGGCATGACGCCAAGAAGCTTCCCATCGATCCTGGAACGGTATACAATACCATCTTAACCATGAGGCCGAGATGCTTTCGATCGATCTCGCAGCGGTATGCATTTTCATCTTAGCAATAGGCCGAGATGCTTTCCATCCATCTCGCAGCGATATACATAAGCATCATAGGCATGACGCCGAGATGCTTCCCATCGATCCTGGAACGGTATACAATACCATCTTAACCATGAGGCCGAGATGCTTTCCATCGATCTCGCAGCGGTATACACTTTGATCTTAGCCATAGGCCGAGAAGCGATCCATGGATCTCGGAACGGTATACAATACCATCTTAGCCACGAGGCCGTGATGCTTTCCATTTATCTCGCAGCGGTATACAATACCATCTTAGCCACGAGGCCGTGATGCTTTCCATTTATCTCGCAGCGGTATACAATACCATCTTAGCCACGAGGCCGTGATGCTTTCCATCCATCTCGCAGCGGTATACATAACCATCATAGGCATGACGCCGAGATGCTTCCCATCGATCCTGGAACGGTATACAATACCATTTATACCATGAGGCCGAGATGCTTTCCATCGATCTCGCAGCGGTATACGTTTTCATCTTAGCCATGAGGCCGAGATGCCATCCATGGATCTCGGAACGGTATACAATACCATCTTAGCCATGAGGCCGTGATGCCATCCATGGATCTCGGAACGGTATACAATACCATCTTAACTATGAGGCCGAGATGCCGTCCATCGATCTCGCAGCGGTATACATAACCATCTTAGGCATGACGCCGAGATGCTTCCCATCGATCCTGGAACGGTATACAATACCATTTATACCATGAGGCCGAGATGCTTTCCATCGATCTCGCAGCGGTATACGTTTTCATCTTAGCCATGAGGCCGAGATGCCATCCATGGATCTCGGAACGGTATACAATACCATCTTAGCCATGAGGCCGTGATGCCATCCATGGATCTCGGAACGGTATACAATACCATCTTAACTATGAGGCCGAGATGCCGTCCATCGATCTCGCAGCGGTATACATAACCATCTTAGGCATGACGCCAAGAAGCTTCCCATCGATCCTGGAACGGTATACAATACCATCTTAACCATGAGGCCGAGATGCTTTCGATCGATCTCGCAGCGGTATACATAACCATCATAGGCATGACGCCGAGATGCTTCCCATCGATCCTGGAACGGTATACAATACCATTTATACCATGAGGCCGAGATGCTTTCCATCGATCTCGCAGCGGTATACGTTTTCATCTTAGCCATGAGGCCGAGATGCCATCCATGGATCTCGGAACGGTATACAATACCATCTTAGCCATGAGGCCGTGATGCCATCCATGGATCTCGGAACGGTATACAATACCATCTTAACTATGAGGCCGAGATGCCGTCCATCGATCTCGCAGCGGTATACATAACCATCTTAGGCATGACGCCAAGAAGCTTCCCATCGATCCTGGAACGGTATACAATACCATCTTAACCATGAGGCCGAGATGCTTTCGATCGATCTCGCAGCGGTATGCATTTTCATCTTAGCAATAGGCCGAGATGCTTTCCATCCATCTCGCAGCGATATACATAAGCATCATAGGCATGACGCCGAGATGCTTCCCATCGATCCTGGAACGGTATACAATACCATCTTAACCATGAGGCCGAGATGCTTTCCATCGATCTCGCAGCGGTATACACTTTGATCTTAGCCATAGGCCGAGAAGCGATCCATGGATCTCGGAACGGTATACAATACCATCTTAGCCACGAGGCCGTGATGCTTTCCATTTATCTCGCAGCGGTATACAATACCATCTTAGCCACGAGGCCGTGATGCTTTCCATCCATCTCGCAGCGGTATACATAACCATCATAGGCATGACGCCGAGATGCTTCCCATCGATCCTGGAACGGTATACAATACCATTTATACCATGAGGCCGAGATGCTTTCCATCGATCTCGCAGCGGTATACGTTTTCATCTTAGCCATGAGGCCGAGATGCCATCCATGGATCTCGGAACGGTATACAATACCATCTTAGCCATGAGGCCGTGATGCCATCCATGGATCTCGGAACGGTATACAATACCATCTTAACTATGAGGCCGAGATGCCGTCCATCGATCTCGCAGCGGTATACATAACCATCTTAGGCATGACGCCGAGATGCTTCCCATCGATCCTGGAACGGTATACAATACCATTTATACCATGAGGCCGAGATGCTTTCCATCGATCTCGCAGCGGTATACGTTTTCATCTTAGCCATGAGGCCGAGATGCCATCCATGGATCTCGGAACGGTATACAATACCATCTTAGCCATGAGGCCGTGATGCCATCCATGGATCTCGGAACGGTATACAATACCATCTTAACTATGAGGCCGAGATGCCGTCCATCGATCTCGCAGCGGTATACATAACCATCTTAGGCATGACGCCAAGAAGCTTCCCATCGATCCTGGAACGGTATACAATACCATCTTAACCATTAGGCCGAGATGCTTTCGATCGATCTCGCAGCGGTATACATAACCATCATAGGCATGACGCCGAGATGCTTCCCATCGATCCTGGAACGGTATACAATACCATTTATACCATGAGGCCGAGATGCTTTCCATCGATCTCGCAGCGGTATACGTTTTCATCTTAGCCATGAGGCCGAGATGCCATCCATGGATCTCGGAACGGTATACAATACCATCTTAGCCATGAGGCCGTGATGCCATCCATGGATCTCGGAACGGTATACAATACCATCTTAACTATGAGGCCGAGATGCCGTCCATCGATCTCGCAGCGGTATACATAACCATCTTAGGCATGACGCCGAGATGCTTCCCATCGATCCTGGAACGGTATACAATACCATTTATACCATGAGGCCGAGATGCTTTCCATCGATCTCGCAGCGGTATACATAACCATCATAGGCATGACGCCGAGATGCTTCCCATCGATCCTGGAACGGTATACAATACCATTTATACCATGAGGCCGAGATGCTTTCCATCGATCTCGCAGCGGTATACGTTTTCATCTTAGCCATGAGGCCGAGATGCCATCCATGGATCTCGGAACGGTATACAATACCATCTTAGCCATGAGGCCGTGATGCCATCCATGGATCTCGGAACGGTATACAATACCATCTTAACTATGAGGCCGAGATGCCGTCCATCGATCTCGCAGCGGTATACATAACCATCTTAGGCATGACGCCGAGATGCTTCCCATCGATCCTGGAACGGTATACAATACCATTTATACCATGAGGCCGAGATGCTTTCCATCGATCTCGCAGCGGTATACGTTTTCATCTTAGCCATGAGGCCGAGATGCCATCCATGGATCTCGGAACGGTATACAATACCATCTTAGCCATGAGGCCGTGATGCCATCCATGGATCTCGGAACGGTATACAATACCATCTTAACTATGAGGCCGAGATGCCGTCCATCGATCTCGCAGCGGTATACATAACCATCTTAGGCATGACGCCAAGAAGCTTCCCATCGATCCTGGAACGGTATACAATACCATCTTAACCATGAGGCCGAGATGCTTTCGATCGATCTCGCAGCGGTATACATAACCATCATAGGCATGACGCCGAGATGCTTCCCATCGATCCTGGAACGGTATACAATACCATTTATACCATGAGGCCGAGATGCTTTCCATCGATCTCGCAGCGGTATACGTTTTCATCTTAGCCATGAGGCCGAGATGCCATCCATGGATCTCGGAACGGTATACAATACCATCTTAGCCATGAGGCCGTGATGCCATCCATGGATCTCGGAACGGTATACAATACCATCTTAACTATGAGGCCGAGATGCCGTCCATCGATCTCGCAGCGGTATACATAACCATCTTAGGCATGACGCCAAGAAGCTTCCCATCGATCCTGGAACGGTATACAATACCATCTTAACCATGAGGCCGAGATGCTTTCGATCGATCTCGCAGCGGTATGCATTTTCATCTTAGCAATAGGCCGAGATGCTTTCCATCCATCTCGCAGCGATATACATAAGCATCATAGGCATGACGCCGAGATGCTTCCCATCGATCCTGGAACGGTATACAATACCATCTTAACCATGAGGCCGAGATGCTTTCCATCGATCTCGCAGCGGTATACACTTTGATCTTAGCCATAGGCCGAGAAGCGATCCATGGATCTCGGAACGGTATACAATACCATCTTAGCCACGAGGCCGTGATGCTTTCCATTTATCTCGCAGCGGTATACAATACCATCTTAGCCACGAGGCCGTGATGCTTTCCATCCATCTCGCAGCGGTATACATAACCATCATAGGCATGACGCCGAGATGCTTCCCATCGATCCTGGAACGGTATACAATACCATTTATACCATGAGGCCGAGATGCTTTCCATCGATCTCGCAGCGGTATACGTTTTCATCTTAGCCATGAGGCCGAGATGCCATCCATGGATCTCGGAACGGTATACAATACCATCTTAGCCATGAGGCCGTGATGCCATCCATGGATCTCGGAACGGTATACAATACCATCTTAACTATGAGGCCGAGATGCCGTCCATCGATCTCGCAGCGGTATACATAACCATCTTAGGCATGACGCCGAGATGCTTCCCATCGATCCTGGAACGGTATACAATACCATTTATACCATGAGGCCGAGATGCTTTCCATCGATCTCGCAGCGGTATACGTTTTCATCTTAGCCATGAGGCCGAGATGCCATCCATGGATCTCGGAACGGTATACAATACCATCTTAGCCATGAGGCCGTGATGCCATCCATGGATCTCGGAACGGTATACAATACCATCTTAACTATGAGGCCGAGATGCCGTCCATCGATCTCGCAGCGGTATACATAACCATCTTAGGCATGACGCCAAGAAGCTTCCCATCGATCCTGGAACGGTATACAATACCATCTTAACCATGAGGCCGAGATGCTTTCGATCGATCTCGCAGCGGTATACATAACCATCATAGGCATGACGCCGAGATGCTTCCCATCGATCCTGGAACGGTATACAATACCATTTATACCATGAGGCCGAGATGCTTTCCATCGATCTCGCAGCGGTATACGTTTTCATCTTAGCCATGAGGCCGAGATGCCATCCATGGATCTCGGAACGGTATACAATACCATCTTAGCCATGAGGCCGTGATGCCATCCATGGATCTCGGAACGGTATACAATACCATCTTAACTATGAGGCCGAGATGCCGTCCATCGATCTCGCAGCGGTATACATAACCATCTTAGGCATGACGCCGAGATGCTTCCCATCGATCCTGGAACGGTATACAATACCATTTATACCATGAGGCCGAGATGCTTTCCATCGATCTCGCAGCGGTATACGTTTTCATCTTAGCCATGAGGCCGAGATGCCATCCATGGATCTCGGAACGGTATACAATACCATCTTAGCCATGAGGCCGTGATGCCATCCATGGATCTCGGAACGGTATACAATACCATCTTAACTATGAGGCCGAGATGCCGTCCATCGATCTCGCAGCGGTATACATAACCATCTTAGGCATGACGCCAAGAAGCTTCCCATCGATCCTGGAACGGTATACAATACCATCTTAACCATGAGGCCGAGATGCTTTCGATCGATCTCGCAGCGGTATACATAACCATCATAGGCATGACGCCGAGATGCTTCCCATCGATCCTGGAACGGTATACAATACCATTTATACCATGAGGCCGAGATGCTTTCCATCGATCTCGCAGCGGTATACGTTTTCATCTTAGCCATGAGGCCGAGATGCCATCCATGGATCTCGGAACGGTATACAATACCATCTTAGCCATGAGGCCGTGATGCCATCCATGGATCTCGGAACGGTATACAATACCATCTTAACTATGAGGCCGAGATGCCGTCCATCGATCTCGCAGCGGTATACATAACCATCTTAGGCATGACGCCAAGAAGCTTCCCATCGATCCTGGAACGGTATACAATACCATCTTAACCATGAGGCCGAGATGCTTTCGATCGATCTCGCAGCGGTATGCATTTTCATCTTAGCAATAGGCCGAGATGCTTTCCATCCATCTCGCAGCGATATACATAAGCATCATAGGCATGACGCCGAGATGCTTCCCATCGATCCTGGAACGGTATACAATACCATCTTAAACATGAGGCCGAGATGCTTTCCATCGATCTCGCAGCGGTATACACTTTGATCTTAGCCATAGGCCGAGAAGCGATCCATGGATCTCGGAACGGTATACAATACCATCTTAGCCACGAGGCCGTGATGCTTTCCATTTATCTCGCAGCGGTATACAATACCATCTTAGCCACGAGGCCGTGATGCTTTCCATCCATCTCGCAGCGGTATACATAACCATCATAGGCATGACGCCGAGATGCTTCCCATCGATCCTGGAACGGTATACAATACCATTTATACCATGAGGCCGAGATGCTTTCCATCGATCTCGCAGCGGTATACGTTTTCATCTTAGCCATGAGGCCGAGATGCCATCCATGGATCTCGGAACGGTATACAATACCATCTTAGCCATGAGGCCGTGATGCCATCCATGGATCTCGGAACGGTATACAATACCATCTTAACTATGAGGCCGAGATGCCGTCCATCGATCTCGCAGCGGTATACATAACCATCTTAGGCATGACGCCGAGATGCTTCCCATCGATCCTGGAACGGTATACAATACCATTTATACCATGAGGCCGAGATGCTTTCCATCGATCTCGCAGCGGTATACGTTTTCATCTTAGCCATGAGGCCGAGATGCCATCCATGGATCTCGGAACGGTATACAATACCATCTTAGCCATGAGGCCGTGATGCCATCCATGGATCTCGGAACGGTATACAATACCATCTTAACTATGAGGCCGAGATGCCGTCCATCGATCTCGCAGCGGTATACATAACCATCTTAGGCATGACGCCAAGAAGCTTCCCATCGATCCTGGAACGGTATACAATACCATCTTAACCATGAGGCCGAGATGCTTTCGATCGATGTCGCAGCGGTATGCATTTTCATCTTAGCAATAGGCCGAGATGCTTTCCATCCATCTCGCAGCGATATACATAAGCATCATAGGCATGACGCCGAGATGCTTCCCATCGATCCTGGAACGGTATACAATACCATCTTAACCATGAGGCCGAGATGCTTTCCATCGATCTCGCAGCGGTATACACTTTGATCTTAGCCATAGGCCGAGAAGCGATCCATGGATCTCGGAACGGTATACAATACCATCTTAGCCACGAGGCCGTGATGCTTTCCATTTATCTCGCAGCGGTATACAATACCATCTTAGCCACGAGGCCGTGATGCTTTCCATCCATCTCGCAGCGGTATACATAACCATCATAGGCATGACGCCGAGATGCTTCCCATCGATCCTGGAACGGTATACAATACCATTTATACCATGAGGCCGAGATGCTTTCCATCGATCTCGCAGCGGTATACGTTTTCATCTTAGCCATGAGGCCGAGATGCCATCCATGGATCTCGGAACGGTATACAATACCATCTTAGCCATGAGGCCGTGATGCCATCCATGGATCTCGGAACGGTATACAATACCATCTTAACTATGAGGCCGAGATGCCGTCCATCGATCTCGCAGCGGTATACATAACCATCTTAGGCATGACGCCGAGATGCTTCCCATCGATCCTGGAACGGTATACAATACCATTTATACCATGAGGCCGAGATGCTTTCCATCGATCTCGCAGCGGTATACGTTTTCATCTTAGCCATGAGGCCGAGATGCCATCCATGGATCTCGGAACGGTATACAATACCATCTTAGCCATGAGGCCGTGATGCCATCCATGGATCTCGGAACGGTATACAATACCATCTTAACTATGAGGCCGAGATGCCGTCCATCGATCTCGCAGCGGTATACATAACCATCTTAGGCATGACGCCAAGAAGCTTCCCATCGATCCTGGAACGGTATACAATACCATCTTAACCATGAGGCCGAGATGCTTTCGATCGATCTCGCAGCGGTATGCATTTTCATCTTAGCAATAGGCCGAGATGCTTTCCATCCATCTCGCAGCGATATACATAAGCATCATAGGCATGACGCCGAGATGCTTCCCATCGATCCTGGAACGGTATACAATACCATCTTAACCATGAGGCCGAGATGCTTTCCATCGATCTCGCAGCGGTATACACTTTGATCTTAGCCATAGGCCGAGAAGCGATCCATGGATCTCGGAACGGTATACAATACCATCTTAGCCACGAGGCCGTGATGCTTTCCATTTATCTCGCAGCGGTATACAATACCATCTTAGCCACGAGGCCGTGATGCTTTCCATCCATCTCGCAGCGGTATACATAACCATCATAGGCATGACGCCGAGATGCTTCCCATCGATCCTGGAACGGTATACAATACCATTTATACCATGAGGCCGAGATGCTTTCCATCGATCTCGCAGCGGTATACGTTTTCATCTTAGCCATGAGGCCGAGATGCCATCCATGGATCTCGGAACGGTATACAATAACATCTTAGCCATGAGGCCGTGATGCCATCCATGGATCTCGGAACGGTATACAATACCATCTTAACTATGAGGCCGAGATGCCGTCCATCGATCTCGCAGCGGTATACATAACCATCTTAGGCATGACGCCGAGATGCTTCCCATCGATCCTGGAACGGTATACAATACCATTTATACCATGAGGCCGAGATGCTTTCCATCGATCTCGCAGCGGTATGCATTTTCATCTTAGCAATAGGCCGAGATGCTTTCCATCCATCTCGCAGCGATATACATAAGCATCATAGGCATGACGCCGAGATGCTTCCCATCGATCCTGGAACGGTATACAATACCATCTTAACCATGAGGCCGAGATGCTTTCCATCGATCTCGCAGCGGTATACACTTTGATCTTAGCCATAGGCCGAGAAGCGATCCATGGATCTCGGAACGGTATACAATACCATCTTAGCCACGAGGCCGTGATGCTTTCCATTTATCTCGCAGCGGTATACAATACCATCTTAGCCACGAGGCCGTGATGCTTTCCATCCATCTCGCAGCGGTATACATAACCATCATAGGCATGACGCCGAGATGCTTCCCATCGATCCTGGAACGGTATACAATACCATTTATACCATGAGGCCGAGATGCTTTCCATCGATCTCGCAGCGGTATACGTTTTCATCTTAGCCATGAGGCCGAGATGCCATCCATGGATCTCGGAACGGTATACAATACCATCTTAGCCATGAGGCCGTGATGCCATCCATGGATCTCGGAACGGTATACAATACCATCTTAACTATGAGGCCGAGATGCCGTCCATCGATCTCGCAGCGGTATACATAACCATCTTAGGCATGACGCCAAGAAGCTTCCCATCGATCCTGGAACGGTATACAATACCATCTTAACCATGAGGCCGAGATGCTTTCGATCGATCTCGCAGCGGTATGCATTTTCATCTTAGCAATAGGCCGAGATGCTTTCCATCCATCTCGCAGCGATATACATAAGCATCATAGGCATGACGCCGAGATGCTTCCCATCGATCCTGGAACGGTATACAATACCATCTTAACCATGAGGCCGAGATGCTTTCCATCGATCTCGCAGCGGTATACACTTTGATCTTAGCCATAGGCCGAGAAGCGATCCATGGATCTCGGAACGGTATACAATACCATCTTAGCCACGAGGCCGTGATGCTTTCCATTTATCTCGCAGCGGTATACAATACCATCTTAGCCACGAGGCCGTGATGCTTTCCATCCATCTCGCAGCGGTATACATAACCATCATAGGCATGACGCCGAGATGCTTCCCATCGATCCTGGAACGGTATACAATACCATTTATACCATGAGGCCGAGATGCTTTCCATCGATCTCGCAGCGGTATACGTTTTCATCTTAGCCATGAGGCCGTGATGCCATCCATGGATCTCGGAACGGTATACAATACCATCTTAACCATGAGGCCGTGATGCCATCCATGGATCTCGGAACGGTATACAATACCATCTTAACTATGAGGCCGAGATGCCGTCCATCGATCTCGCAGCGGTATACATAACCATCTTAGGCATGACGCCGAGATGCTTCCCATCGATCCTGGAACGGTATACAATACCATTTATACCATGAGGCCGAGATGCTTTCCATCGATCTCGCAGCGGTATACGTTTTCATCTTAGCCATGAGGCCGAGATGCCATCCATGGATCTCGGAACGGTATACAATACCATCTTAGCCATGAGGCCGTGATGCCATCCATGGATCTCGGAACGGTATACAATACCATCTTAACTATGAGGCCGAGATGCCGTCCATCGATCTCGCAGCGGTATACATAACCATCTTAGGCATGACGCCAAGAAGCTTCCCATCGATCCTGGAACGGTATACAATACCATCTTAACCATGAGGCCGAGATGCTTTCGATCGATCTCGCAGCGGTATGCATTTTCATCTTAGCAATAGGCCGAGATGCTTTCCATCCATCTCGCAGCGATATACATAAGCATCATAGGCATGACGCCGAGATGCTTCCCATCGATCCTGGAACGGTATACAATACCATCTTAACCATGAGGCCGAGATGCTTTCCATCGATCTCGCAGCGGTATACACTTTGATCTTAGCCATAGGCCGAGAAGCGATCCATGGATCTCGGAACGGTATACAATACCATCTTAGCCACGAGGCCGTGATGCTTTCCATTTATCTCGCAGCGGTATACAATACCATCTTAGCCACGAGGCCGTGATGCTTTCCATCCATCTCGCAGCGGTATACATAACCATCATAGGCATGACGCCGAGATGCTTCCCATCGATCCTGGAACGGTATACAATACCATTTATACCATGAGGCCGAGATGCTTTCCATCGATCTCGCAGCGGTATACGTTTTCATCTTAGCCATGAGGCCGAGATGCCATCCATGGATCTCGGAACGGTATACAATACCATCTTAGCCATGAGGCCGTGATGCCATCCATGGATCTCGGAACGGTATACAATACCATCTTAACTATGAGGCCGAGATGCCGTCCATCGATCTCGCAGCGGTATACATAACCATCTTAGGCATGACGCCAAGAAGCTTCCCATCGATCCTGGAACGGTATACAATACCATCTTAACCATGAGGCCGAGATGCTTTCGATCGATCTCGCAGCGGTATGCATTTTCATCTTAGCAATAGGCCGAGATGCTTTCCATCCATCTCGCAGCGATATACATAAGCATCATAGGCATGACGCCGAGATGCTTCCCATCGATCCTGGAACGGTATACAATACCATCTTAACCATGAGGCCGAGATGCTTTCCATCGATCTCGCAGCGGTATACACTTTGATCTTAGCCATAGGCCGAGAAGCGATCCATGGTTCTCGGAACGGTATACAATACCATCTTAGCCACGAGGCCGTGATGCTTTCCATTTATCTCGCAGCGGTATACAATACCATCTTAGCCACGAGGCCGTGATGCTTTCCATCCATCTCGCAGCGGTATACATAACCATCATAGGCATGACGCCGAGATGCTTCCCATCGATCCTGGAACGGTATACAATACCATTTATACCATGAGGCCGAGATGCTTTCCATCGATCTCGCAGCGGTATACGTTTTCATCTTAGCCATGAGGCCGAGATGCCATCCATGGATCTCGGAACGGTATACAATACCATCTTAGCCATGAGGCCGTGATGCCATCCATGGATCTCGGAACGGTATACAATACCATCTTAACTATGAGGCCGAGATGCCGTCCATCGATCTCGCAGCGGTATACATAACCATCTTAGGCATGACGCCAAGAAGCTTCCCATCGATCCTGGAACGGTATACAATACCATCTTAACCATGAGGCCGAGATGCTTTCGATCGATCTCGCAGCGGTATGCATTTTCATCTTAGCAATAGGCCGAGATGCTTTCCATCCATCTCGCAGCGATATACATAAGCATCATAGGCATGACGCCGAGATGCTTCCCATCGATCCTGGAACGGTATACAATACCATCTTAACCATGAGGCCGAGATGCTTTCCATCGATCTCGCAGCGGTATACACTTTGATCTTAGCCATAGGCCGAGAAGCGATCCATGGATCTCGGAACGGTATACAATACCATCTTAGCCACGAGGCCGTGATGCTTTCCATTTATCTCGCAGCGGTATACAATACCATCTTAGCCACGAGGCCGTGATGCTTTCCATCCATCTCGCAGCGGTATACATAACCATCATAGGCATGACGCCGAGATGCTTCCCATCGATTCTGGAACGGTATACAATACCATTTATACCATGAGGCCGAGATGCTTTCCATCGATCTCGCAGCGGTATACGTTTTCATCTTAGCCATGAGGCCGAGATGCCATCCATGGATCTCGGAACGGTATACAATACCATCTTAGCCATGAGGCCGTGATGCCATCCATGGATCTCGGAACGGTATACAATACCATCTTAACTATGAGGCCGAGATGCCGTCCATCGATCTCGCAGCGGTATACATAACCATCTTAGGCATGACGCCGAGATGCTTCCCATCGATCCTGGAACGGTATACAATACCATTTATACCATGAGGCCGAGATGCTTTCCATCGATCTCGCAGCGGTATACGTTTTCATCTTAGCCATGAGGCCGAGATGCCATCCATGGATCTCGGAACGGTATACAATACCATCTTAGCCATGAGGCCGTGATGCCATCCATGGATCTCGGAACGGTATACAATACCATCTTAACTATGAGGCCGAGATGCCGTCCATCGATCTCGCAGCGGTATACATAACCATCTTAGGCATGACGCCAAGAAGCTTCCCATCGATCCTGGAACGGTATACAATACCATCTTAACCATGAGGCCGAGATGCTTTCGATCGATCTCGCAGCGGTATGCATTTTCATCTTAGCAATAGGCCGAGATGCTTTCCATCCATCTCGCAGCGATATACATAAGCATCATAGGCATGACGCCGAGATGCTTCCCATCGATCCTGGAACGGTATACAATACCATCTTAACCATGAGGCCGAGATGCTTTCCATCGATCTCGCAGCGGTATACACTTTGATCTTAGCCATAGGCCGAGAAGCGATCCATGGATCTCGGAACGGTATACAATACCATCTTAGCCACGAGGCCGTGATGCTTTCCATTTATCTCGCAGCGGTATACAATACCATCTTAGCCACGAGGCCGTGATGCTTTCCATCCATCTCGCAGCGGTATACATAACCATCATAGGCATGACGCCGAGATGCTTCCCATCGATCCTGGAACGGTATACAATACCATTTATACCATGAGGCCGAGATGCTTTCCATCGATCTCGCAGCGGTATACGTTTTCATCTTAGCCATGAGGCCGAGATGCCATCCATGGATCTCGGAACGGTATACAATACCATCTTAGCCATGAGGCCGTGATGCCATCCATGGATCTCGGAACGGTATACAATACCATCTTAACTATGAGGCCGAGATGCCGTCCATCGATCTCGCAGCGGTATACATAACCATCTTAGGCATGACGCCAAGAAGCTTCCCATCGATCCTGGAACGGTATACAATACCATCTTAACCATGAGGCCGAGATGCTTTCGATCGATCTCGCAGCGGTATGCATTTTCATCTTAGCAATAGGCCGAGATGCTTTCCATCCATCTCGCAGCGATATACATAAGCATCATAGGCATGACGCCGAGATGCTTCCCATCGATCCTGGAACGGTATACAATACCATCTTAACCATGAGGCCGAGATGCTTTCCATCGATCTCGCAGCGGTATACACTTTGATCTTAGCCATAGGCCGAGAAGCGATCCATGGATCTCGGAACGGTATACAATACCATCTTAGCCACGAGGCCGTGATGCTTTCCATTTATCTCGCAGCGGTATACAATACCATCTTAGCCACGAGGCCGTGATGCTTTCCATCCATCTCGCAGCGGCATACATAACCATCATAGGCATGACGCCGAGATGCTTCCCATCGATCCTGGAACGGTATACAATACCATTTATACCATGAGGCCGAGATGCTTTCCATCGATCTCGCAGCGGTATACGTTTTCATCTTAGCCATGAGGCCGAGATGCCATCCATGGATCTCGGAACGGTATACAATACCATCTTAGCCATGAGGCCGTGATGCCATCCATGGATCTCGGAACGGTATACAATACCATCTTAACTATGAGGCCGAGATGCCGTCCATCGATCTCGCAGCGGTATACATAACCATCTTAGGCATGACGCCAAGAAGCTTCCCATCGATCCTGGAACGGTATACAATACCATCTTAACCATGAGGCCGAGATGCTTTCGATCGATCTCGCAGCGGTATGCATTTTCATCTTAGCTATAGGCCGAGATGCTTTCCATCCATCTCGCAGCGATATACATAAGCATCATAGGCATGACGCCGAGATGCTTCCCATCGATCCTGGAACGGTATACAATACCATCTTAACCATGAGGCCGAGATGCTTTCCATCGATCTCGCAGCGGTATACACTTTGATCTTAGCCATAGGCCGAGAAGCGATCCATGGTTCTCGGAACGGTATACAATACCATCTTAGCCACGAGGCCGTGATGCTTTCCATTTATCTCGCAGCGGTATACAATACCATCTTAGCCACGAGGCCGTGATGCTTTCCATCCATCTCGCAGCGGTATACATAACCATCATAGGCATGACGCCGAGATGCTTCCCATCGATCCTGGAACGGTATACAATACCATTTATACCATGAGGCCGAGATGCTTTCCATCGATCTCGCAGCGGTATACGTTTTCATCTTAGCCATGAGGCCGAGATGCCATCCATGGATCTCGGAACGGTATACAATACCATCTTAGCCATGAGGCCGTGATGCCATCCATGGATCTCGGAACGGTATACAATACCATCTTAACTATGAGGCCGAGATGCCGTCCATCGATCTCGCAGCGGTATACATAACCATCTTAGGCATGACGCCAAGAAGCTTCCCATCGATCCTGGAACGGTATACAATACCATCTTAACCATGAGGCCGAGATGCTTTCGATCGATCTCGCAGCGGTATGCATTTTCATCTTAGCAATAGGCCGAGATGCTTTCCATCCATCTCGCAGCGATATACATAAGCATCATAGGCATGACGCCGAGATGCTTCCCATCGATCCTGGAACGGTATACAATACCATCTTAACCATGAGGCCGAGATGCTTTCCATCGATCTCGCAGCGGTATACACTTTGATCTTAGCCATAGGCCGAGAAGCGATCCATGGATCTCGGAACGGTATACAATACCATCTTAGCCACGAGGCCGTGATGCTTTCCATTTATCTCGCAGCGGTATACAATACCATCTTAGCCACGAGGCCGTGATGCTTTCCATCCATCTCGCAGCGGTATACATAACCATCATAGGCATGACGCCGAGATGCTTCCCATCGATTCTGGAACGGTATACAATACCATTTATACCATGAGGCCGAGATGCTTTCCATCGATCTCGCAGCGGTATACGTTTTCATCTTAGCCATGAGGCCGAGATGCCATCCATGGATCTCGGAACGGTATACAATACCATCTTAGCCATGAGGCCGTGATGCCATCCATGGATCTCGGAACGGTATACAATACCATCTTAACTATGAGGCCGAGATGCCGTCCATCGATCTCGCAGCGGTATACATAACCATCTTAGGCATGACGCCGAGATGCTTCCCATCGATCCTGGAACGGTATACAATACCATTTATACCATGAGGCCGAGATGCTTTCCATCGATCTCGCAGCGGTATACGTTTTCATCTTAGCCATGAGGCCGAGATGCCATCCATGGATCTCGGAACGGTATACAATACCATCTTAGCCATGAGGCCGTGATGCCATCCATGGATCTCGGAACGGTATACAATACCATCTTAACTATGAGGCCGAGATGCCGTCCATCGATCTCGCAGCGGTATACATAACCATCTTAGGCATGACGCCAAGAAGCTTCCCATCGATCCTGGAACGGTATACAATACCATCTTAACCATGAGGCCGAGATGCTTTCGATCGATCTCGCAGCGGTATGCATTTTCATCTTAGCAATAGGCCGAGATGCTTTCCATCCATCTCGCAGCGATATACATAAGCATCATAGGCATGACGCCGAGATGCTTCCCATCGATCCTGGAACGGTATACAATACCATCTTAACCATGAGGCCGAGATGCTTTCCATCGATCTCGCAGCGGTATACACTTTGATCTTAGCCATAGGCCGAGAAGCGATCCATGGATCTCGGAACGGTATACAATACCATCTTAGCCACGAGGCCGTGATGCTTTCCATTTATCTCGCAGCGGTATACAATACCATCTTAGCCACGAGGCCGTGATGCTTTCCATCCATCTCGCAGCGGTATACATAACCATCATAGGCATGACGCCGAGATGCTTCCCATCGATCCTGGAACGGTATACAATACCATTTATACCATGAGGCCGAGATGCTTTCCATCGATCTCGCAGCGGTATACGTTTTCATCTTAGCCATGAGGCCGAGATGCCATCCATGGATCTCGGAACGGTATACAATACCATCTTAGCCATGAGGCCGTGATGCCATCCATGGATCTCGGAACGGTATACAATACCATCTTAACTATGAGGCCGAGATGCCGTCCATCGATCTCGCAGCGGTATACATAACCATCTTAGGCATGACGCCAAGAAGCTTCCCATCGATCCTGGAACGGTATACAATACCATCTTAACCATGAGGCCGAGATGCTTTCGATCGATCTCGCAGCGGTATGCATTTTCATCTTAGCAATAGGCCGAGATGCTTTCCATCCATCTCGCAGCGATATACATAAGCATCATAGGCATGACGCCGAGATGCTTCCCATCGATCCTGGAACGGTATACAATACCATCTTAACCATGAGGCCGAGATGCTTTCCATCGATCTCGCAGCGGTATACACTTTGATCTTAGCCATAGGCCGAGAAGCGATCCATGGATCTCGGAACGGTATACAATACCATCTTAGCCACGAGGCCGTGATGCTTTCCATTTATCTCGCAGCGGTATACAATACCATCTTAGCCACGAGGCCGTGATGCTTTCCATCCATCTCGCAGCGGTATACATAACCATCATAGGCATGACGCCGAGATGCTTCCCATCGATCCTGGAACGGTATACAATACCATTTATACCATGAGGCCGAGATGCTTTCCATCGATCTCGCAGCGGTATACGTTTTCATCTTTGCCATGAGGCCGAGATGCCATCCATGGATCTCGGAACGGTATACAATACCATCTTAGCCATGAGGCCGTGATGCCATCCATGGATCTCGGAACGGTATACAATACCATCTTAACTATGAGGCCGAGATGCCGTCCATCGATCTCGCAGCGGTATACATAACCATCTTAGGCATGACGCCGAGATGCTTCCCATCGATCCTGGAACGGTATACAATACCATTTATACCATGAGGCCGAGATGCTTTCCATCGATCTCGCAGCGGTATACGTTTTCATCTTAGCCATGAGGCCGAGATGCCATCCATGGATCTCGGAACGGTATACAATACCATCTTAACTATGAGGCCGAGATGCCGTCCATCGATCTCGCAGCGGTATACATAACCATCTTAGGCATGACGCCAAGAAGCTTCCCATCGATCCTGGAACGGTATACAATACCATCTTAACCATGAGGCCGAGATGCTTTCGATCGATCTCGCAGCGGTATGCATTTTCATCTTAGCAATAGGCCGAGATGCTTTCCATCCATCTCGCAGCGATATACATAAGCATCATAGGCATGACGCCGAGATGCTTCCCATCGATCCTGGAACGGTATACAATACCATCTTAACCATGAGGCCGAGATGCTTTCCATCGATCTCGCAGCGGTATACACTTTGATCTTAGCCATAGGCCGAGAAGCGATCCATGGATCTCGGAACGGTATACAATACCATCTTAGCCACGAGGCCGTGATGCTTTCCATTTATCTCGCAGCGGTATACAATACCATCTTAGCCACGAGGCCGTGATGCTTTCCATCCATCTCGCAGCGGTATACATAACCATCATAGGCATGACGCCGAGATGCTTCCCATCGATCCTGGAACGGTATACAATACCATTTATACCATGAGGCCGAGATGCTTTCCATCGATCTCGCAGCGGTATACGTTTTCATCTTAGCCATGAGGCCGAGATGCCATCCATGGATCTCGGAACGGTATACAATACCATCTTAGCCATGAGGCCGTGATGCCATCCATGGATCTCGGAACGGTATACAATACCATCTTAACTATGAGGCCGAGATGCCGTCCATCGATCTCGCAGCGGTATACATAACCATCTTAGGCATGACGCCAAGAAGCTTCCCATCGATCCTGGAACGGTATACAATACCATCTTAACCATGAGGCCGAGATGCTTTCGATCGATCTCGCAGCGGTATGCATTTTCATCTTAGCAATAGGCCGAGATGCTTTCCATCCATCTCGCAGCGATATACATAAGCATCATAGGCATGACGCCGAGATGCTTCCCATCGATCCTGGAACGGTATACAATACCATCTTAACCATGAGGCCGAGATGCTTTCCATCGATCTCGCAGCGGTATACACTTTGATCTTAGCCATAGGCCGAGAAGCGATCCATGGATCTCGGAACGGTATACAATACCATCTTAGCCACGAGGCCGTGATGCTTTCCATTTATCTCGCAGCGGTATACAATACCATCTTAGCCACGAGGCCGTGATGCTTTCCATCCATCTCGCAGCGGTATACATAACCATCATAGGCATGACGCCGAGATGCTTCCCATCGATCCTGGAACGGTATACAATACCATTTATACCATGAGGCCGAGATGCTTTCCATCGATCTCGCAGCGGTATACGTTTTCATCTTAGCCATGAGGCCGAGATGCCATCCATGGATCTCGGAACGGTATACAATACCATCTTAGCCATGAGGCCGTGATGCCATCCATGGATCTCGGAACGGTATACAATACCATCTTAACTATGAGGCCGAGATGCCGTCCATCGATCTCGCAGCGGTATACATAACCATCTTAGGCATGACGCCAAGAAGCTTCCCATCGATCCTGGAACGGTATACAATACCATCTTAACCATGAGGCCGAGATGCTTTCGATCGATCTCGCAGCGGTATGCATTTTCATCTTAGCAATAGGCCGAGATGCTTTCCATCCATCTCGCAGCGATATACATAAGCATCATAGGCATGACGCCGAGATGCTTCCCATCGATCCTGGAACGGTATACAATACCATCTTAACCATGAGGCCGAGATGCTTTCCATCGATCTCGCAGCGGTATACACTTTGATCTTAGCCATAGGCCGAGAAGCGATCCATGGATCTCGGAACGGTATACAATACCATCTTAGCCACGAGGCCGTGATGCTTTCCATTTATCTCGCAGCGGTATACAATACCATCTTAGCCACGAGGCCGTGATGCTTTCCATCCATCTCGCAGCGGTATACATAACCATCATAGGCATGACGCCGAGATGCTTCCCATCGATCCTGGAACGGTATACAATACCATTTATACCATGAGGCCGAGATGCTTTCCATCGATCTCGCATCGGTATACGTTTTCATCTTAGCCATGAGGCCGAGATGCCATCCATGGATCTCGGAACGGTATACAATACCATCTTAGCCATGAGGCCGTGATGCCATCCATGGATCTCGGAACGGTATACAATACCATCTTAACTATGAGGCCGAGATGCCGTCCATCGATCTCGCAGCGGTATACATAACCATCTTAGGCATGACGCCAAGAAGCTTCCCATCGATCCTGGAACGGTATACAATACCATCTTAACCATGAGGCCGAGATGCTTTCGATCGATCTCGCAGCGGTATGCATTTTCATCTTAGCAATAGGCCGAGATGCTTTCCATCCATCTCGCAGCGATATACATAAGCATCATAGGCATGACGCCGAGATGCTTCCCATCGATCCTGGAACGGTATACAATACCATCTTAACCATGAGGCCGAGATGCTTTCCATCGATCTTGCAGCGGTATACACTTTGATCTTAGCCATAGGCCGAGAAGCGATCCATGGATCTCGGAACGGTATACAATACCATCTTAGCCACGAGGCCGTGATGCTTTCCATTTATCTCGCAGCGGTATACAATACCATCTTAGCCACGAGGCCGTGATGCTTTCCATCCATCTCGCAGCGGTATACATAACCATCATAGGCATGACGCCGAGATGCTTCCCATCGATCCTGGAACGGTATACAATACCATTTATACCATGAGGCCGAGATGCTTTCCATCGATCTCGCAGCGGTATACGTTTTCATCTTAGCCATGAGGCCGAGATGCCATCCATGGATCTCGGAACGGTATACAATACCATCTTAGCCATGAGGCCGTGATGCCATCCATGGATCTCGGAACGGTATACAATACCATCTTAACTATGAGGCCGAGATGCCGTCCATCGATCTCGCAGCGGTATACATAACCATCTTAGGCATGACGCCAAGAAGCTTCCCATCGATCCTGGAACGGTATACAATACCATCTTAACCATGAGGCCGAGATGCTTTCCATCGATCTCGCAGCGGTATGCATTTTCATCTTAGCAATAGGCCGAGATGCTTTCCATCCATCTCGCAGCGATATACATAAGCATCATAGGCATGACGCCGAGATGCTTCCCATCGATCCTGGAACGGTATACAATACCATCTTAACCATGAGGCCGAGATGCTTTCCATCGATCTCGCAGCGGTATACACTTTGATCTTAGCCATAGGCCGAGAAGCGATCCATGGATCTCGGAACGGTATACAATACCATCTTAGCCACGAGGCCGTGATGCTTTCCATTTATCTCGCAGCGGTATACAATACCATCTTAGCCACGAGGCCGTGATGCTTTCCATCCATCTCGCAGCGGTATACATAACCATCATAGGCATGACGCCGAGATGCTTCCCATCGATCCTGGAACGGTATACAATACCATTTATACCATGAGGCCGAGATGCTTTCCATCGATCTCGCAGCGGTATACGTTTTCATCTTAGCCATGAGGCCGAGATGCCATCCATGGATCTCGGAACGGTATACAATACCATCTTAGCCATGAGGCCGTGATGCCATCCATGGATCTCGGAACGGTATACAATACCATCTTAACTATGAGGCCGAGATGCCGTCCATCGATCTCGCAGCGGTATACATAACCATCTTAGGCATGACGCCAAGAAGCTTCCCATCGATCCTGGAACGGTATACAATACCATCTTAACCATGAGGCCGAGATGCTTTCGATCGATCTCGCAGCGGTATGCATTTTCATCTTAGCAATAGGCCGAGATGCTTTCCATCCATCTCGCAGCGATATACATAAGCATCATAGGCATGACGCCGAGATGCTTCCCATCGATCCTGGAACGGTATACAATACCATCTTAACCATGAGGCCGAGATGCTTTCCATCGATCTCGCAGCGGTATACACTTTGATCTTAGCCATAGGCCGAGAAGCGATCCATGGATCTCGGAACGGTATACAATACCATCTTAGCCACGAGGCCGTGATGCTTTCCATTTATCTCGCAGCGGTATACAATACCATCTTAGCCACGAGGCCGTGATGCTTTCCATCCATCTCGCAGCGGTATACATAACCATCATAGGCATGACGCCGAGATGCTTCCCATCGATCCTGGAACGGTATACAATACCATTTATACCATGAGGCCGAGATGCTTTCCATCGATCTCGCAGCGGTATACGTTTTCATCTTAGCCATGAGGCCGAGATGCCATCCATGGATCTCGGAACGGTATACAATACCATCTTAGCCATGAGGCCGTGATGCCATCCATGGATCTCGGAACGGTATACAATACCATCTTAACTATGAGGCCGAGATGCCGTCCATCGATCTCGCAGCGGTATACATAACCATCTTAGGCATGACGCCAAGAAGCTTCCCATCGATCCTGGAACGGTATACAATACCATCTTAACCATGAGGCCGAGATGCTTTCGATCGATCTCGCAGCGGTATGCATTTTCATCTTAGCAATAGGCCGAGATGCTTTCCATCCATCTCGCAGCGATATACATAAGCATCATAGGCATGACGCCGAGATGCTTCCCATCGATCCTGGAACGGTATACAATACCATCTTAACCATGAGGCCGAGATGCTTTCCATCGATCTCGCAGCGGTATACACTTTGATCTTAGCCATAGGCCGAGAAGCGATCCATGGATCTCGGAACGGTATACAATACCATCTTAGCCACGAGGCCGTGCTGCTTTCCATTTATCTCGCAGCGGTATACAATACCATCTTAGCCACGAGGCCGTGATGCTTTCCATCCATCTCGCAGCGGTATACATAACCATCATAGGCATGACGCCGAGATGCTTCCCATCGATCCTGGAACGGTATACAATACCATTTATACCATGAGGCCGAGATGCTTTCCATCGATCTCGCAGCGGTATACGTTTTCATCTTAGCCATGAGGCCGAGATGCCATCCATGGATCTCGGAACGGTATACAATACCATCTTAGCCATGAGGCCGTGATGCCATCCATGGATCTCGGAACGGTATACAATACCATCTTAACTATGAGGCCGAGATGCCGTCCATCGATCTCGCAGCGGTATACATAACCATCTTAGGCATGACGCCAAGAAGCTTCCCATCGATCCTGGAACGGTATACAATACCATCTTAACCATGAGGCCGAGATGCTTTCGATCGATCTCGCAGCGGTATGCATTTTCATCTTAGCAATAGGCCGAGATGCTTTCCATCCATCTCGCAGCGATATACATAAGCATCATAGGCATGACGCCGAGATGCTTCCCATCGATCCTGGAACGGTATACAATACCATCTTAACCATGAGGCCGAGATGCTTTCCATCGATCTCGCAGCGGTATACACTTTGATCTTAGCCATAGGCCGAGAAGCGATCCATGGATCTCGGAACGGTATACAATACCATCTTAGCCACGAGGCCGTGATGCTTTCCATTTATCTCGCAGCGGTATACAATACCATCTTAGCCACGAGGCCGTGATGCTTTCCATCCATCTCGCAGCGGTATACATAACCATCATAGGCATGACGCCGAGATGCTTCCCATCGATCCTGGAACGGTATACAATACCATTTATACCATGAGGCCGAGATGCTTTCCATCGATCTCGCAGCGGTATACGTTTTCATCTTAGCCATGAGGCCGAGATGCCATCCATGGATCTCGGAACGGTATACAATACCATCTTAGCCATGAGGCCGTGATGCCATCCATGGATCTCGGAACGGTATACAATACCATCTTAACTATGAGGCCGAGATGCCGTCCATCGATCTCGCAGCGGTATACATAACTATCTTAGGCATGACGCCAAGAAGCTTCCCATCGATCCTGGAACGGTATACAATACCATCTTAACCATGAGGCCGAGATGCTTTCGATCGATCTCGCAGCGGTATGCATTTTCATCTTAGCAATAGGCCGAGATGCTTTCCATCCATCTCGCAGCGATATACATAAGCATCATAGGCATGACGCCGAGATGCTTCCCATCGATCCTGGAACGGTATACAATACCATCTTAACCATGAGGCCGAGATGCTTTCCATCGATCTCGCAGCGGTATACACTTTGATCTTAGCCATAGGCCGAGAAGCGATCCATGGATCTCGGAACGGTATACAATACCATCTTAGCCACGAGGCCGTGATGCTTTCCATTTATCTCGCAGCGGTATACAATACCATCTTAGCCACGAGGCCGTGATGCTTTCCATCCATCTCGCAGCGGTATACATAACCATCATAGGCATGACGCCGAGATGCTTCCCATCGATCCTGGAACGGTATACAATACCATTTATACCATGAGGCCGAGATGCTTTCCATCGATCTCGCAGCGGTATACGTTTTCATCTTAGCCATGAGGCCGAGATGCCATCCATGGATCTCGGAACGGTATACAATACCATCTTAGCCATGAGGCCGTGATGCCATCCATGGATCTCGGAACGGTATACAATACCATCTTAACTATGAGGCCGAGATGCCGTCCATCGATCTCGCAGCGGTATACATAACCATCTTAGGCATGACGCCAAGAAGCTTCCCATCGATCCTGGAACGGTATACAATACCATCTTAACCATGAGGCCGAGATGCTTTCGATCGATCTCGCAGCGGTATGCATTTTCATCTTAGCAATAGGCCGAGATGCTTTCCATCCATCTCGCAGCGATATACATAAGCATCATAGGCATGACGCCGAGATGCTTCCCATCGATCCTGGAACGGTATACAATACCATCTTAACCATGAGGCCGAGATGCTTTCCATCGATCTCGCAGCGGTATACACTTTGATCTTAGCCATAGGCCGAGAAGCGATCCATGGATCTCGGAACGGTATACAATACCATCTTAGCCACGAGGCCGTGATGCTTTCCATTTATCTCGCAGCGGTATACAATACCATCTTAGCCACGAGGCCGTGATGCTTTCCATCCATCTCGCAGCGGTATACATAACCATCATAGGCATGACGCCGAGATGCTTCCCATCGATCCTGGAACGGTATACAATACCATTTATACCATGAGGCCGAGATGCTTTCCATCGATCTCGCAGCGGTATACGTTTTCATCTTAGCCATGAGGCCGAGATGCCATCCATGGATCTCGGAACGGTATACAATACCATCTTAGCCATGAGGCCGTGATGCCATCCATGGATCTCGGAACGGTATACAATACCATCTTAACTATGAGGCCGAGATGCCGTCCATCGATCTCGCAGCGGTATACATAACCATCTTAGGCATGACGCCAAGAAGCTTCCCATCGATCCTGGAACGGTATACAATACCATCTTAACCATGAGGCCGAGATGCTTTCGATCGATCTCGCAGCGGTATGCATTTTCATCTTAGCAATAGGCCGAGATGCTTTCCATCCATCTCGCAGCGATATACATAAGCATCATAGGCATGACGCCGAGATGCTTCCCATCGATCCTGGAACGGTATACAATACCATCTTAACCATGAGGCCGAGATGCTTTCCATCGATCTCGCAGCGGTATACACTTTGATCTTAGCCATAGGCCGAGAAGCGATCCATGGATCTCGGAACGGTATACAATACCATCTTAGCCACGAGGCCGTGATGCTTTCCATTTATCTCGCAGCGGTATACAATACCATCTTAGCCACGAGGCCGTGATGCTTTCCATCCATCTCGCAGCGGTATACATAACCATCATAGGCATGACGCCGAGATGCTTCCCATCGATCCTGGAACGGTATACAATACCATTTATACCATGAGGCCGAGATGCTTTCCATCGATCTCGCAGCGGTATACGTTTTCATCTTAGCCATGAGGCCGAGATGCCATCCATGGATCTCGGAACGGTATACAATACCATCTTAGCCATGAGGCCGTGATGCCATCCATGGATCTCGGAACGGTATACAATACCATCTTAACTATGAGGCCGAGATGCCGTCCATCGATCTCGCAGCGGTATACATAACCATCTTAGGCATGACGCCAAGAAGCTTCCCATCGATCCTGGAACGGTATACAATACCATCTTAACCATGAGGCCGAGATGCTTTCGATCGATCTCGCAGCGGTATGCATTTTCATCTTAGCAATAGGCCGAGATGCTTTCCATCCATCTCGCAGCGATATACATAAGCATCATAGGCATGACGCCGAGATGCTTCCCATCGATCCTGGAACGGTATACAATACCATCTTAACCATGAGGCCGAGATGCTTTCCATCGATCTCGCAGCGGTATACACTTTGATCTTAGCCATAGGCCGAGAAGCGATCCATGGATCTCGGAACGGTATACAATACCATCTTAGCCACGAGGCCGTGATGCTTTCCATTTATCTCGCAGCGGTATACAATACCATCTTAGCCACGAGGCCGTGATGCTTTCCATCCATCTCGCAGCGGTATACATAACCATCATAGGCATGACGCCGAGATGCTTCCCATCGATCCTGGAACGGTATACAATACCATTTATACCATGAGGCCGAGATGCTTTCCATCGATCTCGCAGCGGTATACGTTTTCATCTTAGCCATGAGGCCGAGATGCCATCCATGGATCTCGGAACGGTATACAATACCATCTTAGCCATGAGGCCGTGATGCCATCCATGGATCTCGGAACGGTATACAATACCATCTTAACTATGAGGCCGAGATGCCGTCCATCGATCTCGCAGCGGTATACATAACCATCTTAGGCATGACGCCAAGAAGCTTCCCATCGATCCTGGAACGGTATACAATACCATCTTAACCATGAGGCCGAGATGCTTTCGATCGATCTCGCAGCGGTATGCATTTTCATCTTAGCAATAGGCCGAGATGCTTTCCATCCATCTCGCAGCGATATACATAAGCATCATAGGCATGACGCCGAGATGCTTCCCATCGATCCTGGAACGGTATACAATACCATCTTAACCATGAGGCCGAGATGCTTTCCATCGATCTCGCAGCGGTATACACTTTGATCTTAGCCATAGGCCGAGAAGCGATCCATGGATCTCGGAACGGTATACAATACCATCTTAGCCACGAGGCCGTGATGCTTTCCATTTATCTCGCAGCGGTATACAATACCATCTTAGCCACGAGGCCGTGATGCTTTCCATCCATCTCGCAGCGGTATACATAACCATCATAGGCATGACGCCGAGATGCTTCCCATCGATCCTGGAACGGTATACAATACCATTTATACCATGAGGCCGAGATGCTTTCCATCGATCTCGCAGCGGTATACGTTTTCATCTTAGCCATGAGGCCGAGATGCCATCCATGGATCTCGGAACGGTATACAATACCATCTTAGCCATGAGGCCGTGATGCTTTCCATTTATCTCGCAGCGGTATACAATACCATCTTAGCCACGAGGCCGTGATGCTTTCCATTTATCTCGCAGCGGTATACAATACCATCTTAGCCACGAGGCCGTGATGCTTTCCATCCATCTCGCAGCGGTATACATAACCATCTTAACCATGAGGCCGAGATGCTTTCGATCGATCTCGCAGCGGTATGCATTTTCATCTTAGCAATAGGCCGAGATGCTTTCCATCCATCTCGCAGCGATATACATAAGCATCGTAGGCATGACGCCGAGATGCTTCCCATCGATCCTGGAACGGTATACAATACCATCTTAACCATGAGGCCGAGATGCTTTCCATCGATCTCGCAGCGGTATACACTTTGATCTTAGCCATAGGCCGAGAAGCGATCCATGGATCTCGGAACGGTATACAATACCATCTTAGCCACGAGGCCGTGATGCTTTCCATTTATCTCGCAGCGGTATACAATACCATCTTAGCCACGAGGCCGTGATGCTTTCCATCCATCTCGCAGCGGTATACATAACCATCATAGGCATGACGCCGAGATGCTTCCCATCGATCCTGGAACGGTATACAATACCATTTATACCATGAGGCCGAGATGCTTTCCATCGATCTCGCAGCGGTATACGTTTTCATCTTAGCCATGAGGCCGAGATGCCATCCATGGATCTCGGAACGGTATACAATACCATCTTAGCCATGAGGCCGTGATGCCATCCATGGATCTCGGAACGGTATACAATACCATCTTAACTATGAGGCCGAGATGCCGTCCATCGATCTCGCAGCGGTATACATAACCATCTTAGGCATGACGCCAAGAAGCTTCCCATCGATCCTGGAACGGTATACAATACCATCTTAACCATGAGGCCGAGATGCCCTCCATCGATCTCGCAGCGGTATGCATTTTCATCTTAGCAATAGGCCGAGATGCTTTCCATCCATCTCGCAGCGATATACATAAGCATCATAGGCATGACGCCGAGATGCTTCCCATCGATCCTGGAACGGTATACAATACCATCTTAACCATGAGGCCGAGATGCTTTCCATCGATCTCGCAGCGGTATACACTTTGATCTTAGCCATAGGCCGAGAAGCGATCCATGGATCTCGGAACGGTATACAATACCATCTTAGCCACGAGGCCGTGATGCTTTCCATTTATCTCGCAGCGGTATACAATACCATCTTAGCCACGAGGCCGTGATGCTTTCCATCCATCTCGCAGCGGTATACATAACCATCATAGGCATGACGCCGAGATGCTTCCCATCGATCCTGGAACGGTATACAATACCATTTATACCATGAGGCCGAGATGCTTTCCATCGATCTCGCAGCGGTATACGTTTTCATCTTAGCCATGAGGCCGAGATGCCATCCATGGATCTCGGAACGGTATACAATACCATCTTAGCCATGAGGCCGTGATGCCATCCATGGATCTCGGAACGGTATACAATACCATCTTAACTATGAGGCCGAGATGCCGTCCATCGATCTCGCAGCGGTATACATAACCATCTTAGGCATGACGCCAAGAAGCTTCCCATCGATCCTGGAACGGTATACAATACCATCTTAACCATGAGGCCGAGATGCTTTCGATCGATCTCGCAGCGGTATGCATTTTCATCTTAGCAATAGGCCGAGATGCTTTCCATCCATCTCGCAGCGATATACATAAGCATCATAGGCATGACGCCGAGATGCTTCCCATCGATCCTGGAACGGTATACAATACCATCTTAACCATGAGGCCGAGATGCTTTCCATCGATCTCGCAGCGGTATACACTTTGATCTTAGCCATAGGCCGAGAAGCGATCCATGGATCTCGGAACGGTATACAATACCATCTTAGCCACGAGGCCGTGATGCTTTCCATTTATCTCGCAGCGGTATACAATACCATCTTAGCCACGAGGCCGTGATGCTTTCCATCCATCTCGCAGCGGTATACATAACCATCATAGGCATGACGCCGAGATGCTTCCCATCGATCCTGGAACGGTATACAATACCATTTATACCATGAGGCCGAGATGCTTTCCATCGATCTCGCAGCGGTATACGTTTTCATCTTAGCCATGAGGCCGAGATGCCATCCATGGATCTCGGAACGGTATACAATACCATCTTAGCCATGAGGCCGTGATGCCATCCATGGATCTCGGAACGGTATACAATACCATCTTAACTATGAGGCCGAGATGCCGTCCATCGATCTCGCAGCGGTATACATAACCATCTTAGGCATGACGCCAAGAAGCTTCCCATCGATCCTGGAACGGTATACAATACCATCTTAACCATGAGGCCGAGATGCTTTCGATCGATCTCGCAGCGGTATGCATTTTCATCTTAGCAATAGGCCGAGATGCTTTCCATCCATCTCGCAGCGATATACATAAGCATCATAGGCATGACGCCGAGATGCTTCCCATCGATCCTGGAACGGTATACAATACCATCTTAACCATGAGGCCGAGATGCTTTCCATCGATCTCGCAGCGGTATACACTTTGATCTTAGCCATAGGCCGAGAAGCGATCCATGGATCTCGGAACGGTATACAATACCATCTTAGCCACGAGGCCGTGATGCTTTCCATTTATCTCGCAGCGGTATACAATACCATCTTAGCCACGAGGCCGTGATGCTTTCCATCCATCTCGCAGCGGTATACATAACCATCATAGGCATGACGCCGAGATGCTTCCCATCGATCCTGGAACGGTATACAATACCATTTATACCATGAGGCCGAGATGCTTTCCATCGATCTCGCAGCGGTATACGTTTTCATCTTAGCCATGAGGCCGAGATGCCATCCATGGATCTCGGAACGGTATACAATACCATCTTAGCCATGAGGCCGTGATGCCATCCATGGATCTCGGAACGGTATACAATACCATCTTAACTATGAGGCCGAGATGCCGTCCATCGATCTCGCAGCGGTATACATAACCATCTTAGGCATGACGCCAAGAAGCTTCCCATCGATCCTGGAACGGTATACAATACCATCTTAACCATGAGGCCGAGATGCTTTCGATCGATCTCGCAGCGGTATGCATTTTCATCTTAGCAATAGGCCGAGATGCTTTCCATCCATCTCGCAGCGATATACATAAGCATCATAGGCATGACGCCGAGATGCTTCCCATCGATCCTGGAACGGTATACAATACCATCTTAACTATGAGGCCGAGATGCCGTCCATCGATCTCGCAGCGGTATACATAACCATCTTAGGCATGACGCCAAGAAGCTTCCCATCGATCCTGGAACGGTATACAATACCATCTTAACCATGAGGCCGAGATGCTTTCGATCGATCTCGCAGCGGTATGCATTTTCATCTTAGCAATAGGCCGAGATGCTTTCCATCCATCTCGCAGCGATATACATAAGCATCGTAGGCATGACGCCGAGATGCTTCCCATCGATCCTGGAACGGTATACAATACCATCTTAACCATGAGGCCGAGATGCTTTCCATCGATCTCGCAGCGGTATACACTTTGATCTTAGCCATAGGCCGAGAAGCGATCCATGGATCTCGGAACGGTATACAATACCATCTTAGCCACGAGGCCGTGATGCTTTCCATTTATCTCGCAGCGGTATACAATACCATCTTAGCCACGAGGCCGTGATGCTTTCCATCCATCTCGCAGCGGTATACATAACCATCATAGGCATGACGCCGAGATGCTTCCCATCGATCCTGGAACGGTATACAATACCATTTATACCATGAGGCCGAGATGCTTTCCATCGATCTCGCAGCGGTATACGTTTTCATCTTAGCCATGAGGCCGAGATGCCATCCATGGATCTCGGAACGGTATACAATACCATCTTAGCCATGAGGCCGTGATGCCATCCATGGATCTCGGAACGGTATACAATACCATCTTAACTATGAGGCCGAGATGCCGTCCATCGATCTCGCAGCGGTATACATAACCATCTTAGGCATGACGCCAAGAAGCTTCCCATCGATCCTGGAACGGTATACAATACCATCTTAACCATGAGGCCGAGATGCTTTCCATCGATCTCGCAGCGGTATACACTTTGATCTTAGCCATAGGCCGAGAAGCGATCCATGGATCTCGGAACGGTATACAATACCATCTTAGCCACGAGGCCGTGATGCTTTCCATTTATCTCGCAGCGGTATACAATACCATCTTAGCCACGAGGCCGTGATGCTTTCCATCCATCTCGCAGCGGTATACATAACCATCATAGGCATGACGCCGAGATGCTTCCCATCGATCCTGGAACGGTATACAATACCATTTATACCATGAGGCCGAGATGCTTTCCATCGATCTCGCAGCGGTATACGTTTTCATCTTAGCCATGAGGCCGAGATGCCATCCATGGATCTCGGAACGGTATACAATACCATCTTAGCCATGAGGCCGTGATGCCATCCATGGATCTCGGAACGGTATACAATACCATCTTAACTATGAGGCCGAGATGCCGTCCATCGATCTCGCAGCGGTATACATAACCATCTTAGGCATGACGCCAAGAAGCTTCCCATCGATCCTGGAACGGTATACAATACCATCTTAACCATGAGGCCGAGATGCTTTCGATCGATCTCGCAGCGGTATGCATTTTCATCTTAGCAATAGGCCGAGATGCTTTCCATCCATCTCGCAGCGATATACATAAGCATCATAGGCATGACGCCGAGATGCTTCCCATCGATCCTGGAACGGTATACAATACCATCTTAACCATGAGGCCGAGATGCTTTCCATCGATCTCGCAGCGGTATACACTTTGATCTTAGCCATAGGCCGAGAAGCGATCCATGGATCTCGGAACGGTATACAATACCATCTTAGCCACGAGGCCGTGATGCTTTCCATTTATCTCGCAGCGGTATACAATACCATCTTAGCCACGAGGCCGTGATGCTTTCCATCCATCTCGCAGCGGTATACATAACCATCATAGGCATGACGCCGAGATGCTTCCCATCGATCCTGGAACGGTATACAATACCATTTATACCATGAGGCCGAGATGCTTTCCATCGATCTCGCAGCGGTATACGTTTTCATCTTAGCCATGAGGCCGAGATGCCATCCATGGATCTCGGAACGGTATACAATACCATCTTAGCCATGAGGCCGTGATGCCATCCATGGATCTCGGAACGGTATACAATACCATCTTAACTATGAGGCCGAGATGCCGTCCATCGATCTCGCAGCGGTATACATAACCATCTTAGGCATGACGCCAAGAAGCTTCCCATCGATCCTGGAACGGTATACAATACCATCTTAACCATGAGGCCGAGATGCTTTCGATCGATCTCGCAGCGGTATGCATTTTCATCTTAGCAATAGGCCGAGATGCTTTCCATCCATCTCGCAGCGATATACATAAGCATCATAGGCATGACGCCGAGATGCTTCCCATCGATCCTGGAACGGTATACAATACCATCTTAACCATGAGGCCGAGATGCTTTCCATCGATCTCGCAGCGGTATACACTTTGATCTTAGCCATAGGCCGAGAAGCGATCCATGGATCTCGGAACGGTATACAATACCATCTTAGCCACGAGGCCGTGATGCTTTCCATTTATCTCGCAGCGGTATACATTACCATCTTAGCCAAGAGGCCGTGATGCTTTCCATCCATCTCGCAGCGGTATACATAACCATCATAGGCATGACGCCGAGATGCTTCCCATCGATCCTGGAACGGTATACAATACCATTTATACCATGAGGCCGAGATGCTTTCCATCGATCTCGCAGCGGTATACGTTTTCATCTTAGCCATGAGGCCGAGATGCCATCCATGGATCTCGGAACGGTATACAATACCATCTTAGCCATGAGGCCGTGATGCCATCCATGGATCTCGGAACGGTATACAATACCATCTTAACTATGAGGCCGAGATGCCGTCCATCGATCTCGCAGCGGTATACATAACCATCTTAGGCATGACGCCAAGAAGCTTCCCATCGATCCTGGAACGGTATACAATACCATCTTAACCATGAGGCCGAGATGCTTTCGATCGATCTCGCAGCGGTATGCATTTTCATCTTAGCAATAGGCCGAGATGCTTTACATCCATCTCGCAGCGATATACATAAGCATCATAGGCATGACGCCGAGATGCTTCCCATCGATCCTGGAACGGTATACAATACCATCTTAGCCACGAGGCCGTGATGCTTTCCATTTATCTCGCAGCGGTATACAATACCATCTTAGCCACGAGGCCGTGATGCTTTCCATCCATCTCGCAGCGGTATACATAACCATCATAGGCATGACGCCGAGATGCTTCCCATCGATCCTGGAACGGTATACAATACCATTTATACCATGAGGCCGAGATGCTTTCCATCGATCTCGCAGCGGTATACGTTTTCATCTTAGCCATGAGGCCGAGATGCCATCCATGGATCTCGGAACGGTATACAATACCATCTTAGCCATGAGGCCGTGATGCCATCCATGGATCTCGGAACGGTATACAATACCATCTTAACTATGAGGCCGAGATGCCGTCCATCGATCTCGCAGCGGTATACATAACCATCTTAGGCATGACGCCAAGAAGCTTCCCATCGATCCTGGAACGGTATACAATACCATCTTAACCATGAGGCCGAGATGCTTTCGATCGATCTCGCAGCGGTATGCATTTTCATCTTAGCAATAGGCCGAGATGCTTTCCATCCATCTCGCAGCGATATACATAAGCATCATAGGCATGACGCCGAGATGCTTCCCATCGATCCTGGAACGGTATACAATACCATCTTAACCATGAGGCCGAGATGCTTTCCATCGATCTCGCAGCGGTATACACTTTGATCTTAGCCATAGGCCGAGAAGCGATCCATGGATCTCGGAACGGTATACAATACCATCTTAGCCACGAGGCCGTGATGCTTTCCATTTATCTCGCAGCGGTATACAATACCATCTTAGCCACGAGGCCGTGATGCTTTCCATCCATCTCGCAGCGGTATACATAACCATCATAGGCATGACGCCGAGATGCTTCCCATCGATCCTGGAACGGTATACAATACCATTTATACCATGAGGCCGAGATGCTTTCCATCGATCTCGCAGCGGTATACGTTTTCATCTTAGCCATGAGGCCGAGATGCCATCCATGGATCTCGGAACGGTATACAATACCATCTTAGCCATGAGGCCGTGATGCCATCCATGGATCTCGGAACGGTATACAATACCATCTTAACTATGAGGCCGAGATGCCGTCCATCGATCTCGCAGCGGTATACATAACCATCTTAGGCATGACGCCAAGAAGCTTCCCATCGATCCTGGAACGGTATACAATACCATCTTAACCATGAGGCCGAGATGCTTTCGATCGATCTCGCAGCGGTATGCATTTTCATCTTAGCAATAGGCCGAGATGCTTTCCATCCATCTCGCAGCGATATACATAAGCATCATAGGCATGACGCCGAGATGCTTCCCATCGATCCTGGAACGGTATACAATACCATCTTAACCATGAGGCCGAGATGCTTTCCATCGATCTCGCAGCGGTATACACTTTGATCTTAGCCATAGGCCGAGAAGCGATCCATGGATCTCGGAACGGTATACAATACCATCTTAGCCACGAGGCCGTGATGCTTTCCATTTATCTCGCAGCGGTATACAATACCATCTTAGCCACGAGGCCGTGATGCTTTCCATCCATCTCGCAGCGGTATACATAACCATCATAGGCATGACGCCGAGATGCTTCCCATCGATCCTGGAACGGTATACAATACCATTTATACCATGAGGCCGAGATGCTTTCCATCGATCTCGCAGCGGTATACGTTTTCATCTTAGCCATGAGGCCGAGATGCCATCCATGGATCTCGGAACGGTATACAATACCATCTTAGCCATGAGGCCGTGATGCCATCCATGGATCTCGGAACGGTATACAATACCATCTTAACTATGAGGCCGAGATGCCGTCCATCGATCTCGCAGCGGTATACATAACCATCTTAGGCATGACGCCAAGAAGCTTCCCATCGATCCTGGAACGGTATACAATACCATCTTAACCATGAGGCCGAGATGCTTTCGATCGATCTCGCAGCGGTATGCATTTTCATCTTAGCAATAGGCCGAGATGCTTTCCATCCATCTCGCAGCGATATACATAAGCATCATAGGCATGACGCCGAGATGCTTCCCATCGATCCTGGAACGGTATACAATACCATCTTAACCATGAGGCCGAGATGCTTTCCATCGATCTCGCAGCGGTATACACTTTGATCTTAGCCATAGGCCGAGAAGCGATCCATGGATCTCGGAACGGTATACAATACCATCTTAGCCACGAGGCCGTGATGCTTTCCATTTATCTCGCAGCGGTATACAATACCATCTTAGCCACGAGGCCGTGATGCTTTCCATCCATCTCGCAGCGGTATACATAACCATCATAGGCATGACGCCGAGATGCTTCCCATCGATCCTGGAACGGTATACAATACCATTTATACCATGAGGCCGAGATGCTTTCCATCGATCTCGCAGCGGTATACGTTTTCATCTTAGCCATGAGGCCGAGATGCCATCCATGGATCTCGGAACGGTATACAATACCATCTTAGCCATGAGGCCGTGATGCCATCCATGGATCTCGGAACGGTATACAATACCATCTTAACTATGAGGCCGAGATGCCGTCCATCGATCTCGCAGCGGTATACATAACCATCTTAGGCATGACGCCAAGAAGCTTCCCATCGATCCTGGAACGGTATACAATACCATCTTAACCATGAGGCCGAGATGCTTTCGATCGATCTCGCAGCGGTATGCATTTTCATCTTAGCAATAGGCCGAGATGCTTTCCATCCATCTCGCAGCGATATACATAAGCATCATAGGCATGACGCTGAGATGCTTCCCATCGATCCTGGAACGGTATACAATACCATCTTAACCATGAGGCCGAGATGCTTTCCATCGATCTCGCAGCGGTATACACTTTGATCTTAGCCATAGGCCGAGAAGCGATCCATGGATCTCGGAACGGTATACAATACCATCTTAGCCACGAGGCCGTGATGCTTTCCATTTATCTCGCAGCGGTATACAATACCATCTTAGCCACGAGGCCGTGATGCTTTCCATCCATCTCGCAGCGGTATACATAACCATCATAGGCATGACGCCGAGATGCTTCCCATCGATCCTGGAACGGTATACAATACCATTTATACCATGAGGCCGAGATGCTTTCCATCGATCTCGCAGCGGTATACGTTTTCATCTTAGCCATGAGGCCGAGATGCCATCCATGGATCTCGGAACGGTATACAATACCATCTTAGCCATGAGGCCGTGATGCCATCCATGGATCTCGGAACGGTATACAATACCATCTTAACTATGAGGCCGAGATGCCGTCCATCGATCTCGCCGCGGTATACATAACCATCTTAGGCATGACGCCAAGAAGCTTCCCATCGATCCTGGAACGGTATACAATACCATCTTAACCATGAGGCCGAGATGCTTTCGATCGATCTCGCAGCGGTATGCATTTTCATCTTAGCAATAGGCCGAGATGCTTTCCATCCATCTCGCAGCGATATACATAAGCATCATAGGCATGACGCCGAGATGCTTCCCATCGATCCTGGAACGGTATACAATACCATCTTAACCATGAGGCCGAGATGCTTTCCATCGATCTCGCAGCGGTATACACTTTGATCTTAGCCATAGGCCGAGAAGCGATCCATGGATCTCGGAACGGTATACAATACCATCTTAGCCACGAGGCCGTGATGCTTTCCATTTATCTCGCAGCGGTATACAATACCATCTTAGCCACGAGGCCGTGATGCTTCCCATCCATCTCGCAGCGGTATACATAACCATCATAGGCATGACGCCGAGATGCTTCCCATCGATCCTGGAACGGTATACAATACCATTTATACCATGAGGCCGAGATGCTTTCCATCGATCTCGCAGCGGTATACGTTTTCATCTTAGCCATGAGGCCGAGATGCCATCCATGGATCTCGGAACGGTATACAATACCATCTTAGCCATGAGGCCGTGATGCCATCCATGGATCTCGGAACGGTATACAATACCATCTTAACTATGAGGCCGAGATGCCGTCCATCGATCTCGCAGCGGTATACATAACCATCTTAGGCATGACGCCAAGAAGCTTCCCATCGATCCTGAAACGGTATACAATACCATCTTAACCATGAGGCCGAGATGCTTTCGATCGATCTCGCAGGGGTATGCATTTTCATCTTAGCAATAGGCCGAGATGCTTTCCATCCATCTCGCAGCGATATACATAAGCATCATAGGCATGACGCCGAGATGCTTCCCATCGATCCTGGAACGGTATACAATACCATCTTAACCATGAGGCCGAGATGCTTTCCATCGATCTCGCAGCGGTATACACTTTGATCTTAGCCATAGGCCGAGAAGCGATCCATGGATCTCGGAACGGTATACAATACCATCTTAGCCACGAGGCCGTGATGCTTTCCATTTATCTCGCAGCGGTATACAATACCATCTTAGCCACGAGGCCGTGATGCTTTCCAGCCATCTCGCAGCGGTATACATAACCATCATAGGCATGACGCCGAGATGCTTCCCATCGATCCTGGAACGGTATACAATACCATTTATACCATGAGGCCGAGATGCTTTCCATCGATCTCGCAGCGGTATACGTTTTCATCTTAGCCATGAGGCCGAGATGCCATCCATGGATCTCGGAACGGTATACAATACCATCTTAGCCATGAGGCCGTGATGCCATCCATGGATCTCGGAACGGTATACAATACCATCTTAACTATGAGGCCGAGATGCCGTCCATCGATCTCGCAGCGGTATACATAACCATCTTAGGCATGACGCCAAGAAGCTTCCCATCGATCCTGGAACGGTATACAATACCATCTTAACCATGAGGCCGAGATGCTTTCGATCGATCTCGCAGCGGTATGCATTTTCATCTTAGCAATAGGCCGAGATGCTTTCCATCCATCTCGCAGCGATATACATAAGCATCATAGGCATGACGCCGAGATGCTTCCCATCGATCCTGGAACGGTATACAATACCATCTTAACCATGAGGCCGAGATGCTTTCCATCGATCTCGCAGCGGTATACACTTTGATCTTAGCCATAGGCCGAGAAGCGATCCATGGATCTCGGAACGGTATACAATACCATCTTAGCCACGAGGCCGTGATGCTTTCCATTTATCTCGCAGCGGTATACAATACCATCTTAGCCACGAGGCCGTGATGCTTTCCATCCATCTCGCAGCGGTATACATAACCATCATAGGCATGACGCCGAGATGCTTCCCATCGATCCTGGAACGGTATACAATACCATTTATACCATGAGGCCGAGATGCTTTCCATCGATCTCGCAGCGGTATACGTTTTCATCTTAGCCATGAGGCCGAGATGCCATCCATGGATCTCGGAACGGTATACAATACCATCTTAGCCATGAGGCCGTAATGCCATCCATGGATCTCGGAACGGTATACAATACCATCTTAGCCACGAGGCCGTGATGCTTTCCATTTATCTCGCAGCGGTATACAATACCATCTTAGCCACGAGGCCGTGATGCTTTCCATCCATCTCGCAGCGGTATACATAACCATCATAGGCATGACGCCGAGATGCTTCCCATCGATCCTGGAACGGTATACAATACCATTTATACCATGAGGCCGAGATGCTTTCCATCGATCTCGCAGCGGTATACGTTTTCATCTTAGCCATGAGGCCGAGATGCCATCCATGGATCTCGGAACGGTATACAATACCATCTTAGCCATGAGGCCGTGATGCCATCCATGGATCTCGGAACGGTATACAATACCATCTTAACTATGAGGCCGAGATGCCGTCCATCGATCTCGCAGCGGTATACATAACCATCTTAGGCATGACGCCAAGAAGCTTCCCATCGATCCTGGAACGGTATACAATACCATCTTAATCATGAGGCCGAGATGCTTTCGATCGATCTCGCAGCGGTATGCATTTTCATCTTAGCAATAGGCCGAGATGCTTTCCATCCATCTCGCAGCGATATACATAAGCATCATAGGCATGACGCCGAGATGCTTCCCATCGATCCTGGAACGGTATACAATACCATCTTAGCCACGAGGCCGTGATGCTTTCCATTTATCTCGCAGCGGTATACAATACCATCTTAGCCACGAGGCCGTGATGCTTTCCATCCATCTCGCAGCGGTATACATAACCATCATAGGCATGACGCCGAGATGCTTCCCATCGATCCTGGAACGGTATACAATACCATTTATACCATGAGGCCGAGATGCTTTCCATCGATCTCGCAGCGGTATACGTTTTCATCTTAGCCATGAGGCCGAGATGCCATCCATGGATCTCGGAACGGTATACAATACCATCTTAGCCATGAGGCCGTGATGCCATCCATGGATCTCGGAACGGTATACAATACCATCTTAACTATGAGGCCGAGATGCCGTCCATCGATCTCGCAGCGGTATACATAACCATCTTAGGCATGACGCCAAGAAGCTTCCCATCGATCCTGGAACGGTATACAATACCATCTTAACCATGAGGCCGAGATGCTTTCGATCGATCTCGCAGCGGTATGCATTTTCATCTTAGCAATAGGCCGAGATGCTTTCCATCCATCTCCCAGCGATATACATAAGCATCATAGGCATGACGCCGAGATGCTTCCCATCGATCCTGGAACGGTATACAATACCATCTTAACCATGAGGCCGAGATGCTTTCCATCGATCTCGCAGCGGTATACACTTTGATCTTAGCCATAGGCCGAGAAGCGATCCATGGATCTCGGAACGGTATACAATACCATCTTAGCCACGAGGCCGTGATGCTTTCCATTTATCTCGCAGCGGTATACAATACCATCTTAGCCACGAGGCCGTGATGCTTTCCATCCATCTCGCAGCGGTATACATAACCATCATAGGCATGACGCCGAGATGCTTCCCATCGATCCTGGAACGGTATACAATACCATTTATACCATGAGGCCGAGATGCTTTCCATCGATCTCGCAGCGGTATACGTTTTCATCTTAGCCATGAGGCCGAGATGCCATCCATGGATCTCGGAACGGTATACAATACCATCTTAGCCATGAGGCCGTAATGCCATCCATGGATCTCGGAACGGTATACAATACCATCTTAACTATGAGGCCGAGATGCCGTCCATCGATCTCGCAGCGGTATACATAACCATCTTAGGCATGACGCCAAGAAGCTTCCCATCGATCCTGGAACGGTATACAATACCATCTTAACCATGAGGCCGAGATGCTTTCGATCGATCTCGCAGCGGTATGCATTTTCATCTTAGCAATAGGCCGAGATGCTTTCCATCCATCTCGCAGCGATATACATAAGCATCATAGGCATGACGCCGAGATGCTTCCCATCGATCCTGGAACGGTATACAATACCATCTTAACCATGAGGCCGAGATGCTTTCCATCGATCTCGCAGCGGTATACACTTTGATCTTAGCCATAGGCCGAGAAGCGATCCATGGATCTCGGAACGGTATACAATACCATCTTAGCCACGAGGCCGTGATGCTTTCCATTTATCTCGCAGCGGTATACAATACCATCTTAGCCACGAGGCCGTGATGCTTTCCATCCATCTCGCAGCGGTATACATAACCATCATAGGCATGACGCCGAGGTGCTTCCCATCGATCCTGGAACGGTATACAATACCATTTATACCATGAGGCCGAGATGCTTTCCATCGATCTCGCAGCGGTATACGTTTTCATCTTAGCCATGAGGCCGAGATGCCATCCATGGATCTCGGAACGGTATACAATACCATCTTAGCCATGAGGCCGTGATGCCATCCATGGATCTCGGAACGGTATACAATACCATCTTAACTATGAGGCCGAGATGCCGTCCATCGATCTCGCAGCGGTATACATAACCATCTTAGGCATGACGCCAAGAAGCTTCCCATCGATCCTGGAACGGTATACAATACCATCTTAACCATGAGGCCGAGATGCTTTCGATCGATCTCGCAGCGGTATGCATTTTCATCTTAGCAATAGGCCGAGATGCTTTCCATCCATCTCGCAGCGATATACATAAGCATCATAGGCATGACGCCGAGATGCTTCCCATCGATCCTGGAACGGTATACAATACCATCTTAACCATGAGGCCGAGATGCTTTCCATCGATCTCGCAGCGGTATACACTTTGATCTTAGCCATAGGCCGAGAAGCGATCCATGGATCTCGGAACGGTATACAATACCATCTTAGCCACGAGGCCGTGATGCTTTCCATTTATCTCGCAGCGGTATACAATACCATCTTAGCCACGAGGCCGTGATGCTTTCCATCCATCTCGCAGCGGTATACATAACCATCATAGGCATGACGCCGAGATGCTTCCCATCGATCCTGGAACGGTATACAATACCATTTATACCATGAGGCCGAGATGCTTTCCATCGATCTCGCAGCGGTATACGTTTTCATCTTAGCCATGAGGCCGAGATGCCATCCATGGATCTCGGAACGGTATACAATACCATCTTAGCCATGAGGCCGTGATGCCATCCATGGATCTCGGAACGGTATACAATACCATCTTAACTATGAGGCCGAGATGCCGTCCATCGATCTCGCAGCGGTATACATAACCATCTTAGGCATGACGCCAAGAAGCTTCCCATCGATCCTGGAACGGTATACAATACCATCTTAACCATGAGGCCGAGATGCTTTCGATCGATCTCGCAGCGGTATGCATTTTCATCTTAGCAATAGGCCGAGATGCTTTCCATCCATCTCGCAGCGATATACATAAGCATCATAGGCATGACGCCGAGATGCTTCCCATCGATCCTGGAACGGTATACAATACCATCTTAACCATGAGGCCGAGATGCTTTCCATTTATCTCGCAGCGGTATACAATACCATCTTAGCCACGAGGCCGTGATGCTTTCCATCCATCTCGCAGCGGTATACATAACCATCATAGGCATGACGCCGAGATGCTTCCCATCGATCCTGGAACGGTATACAATACCATTTATACCATGAGGCCGAGATGCTTTCCATCGATCTCGCAGCGGTATACGTTTTCATCTTAGCCATGAGGCCGAGATGCCATCCATGGATCTCGGAACGGTATACAATACCATCTTAGCCATGAGGCCGAGATGCCATCCATGGATCTCGGAACGGTATACAATACCATCTTAACTATGAGGCCGAGATGCCGTCCATCGATCTCGCAGCGGTATACATAACCATCTTAGGCATGACGCCAAGAAGCTTCCCATCGATCCTGGAACGGTATACAATACCATCTTAACCATGAGGCCGAGATGCTTTCGATCGATCTCGCAGCGGTATGCATTTTCATCTTAGCAATAGGCCGAGATGCTTTCCATCCATCTCGCAGCGATATACATAAGCATCATAGGCATGACGCCGAGATGCTTCCCATCGATCCTGGAACGGTATACAATACCATCTTAACCATGAGGCCGAGATGCTTTCCATCGATCTCGCAGCGGTATACACTTTGATCTTAGCCATAGGCCGAGAAGCGATCCATGGATCTCGGAACGGTATACAATACCATCTTAGCCACGAGGCCGTGATGCTTTCCATTTATCTCGCAGCGGTATACAATACCATCTTAGCCACGAGGCCGTGATGCTTTCCATCCATCTCGCAGCGGTATACATAACCATCATAGGCATGACGCCGAGATGCTTCCCATCGATCCTGGAACGGTATACAATACCATTTATACCATGAGGCCGAGATGCTTTCCATCGATCTCGCAGCGGTATACGTTTTCATCTTAGCCATGAGGCCGAGATGCCATCCATGGATCTCGGAACGGTATACAATACCATCTTAGCCATGAGGCCGTGATGCCATCCATGGATCTCGGAACGGTATACAATACCATCTTAACTATGAGGCCGAGATGCCGTCCATCGATCTCGCAGCGGTATACATAACCATCTTAGGCATGACGCCAAGAAGCTTCCCATCGATCCTGGAACGGTATACAATACCATCTTAACCATGAGGCCGAGATGCTTTCGATCGATCTCGCAGCGGTATGCATTTTCATCTTAGCAATAGGCCGAGATGCTTTCCATCCATCTCGCAGCGATATACATCAGCATCATAGGCATGACGCCGAGATGCTTCCCATCGATCCTGGAACGGTATACAATACCATCTTAACCATGAGGCCGAGATGCTTTCCATTTATCTCGCAGCGGTATACAATACCATCTTAGCCACGAGGCCGTGATGCTTTCCATCCATCTCGCAGCGGTATACATAACCATCATAGGCATGACGCCGAGATGCTTCCCATCGATCCTGGAACGGTATACAATACCATTTATACCATGAGGCCGAGATGCTTTCCATCGATCTCGCAGCGGTATACGTTTTCATCTTAGCCATGAGGCCGAGATGCCATCCATGGATCTCGGAACGGTATACAATACCATCTTAGCCATGAGGCCGTGATGCCATCCATGGATCTCGGAACGGTATACAATACCATCTTAACTATGAGGCCGAGATGCCGTCCATCGATCTCGCAGCGGTAGACATAACCATCTTAGGCATGACGCCAAGAAGCTTCCCATCGATCCTGGAACGGTATACAATACCATCTTAACCATGAGGCCGAGATGCTTTCGATCGATCTCGCAGCGGTATGCATTTTCATCTTAGCAATAGGCCGAGATGCTTTCCATCCATCTCGCAGCGATATACATAAGCATCATAGGCATGACGCCGAGATGCTTCCCATCGATCCTGGAACGGTATACAATACCATCTTAACCATGAGGCCGAGATGCTTTCCATCGATCTCGCAGCGGTATACACTTTGATCTTAGCCATAGGCCGAGAAGCGATCCATGGATCTCGGAACGGTATACAATACCATCTTAGCCACGAGGCCGTGATGCTTTCCATTTATCTCGCAGCGGTATACAATACCATCTTAGCCACGAGGCCGTGATGCTTTCCATCCATCTCGCAGCGGTATACATAACCATCATAGGCATGACGCCGAGATGCTTCCCATCGATCCTGGAACGGTATACAATACCATTTATACCATGAGGCCGAGATGCTTTCCATCGATCTCGCAGCGGTATACGTTTTCATCTTAGCCATGAGGCCGAGATGCCATCCATGGATCTCGGAACGGTATACAATACCATCTTAGCCATGAGGCCGTGATGCCATCCATGGATCTCGGAACGGTATACAATACCATCTTAACTATGAGGCCGAGATGCCGTCCATCGATCTCGCAGCGGTATACATAACCATCTTAGGCATGACGCCAAGAAGCTTCCCATCGATCCTGGAACGGTATACAATACCATCTTAACCATGAGGCCGAGATGCTTTCGATCGATCTCGCAGCGGTATGCATTTTCATCTTAGCAATAGGCCGAGATGCTTTCCATCCATCTCGCAGCGATATACATAAGCATCATAGGCATGACGCCGAGATGCTTCCCATCGATCCTGGAACGGTATACAATACCATCTTAACCATGAGGCCGAGATGCTTTCCATTTATCTCGCAGCGGTATACAATACCATCTTAGCCACGAGGCCGTGATGCTTTCCATCCATCTCGCAGCGGTATACATAACCATCATAGGCATGACGCCGAGATGCTTCCCATCGATCCTGGAACGGTATACAATACCATTTATACCATGAGGCCGAGATGCTTTCCATCGATCTCGCAGCGGTATACGTTTTCATCTTAGCCATGAGGCCGAGATGCCATCCATGGATCTCGGAACGGTATACAATACCATCTTAGCCATGAGGCCGTGATGCCATCCATGGATCTCGGAACGGTATACAATACCATCTTAACTATGAGGCCGAGATGCCGTCCATCGATCTCGCAGCGGTATACATAACCATCTTAGGCATGACGCCAAGAAGCTTCCCATCGATCCTGGAACGGTATACAATACCATCTTAACCATGAGGCCGAGATGCTTTCGATCGATCTCGCAGCGGTATGCATTTTCATCTTAGCAATAGGCCGAGATGCTTTCCATCCATCTCGCAGCGATATACATAAGCATCATAGGCATGACGCCGAGATGCTTCCCATCGATCCTGGAACGGTATACAATACCATCTTAACCATGAGGCCGAGATGCTTTCCATCGATCTCGCAGCGGTATACACTTTGATCTTAGCCATAGGCCGAGAAGCGATCCATGGATCTCGGAACGGTATACAATACCATCTTAGCCACGAGGCCGTGATGCTTTCCATTTATCTCGCAGCGGTATACAATACCATCTTAGCCACGAGGCCGTGATGCTTTCCATCCATCTCGCAGCGGTATACATAACCATCATAGGCATGACGCCGAGATGCTTCCCATCGATCCTGGAACGGTATACAATACCATTTATACCATGAGGCCGAGATGCTTTTCATCGATCTCGCAGCGGTATACGTTTTCATCTTAGCCATGAGGCCGAGATGCCATCCATGGATCTCGGAACGGTATACAATACCATCTTAGCCATGAGGCCGTGATGCCATCCATGGATCTCGGAACGGTATACAATACCATCTTAACTATGAGGCCGAGATGCCGTCCATCGATCTCGCAGCGGTATACATAACCATCTTAGGCATGACGCCAAGAAGCTTCCCATCGATCCTGGAACGGTATACAATACCATCTTAACCATGAGGCCGAGATGCTTTCGATCGATCTCGCAGCGGTATGCATTTTCATCTTAGCAATAGGCCGAGATGCTTTCCATCCATCTCGCAGCGATATACATAAGCATCATAGGCATGACGCCGAGATGCTTCCCATCGATCCTGGAACGGTATACAATACCATCTTAACCATGAGGCCGAGATGCTTTCCATCGATCTCGCAGCGGTATACACTTTGATCTTAGCCATAGGCCGAGAAGCGATCCATGGATCTCGGAACGGTATACAATACCATCTTAGCCACTAGGCCGTGATGCTTTCCATTTATCTCGCAGCGGTATACAATACCATCTTAGCCACGAGGCCGTGATGCTTTCCATCCATCTCGCAGCGGTATACATAACCATCATAGGCATGACGCCGAGATGCTTCCCATCGATCCTGGAACGGTATACAATACCATTTATACCATGAGGCCGAGATGCTTTCCATCGATCTCGCAGCGGTATACGTTTTCATCTTAGCCATGAGGCCGAGATGCCATCCATGGATCTCGGAACGGTATGCAATACCATCTTAGCCATGAGGCCGTGATGCCATCCATGAATCTCGGAACGGTATACAATACCATCTTAACTATGAGGCCGAGATGCCGTCCATCGATCTCGCAGCGGTATACATAACCATCTTAGGCATGACGCCAAGAAGCTTCCCATCGATCCTGGAACGGTATACAATACCATCTTAACCATGAGGCCGAGATGCTTTCGATCGATCTCGCAGCGGTATGCATTTTCATCTTAGCAATAGGCCGAGATGCTTTCCATCCATCTCGCAGCGATATACATAAGCATCATAGGCATGACGCCGAGATGCTTCCCATCGATCCTGGAACGGTATACAATACCATCTTAACCATGAGGCCGAGATGCTTTCCATCGATCTCGCAGCGGTATACACTTTGATCTTAGCCATAGGCCGAGAAGCGATCCATGGATCTCGGAACGGTATACAATACCATCTTAGCCACGAGGCCGTGATGCTTTCCATTTATCTCGCAGCGGTATACAATACCATCTTAGCCACGAGGCCGTGATGCTTTCCATCCATCTCGCAGCGGTATACATAACCATCATAGGCATGACGCCGAGATGCTTCCCATCGATCCTGGAACGGTATACAATACCATTTATACCATGAGGCCGAGATGCTTTCCATCGATCTCGCAGCGGTATACGTTTTCATCTTAGCCATGAGGCCGAGATGCCATCCATGGATCTCGGAACGGTATACAATACCATCTTAGCCATGAGGCCGTGATGCCATCCATGGATCTCGGAACGGTATACAATACCATCTTAACTATGAGGCCGAGATGCCGTCCATCGATCTCGCAGCGGTATACATAACCATCTTAGGCATGACGCCAAGAAGCTTCCCATCGATCCTGGAACGGTATACAATACCATCTTAACCATGAGGCCGAGATGCTTTCGATCGATCTCGCAGCGGTATGCATTTTCATCTTAGCCATAGGCCGAGAAGCGATCCATGGATCTCGGAACGGTATACAATACCATCTTAGCCACGAGGCCGTGATGCTTTCCATTTATCTCGCAGCGGTATACAATACCATCATAGCCACGAGGCCGTGATGCTTTCCATCCATCTCGCAGCGGTATACATAACCATCATAGGCATGACGCCGAGATGCTTCCCATCGATCCTGGAACGGTATACAATACCATTTATACCATGAGGCCGAGATGCTTTCCATCGATCTCGCAGCGGTATACGTTTTCATCTTAGCCATGAGGCCGAGATGCCATCCATGGATCTCGGAACGGTATACAATACCATCTTAGCCATGAGGCCGTGATGCCATCCATGGATCTCGGAACGGTATACAATACCATCTTAACTATGAGGCCGAGATGCCGTCCATCGATCTCGCAGCGGTATACATAACCATCATAGGCATGACGCCGAGATGCTTCCCATCGATCCTGGAACGGTATACAATACCATTTATACCATGAGGCCGAGATGCTTTCCATCGATCTCGCAGCGGTATACGTTTTCATCTTAGCCATGAGGCCGAGATGCCATCCATGGATCTCGGAACGGTATACAATACCATCTTAGCCATGAGGCCGTGATGCCATCCATGGATCTCGGAACGGTATACAATACCATCTTAACTATGAGGCCGAGATGCCGTCCATCGATCTCGCAGCGGTATACATAACCATCTTAGGCATGACGCCAAGAAGCTTCCCATCGATCCTGGAACGGTATACAATACCATCTTAACCATGAGGCCGAGATGCTTTCGATCGATCTCGCAGCGGTATGCATTTTCATCTTAGCAATAGGCCGAGATGCTTTCCATCCATCTCGCAGCGATATACATAAGCATCATAGGCATGTCGCCGAGATGCTTCCCATCGATCCTGGAACGGTATACAATACCATCTTAACCATGAGGCCGAGATGCTTTCCATCGATCTCGCAGCGGTATACACTTTGATCTTAGCCATAGGCCGAGAAGCGATCCATGGATCTCGGAACGGTATACAATACCATCTTAGCCACGAGGCCGTGATGCCATCCATCGATCTCGGACCGGTATACAATACCATCTTAGCCACGAGGCCGTGATGCTTTCCATTTATCTCGCAGCGGTATACAATACCATCTTAGCCACGAGGCCGTGATGCTTTCCATCCATCTCGCAGCGGTATACATAACCATCATAGGCATGACGCCGAGATGCTTCCCATCGATCCTGGATCGGTATACAATACCATCTTAACCATGAGGCCGAGATGCTTTCCATCGATCTCGCAGCGGTATGCATTTTCATCTTAGCCATAGGCCGAGATGCTTTCCATCCATCTCGCAGCGGTATACATAACCATCATAGGCATAACGCCGAGATGCTTCCCATCGATCCTGGATCGGTATACAATACCATCTTAACCATGAGGCCGAGATGCTTTCCATGGATCTCGCAGCGGTATGCATTTTCATCTTAGCCATAGGCCGAGATGCTTTCCATCCATCTCGCAGCGGTATACATAACCATCATAGGCATGACGCCGAGATGCTTCCCATCGATCCTGGAACGGTATACAATACCATTTATACCATGAGGCCGAGATGCTTTCCATCGATCTCGCAGCGGTATACGTTTTCATCTTAGCCATGAGGCCGAGATGCCATCCATGGATCTCGGAACGGTATACAATACCATCTTAGCCATGAGGCCGTGATGCCATCCATCGATCTCGGAACGGTATACAATACCATCTTAGCCACGAGGCCGTGATGCTTTCCATTTATGTCGTAGCGGTATACAATACCATCTTAACTATGAGGCCGAGATGCCGTCCATCGATCTCGCAGCGGTATACATAACCATCTTAGGCATGACGCCAAGAAGCTTCCCATCGATCCTGGAACGGTATACAATACCATCTTAACCATGAGGCCGAGATGCTTTCGATCGATCTCGCAGCGGTATGCATTTTCATCTTAGCAATAGGCCGAGATGCTTTCCATCCATCTCGCAGCGATATACATAAGCATCATAGGCATGACGCCGAGATGCTTCCCATCGATCCTGGAACGGTATACAATACCATCTTAACCATGAGGCCGAGATGCTTTCCATCGATCTCGCAGCGGTATACACTTTGATCTTAGCCATAGGCCGAGAAGCGATCCATGGATCTCGGAACGGTATACAATACCATCTTAGCCACGAGGCCGTGATGCCATCCATCGATCTCGGAACGGTATACAATACCATCTTAGCCACGAGGCCGTGATGCTTTCCATTTATCTCGCAGCGGTATACAATACCATCTTAGCCACGAGGCCGTGATGCTTTCCATTTATCTCGCAGCGGTATACAATACCATCTTAGCCACGAGGCCGTGATGCTTTCCATCCATCTCGCAGCGGTATACATAACCATCATAGGCATGACGCCGAGATGCTTCCCATCGATCCTGGATCGGTATACAATACCATCTTAACCATGAGGCCGAGATGCTTTCCATCGATTTCGCAGCGGTATGCATTTTCATCTTAGCCATAGGCCGAGATGCTTTCCATCCATCTCGCAGCGGTATACATAACCATCATAGGCATAACGCCGAGATGCTTCCCATCGATCCTGGATCGGTATACAATACCATCTTAACCATGAGGCCGAGATGCTTTCCATCGATCTCGCAGAGGTATGCATTTTCATCTTAGCCATAGGCCGAGATGCTTTCCATCCATCTCGCAGCGGTATACATAACCATCATAGGCATGACGCCGAGATGCTTCCCATCGATCCTGGAACGGTATACAATACCATTTATACCATGAGGCCGAGATGCTTTCCATCGATCTCGCAGCGGTATACGTTTTCATCTTAGCCATGAGGCCGAGATGCCATCCATGGATCTCGGAACGGTATACAATACCATCTTAGCCATGAGGCCGTGATGCCATCCATGGATCTCGGAACGGTATACAATACCATCTTAACTATGAGGCCGAGATGCCGTCCATCGATCTCGCAGCGGTATACATAACCATCTTAGGCATGACGCCAAGAAGCTTCCCATCGATCCTGGAACGGTATACAATACCATCTTAACCATGAGGCCGAGATGCTTTCGATCGATCTCGCAGCGGTATGCATTTTCATCTTAGCAATAGGCCGAGATGCTTTCCATCCATCTCGCAGCGATATACATAAGCATCATAGGCATGACGCCGAGATGCTTCCCATCGATCCTGGAACGGTATACAATACCATCTTAACCATGAGGCCGAGATGCTTTCCATCGATCTCGCAGCGGTATACACTTTGATCTTAGCCATAGGCCGAGAAGCGATCCATGGATCTCGGAACGGTATACAATACCATCTTAGCCACGAGGCCGTGATGCTTTCCATTTATCTCGCAGCGGTATACAATACCATCTTAGCCACGAGGCCGTGATGCTTTCCATCCATCTCGCAGCGGTATACATAACCATCATAGGCATGACGCCGAGATGCTTCCCATCGATCCTGGAACGGTATACAATACCATTTATACCATGAGGCCGAGATGCTTTCCATCGATCTCGCAGCGGTATACGTTTTCATCTTAGCCATGAGGCCGAGATGCCATCCATGGATCTCGGAACGGTATACAATACCATCTTAGCCATGAGGCCGTGATGCCATCCATGGATCTCGGAACGGTATACAATACCATCTTAACTATGAGGCCGAGATGCCGTCCATCGATCTCGCAGCGGTATACATAACCATCTTAGGCATGACGCCAAGAAGCTTCCCATCGATCCTGGAACGGTATACAATACCATCTTAACCATGAGGCCGAGATGCTTTCGATCGATCTCGCAGCGGTATGCATTTTCATCTTAGCAATAGGCCGAGATGCTTTCCATCCATCTCGCAGCGATATACATAAGCATCATAGGCATGACGCCGAGATGCTTCCCATCGATACTGGAACGGTATACAATACCATCTTAACCATGAGGCCGAGATGCTTTCCATCGATCTCGCAGCGGTATACACTTTGATCTTAGCCATAGGCCGAGAAGCGATCCATGGATCTCGGAACGGTATACAATACCATCTTAGCCACGAGGCCGTGATGCCATCCATCGATCTCGGAACGGTATACAATACCATCTTAGCCACGAGGCCGTGATGCTTTCCATTTATCTCGCAGCAGTATACAATACCATCTTAGCCACGAGGCCGTGATGCTTTCCATCCATCTCGCAGCGGTATACATAACCATCATAGGCATGACGCCGAGATGCTTCCCATCGATCCTGGATCGGTATACAATACCATCTTAACCATGAGGCCGAGATGCTTTCCATCGATCTCGCAGCGGTATGCATTTTCATCTTAGCCATAGGCCGAGATGCTTTCCATCCATCTCGCAGCGGTATACATAACCATCATAGGCATGACGCCGAGATGCTTCCCATCGATCCTGGATCGGTATACAATACCATCTTAACCATGAGGCCGAGATGCTTTCCATCGATCTCGCAGCGGTATGCATTTTCATCTTAGCCATAGGCCGAGATGCTTTCCATCCATCTCGCAGCGGTATACATAACCATCATAGGCATGACGCCGAGATGCTTCCCATCGATCCTGGAACGGTATACAATACCATTTATACCATGAGGCCGAGATGCTTTCCATCGATCTCGCAGCGGTATACGTTTTCATCTTAGCCATGAGGCCGAGATGCCATCCATGGATCTCGGAACGGTATACAATACCATCTTAGCCATGAGGCCGTGATGCCATCCATCGATCTCGGAACGGTATACAATACCATCTTAGCCACGAGGCCGTGATGCTTTCCATTTATGTCGTAGCGGTATACAATACCATCTTAACTATGAGGCCGAGATGCCGTCCATCGATCTCGCAGCGGTATACATAACCATCTTAGGCATGACGCCAAGAAGCTTCCCATCGATCCTGGAACGGTATACAATACCATCTTAACCATGAGGCCGAGATGCTTTCGATCGATCTCGCAGCGGTATGCATTTTCATCTTAGCAATAGGCCGAGATGCTTTCCATCCATCTCGCAGCGATATACATAAGCATCATAGGCATGACGCCGAGATGCTTCCCATCGATCCTGGAACGGTATACAATACCATCTTAACCATGAGGCCGAGATGCTTTCCATCGATCTCGCAGCGGTATACACTTTGATCTTAGCCATAGGCCGAGAAGCGATCCATGGATCTCGGAACGGTATACAATACCATCTTAGCCACTAGGCCGTGATGCTTTCCATTTATCTCGCAGCGGTATACAATACCATCTTAGCCACGAGGCCGTGATGCTTTCCATCCATCTCGCAGCGGTATACATAACCATCATAGGCATGACGCCGAGATGCTTCCCATCGATCCTGGAACGGTATACAATACCATTTATACCATGAGGCCGAGATGCTTTCCATCGATCTCGCAGCGGTATACGTTTTCATCTTAGCCATGAGGCCGAGATGCCATCCATGGATCTCGGAACGGTATGCAATACCATCTTAGCCATGAGGCCGTGATGCCATCCATGAATCTCGGAACGGTATACAATACCATCTTAACTATGAGGCCGAGATGCCGTCCATCGATCTCGCAGCGGTATACATAACCATCTTAGGCATGACGCCAAGAAGCTTCCCATCGATCCTGGAACGGTATACAATACCATCTTAACCATGAGGCCGAGATGCTTTCGATCGATCTCGCAGCGGTATGCATTTTCATCTTAGCAATAGGCCGAGATGCTTTCCATCCATCTCGCAGCGATATACATAAGCATCATAGGCATGACGCCGAGATGCTTCCCATCGATCCTGGAACGGTATACAATACCATCTTAACCATGAGGCCGAGATGCTTTCCATCGATCTCGCAGCGGTATACACTTTGATCTTAGCCATAGGCCGAGAAGCGATCCATGGATCTCGGAACGGTATACAATACCATCTTAGCCACGAGGCCGTGATGCTTTCCATTTATCTCGCAGCGGTATACAATACCATCTTAGCCACGAGGCCGTGATGCTTTCCATCCATCTCGCAGCGGTATACATAACCATCATAGGCATGACGCCGAGATGCTTCCCATCGATCCTGGAACGGTATACAATACCATTTATACCATGAGGCCGAGATGCTTTCCATCGATCTCGCAGCGGTATACGTTTTCATCTTAGCCATGAGGCCGAGATGCCATCCATGGATCTCGGAACGGTATACAATACCATCTTAGCCATGAGGCCGTGATGCCATCCATGGATCTCGGAACGGTATACAATACCATCTTAACTATGAGGCCGAGATGCCGTCCATCGATCTCGCAGCGGTATACATAACCATCTTAGGCATGACGCCAAGAAGCTTCCCATCGATCCTGGAACGGTATACAATACCATCTTAACCATGAGGCCGAGATGCTTTCGATCGATCTCGCAGCGGTATGCATTTTCATCTTAGCCATAGGCCGAGAAGCGATCCATGGATCTCGGAACGGTATACAATACCATCTTAGCCACGAGGCCGTGATGCTTTCCATTTATCTCGCAGCGGTATACAATACCATCATAGCCACGAGGCCGTGATGCTTTCCATCCATCTCGCAGCGGTATACATAACCATCATAGGCATGACGCCGAGATGCTTCCCATCGATCCTGGAACGGTATACAATACCATTTATACCATGAGGCCGAGATGCTTTCCATCGATCTCGCAGCGGTATACGTTTTCATCTTAGCCATGAGGCCGAGATGCCATCCATGGATCTCGGAACGGTATACAATACCATCTTAGCCATGAGGCCGTGATGCCATCCATGGATCTCGGAACGGTATACAATACCATCTTAACTATGAGGCCGAGATGCCGTCCATCGATCTCGCAGCGGTATACATAACCATCATAGGCATGACGCCGAGATGCTTCCCATCGATCCTGGAACGGTATACAATACCATTTATACCATGAGGCCGAGATGCTTTCCATCGATCTCGCAGCGGTATACGTTTTCATCTTAGCCATGAGGCCGAGATGCCATCCATCGATCTCGGAACGGTATACAATACCATCTTAGCCATGAGGCCGTGATGCCATCCATGGATCTCGGAACGGTATACAATACCATCTTAACTATGAGGCCGAGATGCCGTCCATCGATCTCGCAGCGGTATACATAACCATCTTAGGCATGACGCCAAGAAGCTTCCCATCGATCCTGGAACGGTATACAATACCATCTTAACCATGAGGCCGAGATGCTTTCGATCGATCTCGCAGCGGTATGCATTTTCATCTTAGCAATAGGCCGAGATGCTTTCCATCCATCTCGCAGCGATATACATAAGCATCATAGGCATGTCGCCGAGATGCTTCCCATCGATCCTGGAACGGTATACAATACCATCTTAACCATGAGGCCGAGATGCTTTCCATCGATCTCGCAGCGGTATACACTTTGATCTTAGCCATAGGCCGAGAAGCGATCCATGGATCTCGGAACGGTATACAATACCATCTTAGCCACGAGGCCGTGATGCCATCCATCGATCTCGGAACGGTATACAATACCATCTTAGCCACGAGGCCGTGATGCTTTCCATTTATCTCGCAGCGGTATACAATACCATCTTAGCCACGAGGCCGTGATGCTTTCCATCCATCTCGCAGCGGTATACATAACCATCATAGGCATGACGCCGAGATGCTTCCCATCGATCCTGGATCGGTATACAATACCATCTTAACCATGAGGCCGAGATGCTTTCCATCGATCTCGCAGCGGTATGCATTTTCATCTTAGCCATAGGCCGAGATGCTTTCCATCCATCTCGCAGCGGTATACATAACCATCATAGGCATAACGCCGAGATGCTTCCCATCGATCCTGGATCGGTATACAATACCATCTTAACCATGAGGCCGAGATGCTTTCCATGGATCTCGCAGCGGTATGCATTTTCATCTTAGCCATAGGCCGAGATGCTTTCCATCCATCTCGCAGCGGTATACATAACCATCATAGGCATGACGCCGAGATGCTTCCCATCGATCCTGGAACGGTATACAATACCATTTATACCATGAGGCCGAGATGCTTTCCATCGATCTCGCAGCGGTATACGTTTTCATCTTAGCCATGAGGCCGAGATGCCATCCATGGATCTCGGAACGGTATACAATACCATCTTAGCCATGAGGCCGTGATGCCATCCATCGATCTCGGAACGGTATACAATACCATCTTAGCCACGAGGCCGTGATGCTTTCCATTTATGTCGTAGCGGTATACAATACCATCTTAACTATGAGGCCGAGATGCCGTCCATCGATCTCGCAGCGGTATACATAACCATCTTAGGCATGACGCCAAGAAGCTTCCCATCGATCCTGGAACGGTATACAATACCATCTTAACCATGAGGCCGAGATGCTTTCGATCGATCTCGCAGCGGTATGCATTTTCATCTTAGCAATAGGCCGAGATGCTTTCCATCCATCTCGCAGCGATATACATAAGCATCATAGGCATGACGCCGAGATGCTTCCCATCGATCCTGGAACGGTATACAATACCATCTTAACCATGAGGCCGAGATGCTTTCCATCGATCTCGCAGCGGTATACACTTTGATCTTAGCCATAGGCCGAGAAGCGATCCATGGATCTCGGAACGGTATACAATACCATCTTAGCCACGAGGCCGTGATGCCATCCATCGATCTCGGAACGGTATACAATACCATCTTAGCCACGAGGCCGTGATGCTTTCCATTTATCTCGCAGCGGTATACAATACCATCTTAGCCACGAGGCCGTGATGCTTTCCATTTATCTCGCAGCGGTATACAATACCATCTTAGCCACGAGGCCGTGATGCTTTCCATCCATCTCGCAGCGGTATACATAACCATCATAGGCATGACGCCGAGATGCTTCCCATCGATCCTGGATCGGTATACAATACCATCTTAACCATGAGGCCGAGATGCTTTCCATCGATTTCGCAGCGGTATGCATTTTCATCTTAGCCATAGGCCGAGATGCTTTCCATCCATCTCGCAGCGGTATACATAACCATCATAGGCATAACGCCGAGATGCTTCCCATCGATCCTGGATCGGTATACAATACCATCTTAACCATGAGGCCGAGATGCTTTCCATCGATCTCGCAGAGGTATGCATTTTCATCTTAGCCATAGGCCGAGATGCTTTCCATCCATCTCGCAGCGGTATACATAACCATCATAGGCATGACGCCGAGATGCTTCCCATCGATCCTGGAACGGTATACAATACCATTTATACCATGAGGCCGAGATGCTTTCCATCGATCTCGCAGCGGTATACGTTTTCATCTTAGCCATGAGGCCGAGATGCCATCCATGGATCTCGGAACGGTATACAATACCATCTTAGCCATGAGGCCGTGATGCCATCCATGGATCTCGGAACGGTATACAATACCATCTTAACTATGAGGCCGAGATGCCGTCCATCGATCTCGCAGCGGTATACATAACCATCATAGGCATGACGCCAAGAAGCTTCCCATCGATCCTGGAACGGTATACAATACCATCTTAACCATGAGGCCGAGATGCTTTCGATCGATCTCGCAGCGGTATGCATTTTCATCTTAGCAATAGGCCGAGATGCTTTCCATCCATCTCGCAGCGATATACATAAGCATCATAGGCATGACGCCGAGATGCTTCCCATCGATCCTGGAACGGTATACAATACCATCTTAACCATGAGGCCGAGATGCTTTCCATCGATCTCGCAGCGGTATACACTTTGATCTTAGCCATAGGCCGAGAAGCGATCCATGGATCTCGGAACGGTATACAATACCATCTTAGCCACGAGGCCGTGATGCTTTCCATTTATCTCGCAGCGGTATACAATACCATCTTAGCCACGAGGCCGTGATGCTTTCCATCCATCTCGCAGCGGTATACATAACCATCATAGGCATGACGCCGAGATGCTTCCCATCGATCCTGGAACGGTATACAATACCATTTATACCATGAGGCCGAGATGCTTTCCATCGATCTCGCAGCGGTATACGTTTTCATCTTAGCCATGAGGCCGAGATGCCATCCATGGATCTCGGAACGGTATACAATACCATCTTAGCCATGAGGCCGTGATGCCATCCATGGATCTCGGAACGGTATACAATACCATCTTAACTATGAGGCCGAGATGCCGTCCATCGATCTCGCAGCGGTATACATAACCATCTTAGGCATGACGCCAAGAAGCTTCCCATCGATCCTGGAACGGTATACAATACCATCTTAACCATGAGGCCGAGATGCTTTCGATCGATCTCGCAGCGGTATGCATTTTCATCTTAGCAATAGGCCGAGATGCTTTCCATCCATCTCGCAGCGATATACATAAGCATCATAGGCATGACGCCGAGATGCTTCCCATCGATACTGGAACGGTATACAATACCATCTTAACCATGAGGCCGAGATGCTTTCCATCGATCTCGCAGCGGTATACACTTTGATCTTAGCCATAGGCCGAGAAGCGATCCATGGATCTCGGAACGGTATACAATACCATCTTAGCCACGAGGCCGTGATGCCATCCATCGATCTCGGAACGGTATACAATACCATCTTAGCCACGAGGCCGTGATGCTTTCCATTTATCTCGCAGCAGTATACAATACCATCTTAGCCACGAGGCCGTGATGCTTTCCATCCATCTCGCAGCGGTATACATAACCATCATAGGCATGACGCCGAGATGCTTCCCATCGATCCTGGATCGGTATACAATACCATCTTAACCATGAGGCCGAGATGCTTTCCATCGATCTCGCAGCGGTATGCATTTTCATCTTAGCCATAGGCCGAGATGCTTTCCATCCATCTCGCAGCGGTATACATAACCATCATAGGCATAACGCCGAGATGCTTCCCATCGATCCTGGATCGGTATACAATACCATCTTAACCATGAGGCCGAGATGCTTTCCATCGATCTCGCAGCGGTATGCATTTTCATCTTAGCCAGAGGCCGAGATGCTTTCCATCCATCTCGCAGCGGTATACATAACCATCATAGGCATGACGCCGAGATGCTTCCCATCGATCCTGGAACGGTATACAATACCATTTATACCATGAGGCCGAGATGCTTTCCATCGATCTCGCAGCGGTATACGTTTTCATCTTAGCCATGAGGCCGAGATGCCATCCATGGATCTCGGAACGGTATACAATACCATCTTAGCCATGAGGCCGTGATGCCATCCATCGATCTCGGAACGGTATACAATACCATCTTAGCCACGAGGCCGTGATGCTTTCCATTTATGTCGTAGCGGTATACAATACCATCTTAACTATGAGGCCGAGATGCCGTCCATCGATCTCGCAGCGGTATACATAACCATCTTAGGCATGACGCCAAGAAGCTTCCCATCGATCCTGGAACGGTATACAATACCATCTTAACCATGAGGCCGAGATGCTTTCCATCGATCTCGCAGCGGTATGCATTTTCATCTTAGCAATAGGCCGAGATGCTTTCCATCCATCTCGCAGCGATATACATAAGCATCATAGGCATGACGCCGAGATGCTTCCCATCGATCCTGGAACGGTATACAATACCATCTTAACCATGAGGCCGAGATGCTTTCCATCGATCTCGCAGCGGTATACACTTTGATCTTAGCCATAGGCCGAGAAGCGATCCATGGATCTCGGAACGGTATACAATACCATCTTAGCCACGAGGCCGAGATGCCATCCATCGATCTCGGAACGGTATACAATACCATCTTAGCCACGAGGCCGTGATGCTTTCCATTTATCTCGCAGCGGTATACAATACCATCTTAGCCACGAGGCCGTGATGCTTTCCATCCATCTCGCAGCGGTATACATAACCATCATAGGCATGACGCCGAGATGCTTCCCATCGATCCTGGATCGGTATACAATACCATCTTAACCATGAGGCCGAGATGCTTTCCATCGATCTCGCAGCGGTATGCATTTTCATCTTAGCCATAGGCCGAGATGCTTTCCATCCATCTCGCAGCGGTATACATAACCATCATAGGCATGACGCCGAGATGCTTCCCATCGATCCTGGAACGGTATACAATACCATTTATACCATGAGGCCGAGATGCTTTCCATCGATCTCGCAGCGGTATACGTTTTCATCTTAGCCATGAGGCCGAGATGCCATCCATGGATCTCGGAACGGTATACAATACCATCTTAGCCATGAGGCCGTGATGCCATCCATCGATCTCGGAACGGTATACAATACCATCTTAGCCACGAGGCCGTGATGCTTTCCATTTATGTCGTAGCGGTATACAATACCATCTTAACTATGAGGCCGAGATGCCGTCCATCGATCTCGCAGCGGTATACATAACCATCTTAGGCATGACGCCAAGAAGCTTCCCATCGATCCTGGAACGGTATACAATACCATCTTAACCATGAGGCCGAGATGCTTTCGATCGATCTCGCAGCGGTATGCATTTTCATCTTAGCAATAGGCCGAGATGCTTTCCATCCATCTCGCAGCGATATACATAAGCATCATAGGCATGACGCCGAGATGCTTCCCATCGATCCTGGAACGGTATACAATACCATCTTAACCATGAGGCCGAGATGCTTTCCATCGATCTCGCAGCGGTATACATTTTCATCTTAGCCATGAGGCCGAGATGCCATCCATGGATCTCGGAACGGTATACAATACCATCTTAGCCATGAGGCCGTGATGCCATCCATCGATCTCGGAACGGTATACAATACCATCTTAGCCACGAGGCCGTGATGCTTTCCATTTATCTCGCAGCGGTATACAATACCATCTTAGCCACGAGGCCGTGATGCTTTCCATCCATCTCGCAGCGGTATACATAACCATCATAGGCATGACGCCGAGATGCTTCCCATCGATCCTGCAACGGTATACAATACCATTTATACCATGAGGCCGAGATGCTTTCCATCGATCTCGCAGCGGTATACATTTTCATCTTAGCCATGAGGCCAAGATGCCATCCATGGATCTCGGAACGGTATACAATACCATCTTAGCCATGAGGCCGTGATGCCATCCATGGATCTCGGAACGGTATACAATACCATCTTAACTATGAGGCCGAGATGCCGTCCATCGATCTCGCAGCGGTATACATAACCATCTTAGGCATGACGCCAAGAAGCTTCCCATCGATCCTGGAACGGTATACAATACCATCTTAACCATGAGGCCGAGATGCTTTCGATCGATCTCGCAGCGGTATGCATTTTCATCTTAGCAATAGGCCGAGATGCTTTCCATCCATCTCGCAGCGATATACATAAGCATCATAGGCATGACGCCGAGATGCTTCCCATCGATCCTGGAACGGTATACAATACCATCTTAACCATGAGGCCGAGATGCTTTCCATCGATCTCGCAGCGGTATACACTTTGATCTTAGCCATAGGCCGAGAAGCGATCCATGGATCTCGGAACGGTATACAATACCATCTTAGCCACGAGGCCGTGATGCTTTCCATTTATCTCGCAGCGGTATACAATACCATCTTAGCCACGAGGCCGTGATGCTTTCTATCCATCTCGCAGCGGTATACATAACCATCATAATCATGACGCCGAGATGCTTCCCATCGATCCTGGAACGGTATACAATACCATTTATACCATGAGGCCGAGATGCTTTCCATCGATCTCGCAGCGGTATACGTTTTCATCTTAGCCATGAGGCCGAGATGCCATCCATGGATCTCGGAACGGTATACAATACCATCTTAGCCATGAGGCCGTGATGCCATCCATGGATCTCGGAACGGTATACAATACCATCTTAACTATGAGGCCGAGATGCCGTCCATCGATCTCGCAGCGGTATACATAACCATCTTAGGCATGACGCCAAGAAGCTTCCCATCGATCCTGGAACGGTATACAATACCATCTTAACCATGAGGCCGAGATGCTTTCGATCGATCTCGCAGCGGTATGCATTTTCATCTTAGCAAGAGGCCGAGATGCTTTCCATCCATCTCGCAGCGATATACATAAGCATCATAGGCATGACGCCGAGATGCTTCCCATCGATCCTGGAACGGTATACAATACCATCTTAACCATGAGGCCGAGATGCTTTCCATCGATCTCGCAGCGGTATACACTTTGATCTTAGCCATAGGCCGAGAAGCGATCCATGGATCTCGGAACGGTATACAATACCATCTTAGCCACGAGGCCGTGATGCCATCCATCGATCTCGGAACGGTATACAATACCATCTTAGCCACGAGGCCGTGATGCTTTCCATTTATCTCGCAGCGGTATACAATACCATCTTAGCCACGAGGCCGTGATGCTTTCCATCCATCTCGCAGCGGTATACATAACCATCATAGGCATGACGCCGAGATGCTTCCCATCGATCCTGGATCGGTATACAATACCATCTTAACCATGAGGCCGAGATGCTTTCCATCGATCTCGCAGCGGTATGCATTTTCATCTTAGCCATAGGCCGAGATGCTTTCCATCCATCTCGCAGCGGTATACATAACCATCATAGGCATAACGCCGAGATGCTTCACATCGATCCTGGATCGGTATACAATACCATCTTAACCATGAGGCCGAGATGCTTTCCATCGATCTCGCAGCGGTATGCATTTTCATCTTAGCCATAGGCCGAGATGCTTTCCATCCATCTCGCAGCGGTATACATAACCATCATAGGCATGACGCCGAGATGCTTCCCATCGATCCTGGAACGGTATACAATACCATTTATACCATGAGGCCGAGATGCTTTCCATCGATCTCGCAGCGGTATACGTTTTCATCTTAGCCATGAGGCCGAGATGCCATCCATGGATCTCGGAACGGTATACAATACCATCTTAGCCATGAGGCCGTGATGCCATCCATCGATCTCGGAACGGTATACAATACCATCTTAGCCACGAGGCCGTGATGCTTTCCATTTATGTCGTAGCGGTATACAATACCATCTTAACTATGAGGCCGAGATGCCGTCCATCGATCTCGCAGCGGTATACATAACCATCTTAGGCATGACGCCTAGATGCTTCCCATCGATCCTGGAACGGTATACAATACCATCTTAACCATGAGGCCGAGATGCTTTCGATCGATCTCGCAGCGGTATGCATTTTCATCTTAGCAATAGGCCGAGATGCTTTCCATCCATCTCGCAGCGATATACATAAGCATCATAGGCATGACGCCGAGATGCTTCCCATCGATCCTGGAACGGTATACAATACCATCTTAACCATGAGGCCGAGATGCTTTCCATCGATCTCGCAGCGGTATACACTTTGATCTTAGCCATAGGCCGAGAAGCGATCCATGGATCTCGGAACGGTATACAATACCATCTTAGCCACGAGGCCGTGATGCCATCCATCGATCTCGGAACGGTATACAATACCATCTTAGCCACGAGGCCGTGATGCTTTCCATTTATCTCGCAGCGGTATACAATACCATCTTAGCCACGAGGCCGTGATGCTTTCCATCCATCTCGCAGCGGTATACATAACCATCATAGGCATGACGCCGAGATGCTTCCCATCGATCCTGGATCGGTATACAATACCATCTTAACCATGAGGCCGAGATGCTTTCCATCGATCTCGCAGCGGTATGCATTTTCATCTTAGCCATAGGCCGAGATGCTTTCCATCCATCTCGCAGCGGTATACATAACCATCATAGGCATAACGCCGAGATGCTTCCCATCGATCCTGGATCGGTATACAATACCATCTTAACCATGAGGCCGAGATGCTTTCCATCGATCTCGCAGCGGTATGCATTTTCATCTTAGCCATAGGCCGAGATGCTTTCCATCCATCTCGCAGCGGTATACATAACCATCATAGGCATGACGCCGAGATGCTTCCCATCGATCCTGGAACGGTATACAATACCATTTATACCATGAGGCCGAGATGCTTTCCATCGATCTCGCAGCGGTATACGTTTTCATCTTAGCCATGAGGCCGAGATGCCATCCATGGATCTCGGAACGGTATACAATACCATCTTAGCCATGAGGCCGTGATGCCATCCATGGATCTCGGAACGGTATACAATACCATCTTAACTATGAGGCCGAGATGCCGTCCATCGATCTCGCAGCGGTATACATAACCATCTTAGGCATGACGCCAAGAAGCTTCCCATCGATCCTGGAACGGTATACAATACCATCTTAACCATGAGGCCGAGATGCTTTCGATCGATCTCGCAGCGGTATGCATTTTCATCTTAGCAATAGGCCGAGATGCTTTCCATCCATCTCGCAGCGATATACATAAGCATCATAGGCATGACGCCGAGATGCTTCCCATCGATCCTGGAACGGTATACAATACCATCTTAGCCACGAGGCCGTGATGCTTTCCATTTATCTCGCAGCGGTATACAATACCATCTTAGCCACGAGGCCGTGATGCTTTCCATCCATCTCGCAGCGGTATACATAACCATCATAGGCATGACGCCGAGATGCTTCCCATCGATCCTGGAACGGTATACAATACCATTTATACCATGAGGCCGAGATGCTTTCCATCGATCTCGCAGCGGTATACGTTTTCATCTTAGCCATGAGGCCGAGATGCCATCCATGGATCTCGGAACGGTATACAATACCATCTTAGCCATGAGGCCGTGATGCCATCCATGGATCTCGGAACGGTATACAATACCATCTTAACTATGAGGCCGAGATGCCGTCCATCGATCTCGCAGCGGTATACATAACCATCTTAGGCATGACGCCAAGAAGCTTCCCATCGATCCTGGAACGGTATACAATACCATTTATACCATGAGGCCGTGATGCTTTCCATCGATCTCGCAGCGGTATACGTTTTCATCTTAGCCATGAGGCCGAGATGCCATCCATGGATCTCGGAACGGTATACAATACCATCTTAGCCATGAGGCCGTGATGCCATCCATGGATCTCGGAACGGTATACAATACCATCTTAACTATGAGGCCGAGATGCCGTCCATCCATCTCGCAGCGGTATACATAACCATCATAGGCATGACGCCGAGATGCTTCCCATCGATCCTGGAACGGTATACAATACCATTTATACCATGAGGCCGAGATGCTTTCCATCGATCTCGCAGCGGTATACGTTTTCATCTTCGCCATGAGGCCGAGATGCCATCCATGGATCTCGGAACGGTATACAATACCATCTTAGCCATGAGGCCGTGATGCCATCCATGGATCTCGGAACGGTATACAATACCATCTTAACTATGAGGCCGAGATGCCGTCCATCGATCTCGCAGCGGTATACATAACCATCTTAGGCATGACGCCAAGAAGCTTCCCATCGATCCTGGAACGGTATACAATACCATCTTAACCATGAGGCCGAGATGCTTTCGATCGATCTCGCAGCGGTATGCATTTTCATCTTAGCAATAGGCCGAGATGCTTTCCATCCATCTCGCAGCGATATACATAAGCATCATAGGCATGACGCCGAGATGCTTCCCATCGATCCTGGAACGGTATACAATACCATCTTAACCATGAGGCCGAGATGCTTTCCATCGATCTCGCAGCGGTATACACTTTGATCTTAGCCATAGGCCGAGAAGCGATCCATGGATCTCGGAACGGTATACAATACCATCTTAGCCACGAGGCCGTGATGCTTTCCATTTATCTCGCAGCGGTATACAATACCATCTTAGCCACGAGGCCGTGATGCTTTCCATCCATCTCGCAGCGGTATACATAACCATCATAGGCATGACGCCGAGATGCTTCCCATCGATCCTGGAACGGTATACAATACCATCTTAACCATGAGGCCGAGATGCTTTCGATCGATCTCGCAGGGGTATGCATTTTCATCTTAGCAATAGGCCGAGATGCTTTCCATCCATCTCGCAGCGATATACATAAGCATCATAGGCATGACGCCGAGATGCTTCCCATCGATCCTGGAACGGTATACAATACCATCTTAACCATGAGGCCGAGATGCTTTCCATCGATCTCGCAGCGGTATACACTTTGATCTTAGCCATAGGCCGAGAAGCGATCCATGGATCTCGGAACGGTATACAATACCATCTTAGCCACGAGGCCGTGATGCTTTCCATTTATCTCGCAGCGGTATACAATACCATCTTAGCCACGAGGCCGTGATGCTTTCCAGCCATCTCGCAGCGGTATACATAACCATCATAGGCATGACGCCGAGATGCTTCCCATCGATCCTGGAACGGTATACAATACCATTTATACCATGAGGCCGAGATGCTTTCCATCGATCTCGCAGCGGTATACGTTTTCATCTTAGCCATGAGGCCGAGATGCCATCCATGGATCTCGGAACGGTATACAATACCATCTTAGCCATGAGGCCGTGATGCCATCCATGGATCTCGGAACGGTATACAATACCATCTTAACTATGAGGCCGAGATGCCGTCCATCGATCTCGCAGCGGTATACATAACCATCTTAGGCATGACGCCAAGAAGCTTCCCATCGATCCTGGAACGGTATACAATACCATCTTTACCATGAGGCCGAGATGCTTTCGATCGATCTCGCAGCGGTATGCATTTTCATCTTAGCAATAGGCCGAGATGCTTTCCATCCATCTCGCAGCGATATACATAAGCATCATAGGCATGACGCCGAGATGCTTCCCATCGATCCTGGAACGGTATACAATACCATCTTAACCATGAGGCCGAGATGCTTTCCATCGATCTCGCAGCGGTATACACTTTGATCTTAGCCATAGGCCGAGAAGCGATCCATGGATCTCGGAACGGTATACAATACCATCTTAGCCACGAGGCCGTGATGCTTTCCATTTATCTCGCAGCGGTATACAATACCATCTTAGCCACGAGGCCGTGATGCTTTCCATCCATCTCGCAGCGATATACATAAGCATCATAGGCATGACGCCGAGATGCTTCCCATCGATCCTGGAACGGTATACAATACCATTTATACCATGAGGCCGAGATGCTTTCCATCGATCTCGCAGCGGTATACGTTTTCATCTTAGCCATGAGGCCGAGATGCCATCCATGGATCTCGGAACGGTATACAATACCATCTTAGCCATGAGGCCGTGATGCCATCCATGGATCTCGGAACGGTATACAATACCATCTTAACTATGAGGCCGAGATGCCGTCCATCGATCTCGCAGCGGTATACATAACCATCTTAGGCATGACGCCAAGAAGCTTCCCATCGATCCTGGAACGGTATACAATACCATCTTAACCATGAGGCCGAGATGCTTTCGATCGATCTCGCAGCGGTATGCATTTTCATCTTAGCAATAGGCCGAGATGCTTTCCATCCATCTCGCAGCGATATACATAAGCATCATAGGCATGACGCCGAGATGCTTCCCATCGATCCTGGAACGGTATACAATACCATCTTAGCCACGAGGCCGTGATGCTTTCCATTTATCTCGCAGCGGTATACAATACCATCTTAGCCACGAGGCCGTGATGCTTTCCATCCATCTCGCAGCGGTATACATAACCATCATAGGCATGACGCCGAGATGCTTCCCATCGATCCTGGAACGGTATACAATACCATTTATACCATGAGGCCGAGATGCTTTCCATCGATCTCGCAGCGGTATACGTTTTCATCTTAGCCATGAGGCCGAGATGCCATCCATGGATCTCGGAACGGTATACAATACCATCTTAGCCATGAGGCCGTGATGCCATCCATGGATCTCGGAACGGTATACAATACCATCTTAACTATGAGGCCGAGATGCCGTCCATCGATCTCGCAGCGGTATACATAACCATCTTAGGCATGACGCCAAGAAGCTTCCCATCGATCCTGGAACGGTATACAATACCATCTTAACCATGAGGCCGAGATGCTTTCGATCGATCTCGCAGCGGTATGCATTTTCATCTTAGCAATAGGCCGAGATGCTTTCCATCCATCTCGCAGCGATATACATAAGCATCATAGGCATGACGCCGAGATGCTTCCCATCGATCCTGGAACGGTATACAATACCATCTTAGCCACGAGGCCGTGATGCTTTCCATTTATCTCGCAGCGGTATACAATACCATCTTAGCCACGAGGCCGTGATGCTTTCCATCCATCTCGCAGCGGTATACATAACCATCATAGGCATGACGCCGAGATGCTTCCCATCGATCCTGGAACGGTATACAATACCATTTATACCATGAGGCCGAGATGCTTTCCATCGATCTCGCAGCGGTATACGTTTTCATCTTAGCCATGAGGCCGAGATGCCATCCATGGATCTCGGAACGGTATACAATACCATCTTAGCCATGAGGCCGTGATGCCATCCATGGATCTCGGAACGGTATACAATACCATCTTAACTATGAGGCCGAGATGCCGTCCATCGATCTCGCAGCGGTATACATAACCATCTTAGGCATGACGCCAAGAAGCTTCCCATCGATCCTGGAACGGTATACAATACCATTTATACCATGAGGCCGAGATGCTTTCCATCGATCTCGCAGCGGTATACGTTTTCATCTTAGCCATGAGGCCGAGATGCCATCCATGGATCTCGGAACGGTATACAATACCATCTTAGCCATGAGGCCGTGATGCCATCCATGGATCTCGGAACGGTATACAATACCATCTTAACTATGAGGCCGAGATGCCGTCCATCCATCTCGCAGCGGTATACATAACCATCATAGGCATGACGCCGAGATGCTTCCCATCGATCCTGGAACGGTATACAATACCATTTATACCATGAGGCCGAGATGCTTTCCATCGATCTCGCAGCGGTATACGTTTTCATCTTCGCCATGAGGCCGAGATGCCATCCATGGATCTCGGAACGGTATACAATACCATCTTAGCCATGAGGCCGTGATGCCATCCATGGATCTCGGAACGGTATACAATACCATCTTAACTATGAGGCCGAGATGCCGTCCATCGATCTCGCAGCGGTATACATAACCATCTTAGGCATGACGCCAAGAAGCTTCCCATCGATCCTGGAACGGTATACAATACCATCTTAACCATGAGGCCGAGATGCTTTCGATCGATCTCGCAGCGGTATGCATTTTCATCTTAGCAATAGGCCGAGATGCTTTCCATCCATCTCGCAGCGATATACATAAGCATCATAGGCATGACGCCGAGATGCTTCCCATCGATCCTGGAACGGTATACAATACCATCTTAACCATGAGGCCGAGATGCTTTCCATCGATCTCGCAGCGGTATACACTTTGATCTTAGCCATAGGCCGAGAAGCGATCCATGGATCTCGGAACGGTATACAATACCATCTTAGCCACGAGGCCGTGATGCTTTCCATTTATCTCGCAGCGGTATACAATACCATCTTAGCCACGAGGCCGTGATGCTTTCCATCCATCTCGCAGCGGTATACATAACCATCATAGGCATGACGCCGAGATGCTTCCCATCGATCCTGGAACGGTATACAATACCATCTTAACCATGAGGCCGAGATGCTTTCGATCGATCTCGCAGGGGTATGCATTTTCATCTTAGCAATAGGCCGAGATGCTTTCCATCCATCTCGCAGCGATATACATAAGCATCATAGGCATGACGCCGAGATGCTTCCCATCGATCCTGGAACGGTATACAATACCATCTTAACCATGAGGCCGAGATGCTTTCCATCGATCTCGCAGCGGTATACACTTTGATCTTAGCCATAGGCCGAGAAGCGATCCATGGATCTCGGAACGGTATACAATACCATCTTAGCCACGAGGCCGTGATGCTTTCCATTTATCTCGCAGCGGTATACAATACCATCTTAGCCACGAGGCCGTGATGCTTTCCAGCCATCTCGCAGCGGTATACATAACCATCATAGGCATGACGCCGAGATGCTTCCCATCGATCCTGGAACGGTATACAATACCATTTATACCATGAGGCCGAGATGCTTTCCATCGATCTCGCAGCGGTATACGTTTTCATCTTAGCCATGAGGCCGAGATGCCATCCATGGATCTCGGAACGGTATACAATACCATCTTAGCCATGAGGCCGTGATGCCATCCATGGATCTCGGAACGGTATACAATACCATCTTAACTATGAGGCCGAGATGCCGTCCATCGATCTCGCAGCGGTATACATAACCATCTTAGGCATGACGCCAAGAAGCTTCCCATCGATCCTGGAACGGTATACAATACCATCTTAACCATGAGGCCGAGATGCTTTCGATCGATCTCGCAGCGGTATGCATTTTCATCTTAGCAATAGGCCGAGATGCTTTCCATCCATCTCGCAGCGATATACATAAGCATCATAGGCATGACGCCGAGATGCTTCCCATCGATCCTGGAACGGTATACAATACCATCTTAACCATGAGGCCGAGATGCTTTCCATCGATCTCGCAGCGGTATACACTTTGATCTTAGCCATAGGCCGAGAAGCGATCCATGGATCTCGGAACGGTATACAATACCATCTTAGCCACGAGGCCGTGATGCTTTCCATTTATCTCGCAGCGGTATACAATACCATCTTAGCCACGAGGCCGTGATGCTTTCCATCCATCTCGCAGCGGTATACATAACCATCATAGGCATGACGCCGAGATGCTTCCCATCGATCCTGGAACGGTATACAATACCATTTATACCATGAGGCCGAGATGCTTTCCATCGATCTCGCAGCGGTATACGTTTTCATCTTAGCCATGAGGCCGAGATGCCATCCATGGATCTCGGAACGGTATACAATACCATCTTAGCCATGAGGCCGTGATGCCATCCATGGATCTCGGAACGGTATACAATACCATCTTAACTATGAGGCCGAGATGCCGTCCATCGATCTCGCAGCGGTATACATAACCATCTTAGGCATGACGCCAAGAAGCTTCCCATCGATCCTGGAACGGTATACAATACCATCTTAACCATGAGGCCGAGATGCTTTCGATCGATCTCGCAGCGGTATGCATTTTCATCTTAGCAATAGGCCGAGATGCTTTCCATCCATCTCGCAGCGATATACATAAGCATCATAGGCATGACGCCGAGATGCTTCCCATCGATCCTGGAACGGTATACAATACCATCTTAGCCACGAGGCCGTGATGCTTTCCATTTATCTCGCAGCGGTATACAATACCATCTTAGCCACGAGGCCGTGATGCTTTCCATCCATCTCGCAGCGGTATACATAACCATCATAGGCATGACGCCGAGATGCTTCCCATCGATCCTGGAACGGTATACAATACCATTTATACCATGAGGCCGAGATGCTTTCCATCGATCTCGCAGCGGTATACGTTTTCATCTTAGCCATGAGGCCGAGATGCCATCCATGGATCTCGGAACGGTATACAATACCATCTTAGCCATGAGGCCGTGATGCCATCCATGGATCTCGGAACGGTATACAATACCATCTTAACTATGAGGCCGAGATGCCGTCCATCGATCTCGCAGCGGTATACATAACCATCTTAGGCATGACGCCAAGAAGCTTCCCATCGATCCTGGAACGGTATACAATACCATCTTAACCATGAGGCCGAGATGCTTTCGATCGATCTCGCAGCGGTATGCATTTTCATCTTAGCAATAGGCCGAGATGCTTTCCATCCATCTCGCAGCGATATACATAAGCATCATAGGCATGACGCCGAGATGCTTCCCATCGATCCTGGAACGGTATACAATACCATCTTAACCATGAGGCCGAGATGCTTTCCATCGATCTCGCAGCGGTATACACTTTGATCTTAGCCATAGGCCGAGAAGCGATCCATGGATCTCGGAACGGTATACAATACCATCTTAGCCACGAGGCCGTGATGCTTTCCATTTATCTCGCAGCGGTATACAATACCATCTTAGCCACGAGGCCGTGATGCTTTCCATCCATCTCGCAGCGGTATACATAACCATCATAGGCATGACGCCGAGATGCTTCCCATCGATCCTGGAACGGTATACAATACCATTTATACCATGAGGCCGAGATGCTTTCCATCGATCTCGCAGCGGTATACGTTTTCTTCTTAGCCATGAGGCCGAGATGCCATCCATGGATCTCGGAACGGTATACAATACCATCTTAGCCATGAGGCCGTAATGCCATCCATGGATCTCGGAACGGTATACAATACCATCTTAACTATGAGGCCGAGATGCCGTCCATCGATCTCGCAGCGGTATACATAACCATCTTAGGCATGACGCCAAGAAGCTTCCCATCGATCCTGGAACGGTATACAATACCATCTTAACCATGAGGCCGAGATGCTTTCGATCGATCTCGCAGCGGTATGCATTTTCATCTTAGCAATAGGCCGAGATGCTTTCCATCCATCTCGCAGCGATATACATAAGCATCATAGGCATGACGCCGAGATGCTTCCCATCGATCCTGGAACGGTATACAATACCATCTTAACCATGAGGCCGAGATGCTTTCCATCGATCTCGCAGCGGTATACACTTTGATCTTAGCCATAGGCCGAGAAGCGATCCATGGATCTCGGAACGGTATACAATACCATCTTAGCCACGAGGCCGTGATGCTTTCCATTTATCTCGCAGCGGTATACAATACCATCTTAGCCACGAGGCCGTGATGCTTTCCATCCATCTCGCAGCGGTATACATAACCATCATAGGCATGACGCCGAGATGCTTCCCATCGATCCTGGAACGGTATACAATACCATTTATACCATGAGGCCGAGATGCTTTCCATCGATCTCGCAGCGGTATACGTTTTCATCTTAGCCATGAGGCCGAGATGCCATCCATGGATCTCGGAACGGTATACAATACCATCTTAGCCATGAGGCCGTGATGCCATCCATGGATCTCGGAACGGTATACGATACCATCTTAACTATGAGGCCGAGATGCCGTCCATCGATCTCGCAGCGGTATACATAACCATCTTAGGCATGACGCCAAGAAGCTTCCCATCGATCCTGGAACGGTATACAATACCATCTTAACCATGAGGCCGAGATGCTTTCGATCGATCTCGCAGCGGTATGCATTTTCATCTTAGCAATAGGCCGAGATGCTTTCCATCCATCTCGCAGCGATATACATAAGCATCATAGGCATGACGCCGAGATGCTTCCCATCGATCCTGGAACGGTATACAATACCATCTTAACCATGAGGCCGAGATGCTTTCCATCGATCTCGCAGCGGTATACACTTTGATCTTAGCCATAGGCCGAGAAGCGATCCATGGATCTCGGAACGGTATACAATACCATCTTAGCCACGAGGCCGTGATGCTTTCCATTTATCTCGCAGCGGTATACAATACCATCTTAGCCACGAGGCCGTGATGCTTTCCATCCATCTCGCAGCGGTATACATAACCATCATAGGCATGACGCCGAGATGCTTCCCATCGATCCTGGAACGGTATACAATACCATTTATACCATGAGGCCGAGATGCTTTCCATCGATCTCGCAGCGGTATACGTTTTCATCTTAGCCATGAGGCCGAGATGCCATCCATGGATCTCGGAACGGTATACAATACCATCTTAGCCATGAGGCCGTGATGCCATCCATGGATCTCGGAACGGTATACAATACCATCTTAACTATGAGGCCGAGATGCCGTCCATCGATCTCGCAGCGGTATACATAACCATCTTAGGCATGACGCCAAGAAGCTTCCCATCGATCCTGGAACGGTATACAATACCATCTTAACCATGAGGCCGAGATGCTTTCGATCGATCTCGCAGCGGTATGCATTTTCATCTTAGCAATAGGCCGAGATGCTTTCCATCCATCTCGCAGCGATATACATAAGCATCATAGGCATGACGCCGAGATGCTTCCCATCGATCCTGGAACGGTATACAATACCATCTTAACCATGAGGCCGAGATGCTTTCCATTTATCTCGCAGCGGTATACAATACCATCTTAGCCACGAGGCCGTGATGCTTTCCATCCATCTCGCAGCGGTATACATAACCATCATAGGCATGACGCCGAGATGCTTCCCATCGATCCTGGAACGGTATACAATACCATTTATACCATGAGGCCGAGATGCTTTCCATCGATCTCGCAGCGGTATACGTTTTCATCTTAGCCATGAGGCCGAGATGCCATCCATGGATCTCGGAACGGTATACAATACCATCTTAGCCATGAGGCCGTGATGCCATCCATGGATCTCGGAACGGTATACAATACCATCTTAACTATGAGGCCGAGATGCCGTCCATCGATCTCGCAGCGGTATACATAACCATCTTAGGCATGACGCCAAGAAGCTTCCCATCGATCCTGGAACGGTATACAATACCATCTTAACCATGAGGCCGAGATGCTTTCGATCGATCTCGCAGCGGTATGCATTTTCATCTTAGCAATAGGCCGAGATGCTTTCCATCCATCTCGCAGCGATATACATAAGCATCATAGGCATGACGCCGAGATGCTTCCCATCGATCCTGGAACGGTATACAATACCATCTTAACCATGAGGCCGAGATGCTTTCCATCGATCTCGCAGCGGTATACACTTTGATCTTAGCCATAGGCCGAGAAGCGATCCATGGATCTCGGAACGGTATACAATACCATCTTAGCCACGAGGCCGTGATGCTTTCCATTTATCTCGCAGCGGTATACAATACCATCTTAGCCACGAGGCCGTGATGCTTTCCATCCATCTCGCAGCGGTATACATAACCATCATAGGCATGACGCCGAGATGCTTCCCATCGATCCTGGAACGGTATACAATACCATTTATACCATGAGGCCGAGATGCTTTCCATCGATCTCGCAGCGGTATACGTTTTCATCTTAGCCATGAGGCCGAGATGCCATCCATGGATCTCGGAACGGTATGCAATACCATCTTAGCCATGAGGCCGTGATGCCATCCATGGATCTCGGAACGGTATACAATACCATCTTAACTATGAGGCCGAGATGCCGTCCATCGATCTCGCAGCGGTATACATAACCATCTTAGGCATGACGCCAAGAAGCTTCCCATCGATCCTGGAACGGTATACAATACCATCTTAACCATGAGGCCGAGATGCTTTCGATCGATCTCGCAGCGGTATGCATTTTCATCTTAGCAATAGGCCGAGATGCTTTCCATCCATCTCGCAGCGATATACATAAGCATCATAGGCATGACGCCGAGATGCTTCCCATCGATCCTGGAACGGTATACAATACCATCTTAACCATGAGGCCGAGATGCTTTCCATCGATCTCGCAGCGGTATACACTTTGATCTTAGCCATAGGCCGAGAAGCGATCGATGGATCTCGGAACGGTATACAATACCATCTTAGCCACGAGGCCGTGATGCTTTCCATTTATCTCGCAGCGGTATACAATACCATCTTAGCCACGAGGCCGTGATGCTTTCCATCCATCTCGCAGCTGTATACATAACCATCATAGGCATGACGCCGAGATGCTTCCCATCGATCCTGGAACGGTATACAATACCATTTATACCATGAGGCCGAGATGCTTTCCATCGATCTCGCAGCGGTATACGTTTTCATCTTAGCCATGAGGCCGAGATGCCATCCATGGATCTCGGAACGGTATACAATACCATCTTAGCCATGAGGCCGTGATGCCATCCATGGATCTCGGAACGGTATACAATACCATCTTAACTATGAGGCCGAGATGCCGTCCATCGATCTCGCAGCGGTATACATAACCATCTTAGGCATGACGCCAAGAAGCTTCCCATCGATCCTGGAACGGTATACAATACCATCTTAACCATGAGGCCGAGATGCTTTCGATCGATCTCGCAGCGGTATGCATTTTCATCTTAGCAATAGGCCGAGATGCTTTCCATCCATCTCGCAGCGATATACATAAGCATCATAGGCATGACGCCGAGATGCTTCCCATCGATCCTGGAACGGTATACAATACCATCTTAACCATGAGGCCGAGATGCTTTCCATCGATCTCGCAGCGGTATACACTTTGATCTTAGCCATAGGCCGAGAAGCGATCCATGGATCTCGGAACGGTATACAATACCATCTTAGCCACGAGGCCGTGATGCTTTCCATTTATCTCGCAGCGGTATACAATACCATCTTAGCCACGAGGCCGTGATGCTTTCCATCCATCTCGCAGCGGTATACATAACCATCATAGGCATGACGCCGAGATGCTTCCCATCGATCCTGGAACGGTATACAATACCATTTATACCATGAGGCCGAGATGCTTTCCATCGATCTCGCAGCGGTATACGTTTTCATCTTAGCCATGAGGCCGAGATGCCATCCATGGATCTCGGAACGGTATGCAATACCATCTTAGCCATGAGGCCGTGATGCCATCCATGGATCTCGGAACGGTATACAATACCATCTTAACTATGAGGCCGAGATGCCGTCCATCGATCTCGCAGCGGTATACATAACCATCTTAGGCATGACGCCAAGAAGCTTCCCATCGATCCTGGAACGGTATACAATACCATCTTAACCATGAGGCCGAGATGCTTTCGATCGATCTCGCAGCGGTATGCATTTTCATCTTAGCAATAGGCCGAGATGCTTTCCATCCATCTCGCAGCGATATACATAAGCATCATAGGCATGACGCCGAGATGCTTCCCATCGATCCTGGAACGGTATACAATACCATCTTAACCATGAGGCCGAGATGCTTTCCATCGATCTCGCAGCGGTATACACTTTGATCTTAGCCATAGGCCGAGAAGCGATCCATGGATCTCGGAACGGTATACAATACCATCTTAGCCACGAGGCCGTGATGCTTTCCATTTATCTCGCAGCGGTATACAATACCATCTTAGCCACGAGGCCGTGATGCTTTCCATCCATCTCGCAGCGGTATACATAACCATCATAGGCATGACGCCGAGATGCTTCCCATCGATCCTGGAACGGTATACAATACCATTTATACCATGAGGCCGAGATGCTTTCCATCGATCTCGCAGCGGTATACGTTTTCATCTTAGCCATGAGGCCGAGATGCCATCCATGGATCTCGGAACGGTATGCAATACCATCTTAGCCATGAGGCCGTGATGCCATCCATGGATCTCGGAACGGTATACAATACCATCTTAACTATGAGGCCGAGATGCCGTCCATCGATCTCGCAGCGGTATACATAACCATCTTAGGCATGACGCCAAGAAGCTTCCCATCGATCCTGGAACGGTATACAATACCATCTTAACCATGAGGCCGAGATGCTTTCGATCGATCTCGCAGCGGTATGCATTTTCATCTTAGCAATAGGCCGAGATGCTTTCCATCCATCTCGCAGCGATATACATAAGCATCATAGGCATGACGCAGAGATGCTTCCCATCGATCCTGGAACGGTATACAATACCATCTTAACCATGAGGCCGAGATGCTTTCCATCGATCTCGCAGCGGTATACACTTTGATCTTAGCCATAGGCCGAGAAGCGATCCATGGATCTCGGAACGGTATACAATACCATCTTAGCCACGAGGCCGTGATGCTTTCCATTTATCTCGCAGCGGTATACAATACCATCTTAGCCACGAGGCCGTGATGCTTTCCATCCATCTCGCAGCGGTATACATAACCATCATAGGCATGACGCCGAGATGCTTCCCATCGATCCTGGAACGGTATACAATACCATTTATACCATGAGGCCGAGATGCTTTCCATCGATCTCGCAGCGGTATACGTTTTCATCTTAGCCATGAGGCCGAGATGCCATCCATGGATCTCGGAACGGTATACAATACCATCTTAGCCATGAGGCCGTGATGCCATCCATGGATCTCGGAACGGTATACAATACCATCTTAACTATGAGGCCGAGATGCCGTCCATCGATCTCGCAGCGGTATACATAACCATCTTAGGCATGACGCCAAGAAGCTTCCCATCGATCCTGGAACGGTATACAATACCATCTTAACCATGAGGCCGAGATGCTTTCGATCGATCTCGCAGCGGTATGCATTTTCATCTTAGCAATAGGCCGAGATGCTTTCCATCCATCTCGCAGCGATATACATAAGCATCATAGGCATGACGCCGAGATGCTTCCCATCGATCCTGGAACGGTATACAATACCATCTTAACCATGAGGCCGAGATGCTTTCCATCGATCTCGCAGCGGTATACACTTTGATCTTAGCCATAGGCCGAGAAGCGATCTATGGATCTCGGAACGGTATACAATACCATCTTAGCCACGAGGCCGTGATGCTTTCCATTTATCTCGCAGCGGTATACAATACCATCTTAGCCACGAGGCCGTGATGCTTTCCATCCATCTCGCAGCGGTATACATAACCATCATAGGCATGACGCCGAGATGCTTCCCATCGATCCTGGAACGGTATACAATACCATTTATACCATGAGGCCGAGATGCTTTCCATCGATCTCGCAGCGGTATACGTTTTCATCTTAGCCATGAGGCCGAGATGCCATCCATGGATCTCGGAACGGTATACAATACCATCTTAGCCATGAGGCCGTGATGCCATCCATGGATCTCGGAACGGTATACAATACCATCTTAACTATGAGGCCGAGATGCCGTCCATCGATCTCGCAGCGGTATACATAACCATCTTAGGCATGACGCCAAGAAGCTTCCCATCGATCCTGGAACGGTACACAATACCATCTTAACCATGAGGCCGAGATGCTTTCGATCGATCTCGCAGCGGTATACACTTTGATCTTAGCCATAGGCCGAGAAGCGGTCCATGGATCTCGGAACGGTATACAATACCATCTTAGCCACGAGGCCGTGATGCTTTCCATTTATCTCGCAGCGGTATACAATACCATCTTAGCCACGAGGCCGTGATGCTTTCCATCCATCTCGCAGCGGTATACATAACCATCATAGGCATGACGCCGAGATGCTTCCCATCGATCCTGGAACGGTATACAATACCATTTATACCATGAGGCCGAGATGCTTTCCATCGATCTCGCAGCGGTATACGTTTTCATCTTAGCCATGAGGCCGAGATGCCATCCATGGATCTCGGAACGGTATACAATACCATCTTAGCCATGAGGCCGTGATGCCATCCATGGATCTCGGAACGGTATACAATACCATCTTAACTATGAGGCCGAGATGCCGTCCATCGATCTCGCAGCGGTATACATAACCATCTTAGGCATGACGCCAAGAAGCTTCCCATCGATCCTGGAACGGTATACAATACCATCTTAACCATGAGGCCGAGATGCTTTCGATCGATCTCGCAGCGGTATGCATTTTCATCTTAGCAATAGGCCGAGATGCTTTCCATCCATCTCGCAGCGATATACATAAGCATCATAGGCATGTCGCCGAGATGCTTCCCATCGATCCTGGAACGGTATACAATACCATCTTAACCATGAGGCCGAGATGCTTTCCATCGATCTCGCAGCGGTATACACTTTGATCTTAGCCATAGGCCGAGAAGCGATCCATGGATCTCGGAACGGTATACAATACCATCTTAGCCACGAGGCCGTGATGCCATCCATCGATCTCGGAACGGTATACAATACCATCTTAGCCACGAGGCCGTGATGCTTTCCATTTATCTCGCAGCGGTATACAATACCATCTTAGCCACGAGGCCGTGATGCTTTCCATCCATCTCGCAGCGGTATACATAACCATCATAGGCATGACGCCGAGATGCTTCCCATCGATCCTGGATCGGTATACAATACCATCTTAACCATGAGGCCGAGATGCTTTCCATCGATCTCGCAGCGGTATGCATTTTCATCTTAGCCATAGGCCGAGATGCTTTCCATCCATCTCGCAGCGGTATACATAACCATCATAGGCATAACGCCGAGATGCTTCCCATCGATCCTGGATCGGTATACAATACCATCTTAACCATGAGGCCGAGATGCTTTCCATCGATCTCGCAGAGGTATGCATTTTCATCTTAGCCATAGGCCGAGATGCTTTCCATCCATCTCGCAGCGGTATACATAACCATCATAGGCATGACGCCGAGATGCTTCCCATCGATCCTGGAACGGTATACAATACCATTTATACCATGAGGCCGAGATGCTTTCCATCGATCTCGCAGCGGTATACGTTTTCATCTTAGCCATGAGGCCGAGATGCCATCCATGGATCTCGGAACGGTATACAATACCATCTTAGCCATGAGGCCGTGATGCCATCCATGGATCTCGGAACGGTATACAATACCATCTTAACTATGAGGCCGAGATGCCGTCCATCGATCTCGCAGCGGTATACATAACCATCTTAGGCATGACGCCAAGAAGCTTCCCATCGATCCTGGAACGGTATACAATACCATCTTAACCATGAGGCCGAGATGCTTTCGATCGATCTCGCAGCGGTATGCATTTTCATCTTAGCAATAGGCCGAGATGCTTTCCATCCATCTCGCAGCGATATACATAAGCATCATAGGCATGACGCCGAGATGCTTCCCATCGATCCTGGAACGGTATACAATACCATCTTAACCATGAGGCCGAGATGCTTTCCATCGATCTCGCAGCGGTATACACTTTGATCTTAGCCATAGGCCGAGAAGCGATCCATGGATCTCGGAACGGTATACAATACCATCTTAGCCACGAGGCCGTGATGCTTTCCATTTATCTCGCAGCGGTATACAATACCATCTTAGCCACGAGGCCGTGATGCTTTCCATCCATCTCGCAGCGGTATACATAACCATCATAGGCATGACGCCGAGATGCTTCCCATCGATCCTGGAACGGTATACAATACCATTTATACCATGAGGCCGAGATGCTTTCCATCGATCTCGCAGCGGTATACGTTTTCATCTTAGCCATGAGGCCGAGATGCCATCCATGGATCTCGGAACGGTATACAATACCATCTTAGCCATGAGGCCGTGATGCCATCCATGGATCTCGGAACGGTATACAATACCATCTTAACTATGAGGCCGAGATGCCGTCCATCGATCTCGCAGCGGTATACATAACCATCTTAGGCATGACGCCAAGAAGCTTCCCATCGATCCTGGAACGGTATACAATACCATCTTAACCATGAGGCCGAGATGCTTTCGATCGATCTCGCAGCGGTATGCATTTTCATCTTAGCAATAGGCCGAGATGCTTTCCATCCATCTCGCAGCGATATACATAAGCATCATAGGCATGACGCCGAGATGCTTCCCATCGATCCTGGAACGGTATACAATACCATCTTAACCATGAGGCCGAGATGCTTTCCATCGATCTCGCAGCGGTATACACTTTGATCTTAGCCATAGGCCGAGAAGCGATCCATGGATCTCGGAACGGTATACAATACCATCTTAGCCACGAGGCCGTGATGCCATCCATCGATCTCGGAACGGTATACAATACCATCTTAGCCACGAGGCCGTGATGCTTTCCATTTATCTCGCAGCAGTATACAATACCATCTTAGCCACGAGGCCGTGATGCTTTCCATCCATCTCGCAGCGGTATACATAACCATCATAGGCATGACGCCGAGATGCTTCCCATCGATCCTGGATCGGTATACAATACCATCTTAACCATGAGGCCGAGATGCTTTCCATCGATCTCGCAGCGGTATGCATTTTCATCTTAGCCATAGGCCGAGATGCTTTCCATCCATCTCGCAGCGGTATACATAACCATCATAGGCATAACGCCGAGATGCTTCCCATCGATCCTGGATCGGTATACAATACCATCTTAACCATGAGGCCGAGATGCTTTCCATCGATCTCGCAGCGGTATGCATTTTCATCTTAGCCATAGGCCGAGATGCTTTCCAACCATCTCGCAGCGGTATACATAACCATCATAGGCATGACGCCGAGATGCTTCCCATCGATCCTGGAACGGTATACAATACCATTTATACCATGAGGCCGAGATGCTTTCCATCGATCTCGCAGCGGTATACGTTTTCATCTTAGCCATGAGGCCGAGATGCCATCCATGGATCTCGGAACGGTATACAATACCATCTTAGCCATGAGGCCGTGATGCCATCCATCGATCTCGGAACGGTATACAATACCATCTTAGCCACGAGGCCGTGATGCTTTCCATTTATGTCGTAGCGGTATACAATACCATCTTAACTATGAGGCCGAGATGCCGTCCATCGATCTCGCAGCGGTATACATAACCATCTTAGGCATGACGCCAAGAAGCTTCCCATCGATCCTGGAACGGTATACAATACCATCTTAACCATGAGGCCGAGATGCTTTCGATCGATCTCGCAGCGGTATGCATTTTCATCTTAGCAATAGGCCGAGATGCTTTCCATCCATCTCGCAGCGATATACATAAGCATCATAGGCATGACGCCGAGATGCTTCCCATCGATCCTGGAACGGTATACAATACCATCTTAACCATGAGGCCGAGATGCTTTCCATCGATCTCGCAGCGGTATACACTTTGATCTTAGCCATAGGCCGAGAAGCGATCCATGGATCTCAGAACGGTATACAATACCATCTTAGCCACGAGGCCGTGATGCCATCCATCGATCTCGGAACGGTATACAATACCATCTTAGCCACGAGGCCGTGATGCTTTCCATTTATCTCGCAGCGGTATACAATACCATCTTAGCCACGAGGCCGTGATGCTTTCCATCCATCTCGCAGCGGTATACATAACCATCATAGGCATGACGCCGAGATGCTTCCCATCGATCCTGGATCGGTATACAATACCATCTTAACCATGAGGCCGAGATGCTTTCCATCGATCTCAGCGGTATGCATTTTCATCTTAGCCATAGGCCGAGATGCTTTCCATCCATCTCGCAGCGGTATACATAACCATCATAGGCATAACGCCGAGATGCTTCCCATCGATCCTGGATCGGTATACAATACCATCTTAACCATGAGGCCGAGATGCTTTCCATCGATCTCGCAGCGGTATGCATTTTCATCTTAGCCATAGGCCGAGATGCTTTCCATCCATCTCGCAGCGGTATACATAACCATCATAGGCATGACGCCGAGATGCTTCCCATCGATCCTGGAACGGTATACAATACCATTTATACCATGAGGCCGAGATGCTTTCCATCGATCTCGCAGCGGTATACGTTTTCATCTTAGCCATGAGGCCGAGATGCCATCCATGGATCTCGGAACGGTATACAATACCATCTTAGCCATGAGGCCGTGATGCCATCCATCGATCTCGGAACGGTATACAATACCATCTTAGCCACGAGGCCGTGATGCTTTCCATTTATGTCGTAGCGGTATACAATACCATCTTAACTATGAGGCCGAGATGCCGTCCATCGATCTCGCAGCGGTATACATAACCATCTTAGGCATGACGCCAAGAAGCTTCCCATCGATCCTGGAACGGTATACAATACCATCTTAACCATGAGGCCGAGATGCTTTCGATCGATCTCGCAGCGGTATGCATTTTCATCTTAGCAATAGGCCCAGATGCTTTCCATCCATCTCGCAGCGATATACATAAGCATCATAGGCATGACGCCGAGATGCTTCCCATCGATCCTGGAACGGTATACAATACCATCTTAACCATGAGGCCGAGATGCTTTCCATCGATCTCGCAGCGGTATACATTTTCATCTTAGCCATGAGGCCGAGATGCCATCCATGGATCTCGGAACGGTATACAATACCATCTTAGCCATGAGGCCGTGATGCCATCCATCGATCTCGGAACGGTATACAATACCATCTTAGCCACGAGGCCGTGATGCTTTCCATTTATCTCGCAGCGGTATACAATACCATCTTAGCCACGAGGCCGTGATGCTTTCCATCCATCTCGCAGCGGTATACATAACCATCATAGGCATGACGCCGAGATGCTTCCCATCGATCCTGGAACGGTATACAATACCATTTATACCATGAGGCCGAGATGCTTTCCATCGATCTCGCAGCGGTATACGTTTTCATCTTAGCCATGAGGCCGAGATGCCATCCATGGATCTCGGAACGGTATACAATACCATCTTAGCCATGAGGCCGTGATGCCATCCATGGATCTCGGAACGGTATACAATACCATCTTAACTATGAGGCCGAGATGCCGTCCATCGATCTCGCAGCGGTATACATAACCATCTTAGGCATGACGCCAAGAAGCTTCCCATCGATCCTGGAACGGTATACAATACCATCTTAACCATGAGGCCGAGATGCTTTCGATCGATCTCGCAGCGGTATGCATTTTCATCTTAGCAATAGGCCGAGATGCTTTCCATCCATCTCGCAGCGATATACATAAGCATCATAGGCATGACGCCGAGATGCTTCCCATCGATCCTGGAACGGTATACAATACCATCTTAACCATGAGGCCGAGATGCTTTCCATCGATCTCGCAGCGGTATACACTTTGATCTTAGCCATAGGCCGAGAAGCGATCCATGGATCTCGGAACGGTATACAATACCATCTTAGCCACGAGGCCGTGATGCTTTCCATTTATCTCGCAGCGGTATACAATACCATCTTAGCCACGAGGCCGTGATGCTTTCTATCCATCTCGCAGCGGTATACATAACCATCATAATCATGACGCCGAGATGCTTCCCATCGATCCTGGAACGGTATACAATACCATTTATACCATGAGGCCGAGATGCTTTCCATCGATCTCGCAGCGGTATACGTTTTCATCTTAGCCATGAGGCCGAGATGCCATCCATGGATCTCGGAACGGTATACAATACCATCTTAGCCATGAGGCCGTGATGCCATCCATGGATCTCGGAACGGTATACAATACCATCTTAACTATGAGGCCGAGATGCCGTCCATCGATCTCGCAGCGGTATACATAACCATCTTAGGCATGACGCCAAGAAGCTTCCCATCGATCCTGGAACGGTATACAATACCATCTTAACCATGAGGCCGAGATGCTTTCGATCGATCTCGCAGCGGTATGCATTTTCATCTTAGCAATAGGCCGAGATGCTTTCCATCCATCTCGCAGCGATATACATAAGCATCATAGGCATGACGCCGAGATGCTTCCCATCGATCCTGGAACGGTATACAATACCATCTTAACCATGAGGCCGAGATGCTTTCCATCGATCTCGCAGCGGTATACACTTTGATCTTAGCCATAGGCCGAGAAGCGATCCATGGATCTCGGAACGGTATACAATACCATCTTAGCCACCAGGCCGTGATGCCATCCATCGATCTCGGAACGGTATACAATACCATCTTAGCCACGAGGCCGTGATGCTTTCCATTTATCTCGCAGCGGTATACAATACCATCTTAGCCACGAGGCCGTGATGCTTTCCATCCATCTCGCAGCGGTATACATAACCATCATAGGCATGACGCCGAGATGCTTCCCATCGATCCTGGATCGGTATACAATACCATCTTAACCATGAGGCCGAGATGCTTTCCATCGATCTCGCAGCGGTATGCATTTTCATCTTAGCCATAGGCCGAGATGCTTTCCATCCATCTCGCAGCGGTATACATAACCATCATAGGCATAACGCCGAGATGCTTCCCATCGATCCTGGATCGGTATACAATACCATCTTAACCATGAGGCCGAGATGCTTTCCATCGATCTCGCAGCGGTATGCATTTTCATCTTAGCCATAGGCCGAGATGCTTTCCATCCATCTCGCAGCGGTATACATAACCATCATAGGCATGACGCCGAGATGCTTCCCATCGATCCTGGAACGGTATACAATACCATTTATACCATGAGGCCGAGATGCTTTCCATCGATCTCGCAGCGGTATACGTTTTCATCTTAGCCATGAGGCCGAGATGCCATCCATGGATCTCGGAACGGTATACAATACCATCTTAGCCATGAGGCCGTGATGCCATCCATGGATCTCGGAACGGTATACAATACCATCTTAACTATGAGGCCGAGATGCCGTCCATCGATCTCGCAGCGGTATACATAACCATCTTAGGCATGACGCCAAGAAGCTTCCCATCGATCCTGGAACGGTATACAATACCATCTTAACCATGAGGCCGAGATGCTTTCGATCGATCTCGCAGCGGTATGCATTTTCATCTTAGCAATAGGCCGAGATGCTTTCCATCCATCTCGCAGCGATATACATAAGCATCATAGGCATGACGCCGAGATGCTTCCCATCGATCCTGGAACGGTATACAATACCATCTTAACCATGAGGCCGAGATGCTTTCCATCGATCTCGCAGCGGTATACACTTTGATCTTAGCCATAGGCCGAGAAGCGATCCATGGATCTCGGAACGGTATACAATACCATCTTAGCCACGAGGCCGTGATGCTTTCCATTTATCTCGCAGCGGTATACAATACCATCTTAGCCACGAGGCCGTGATGCTTTCGATCCATCTCGCAGCGGTATACATAACCATCATAGGCATGACGCCGAGATGCTTCCCATCGATCCTGGAACGGTATACAATACCATTTATACCATGAGGCCGAGATGCTTTCCATCGATCTCGCAGCGGTATACGTTTTCATCTTAGCCATGAGGCCGAGATGCCATCCATGGATCTCGGAACGGTATACAATACCATCTTAGCCATGAGGCCGTGATGCCATCCATGGATCTCGGAACGGTATACAATACCATCTTAACTATGAGGCCGAGATGCCGTCCATCGATCTCGCAGCGGTATACATAACCATCTTAGGCATGAAGCCAAGAAGCTTCCCATCGATCCTGGAACGGTATACAATACCATCTTAACCATGAGGCCGAGATGCTTTCGATCGATCTCGCAGCGGTATGCATTTTCATCTTAGCAATAGGCCGAGATGCTTTCCATCCATCTCGCAGCGATATACATAAGCATCATAGGCATGACGCCGAGATGCTTCCCATCGATCCTGGAACGGTATACAATACCATCTTAACCATGAGGCCGAGATGCTTTCCATCGATCTCGCAGCGGTATACACTTTGATCTTAGCCATAGGCCGAGAAGCGATCCATGGATCTCGGAACGGTATACAATACCATCTTAGCCACGAGGCCGTGATGCCATCCATCGATCTCGGAACGGTATACAATACCATCTTAGCCACGAGGCCGTGATGCTTTTCATTTATCTCGCAGCGGTATACAATACCATCTTAGCCACGAGGCCGTGATGCTTTCCATCCATCTCGCAGCGGTATACATAACCATCATAGGCATGACGCCGAGATGCTTCCCATCGATCCTGGATCGGTATACAATACCATCTTAACCATGAGGCCGAGATGCTTTCCATCGATCTCGCAGCGGTATGCATTTTCATCTTAGCCATAGGCCGAGATGCTTTCCATCCATCTCGCAGCGGTATACATAACCATCATAGGCATAACGCCGAGATGCTTCCCATCGATCCTGGATCGGTATACAATACCATCTTAACCATGAGGCCGAGATGCTTTCCATCGATCTCGCAGCGGTATGCGTTTTGATCTTAGCCATAGGCCGAGAAGCGATCCATGGATCTCGGAACGGTATACAATACCATCTTAGCCACGAGGCCGTGATGCTTTCCATTTATCTCGCAGCGGTATACAATACCATCTTAGCCACGAGGCCGTGATGCTTTCCATCCATCTCGCAGCGGTATACATAACCATCATAGGCATGACGCCGAGATGCTTCCCATCGATCCTGGAACGGTATACAATACCATTTATACCATGAGGCCGAGATGCTTTCCATCGATCTCGCAGCGGTATACGTTTTCATCTTAGCCATGAGGCCGAGATGCCATCCATGGATCTCGGAACGGTATACAATACCATCTTAGCCATGAGGCCGTGATGCCATCCATGGATCTCGGAACGGTATACAATACCATCTTAACTATGAGGCCGAGATGCCGTCCATCGATCTCGCAGCGGTATACATAACCATCTTAGGCATGACGCCAAGAAGCTTCCCATCGATCCTGGAACGGTATACAATACCATCTTAACCATGAGGCCGAGATGCTTTCGATCGATCTCGCAGCGGTATGCATTTTCATCTTAGCAATAGGCCGAGATGCTTTCCATCCATCTCGCAGCGATATACATAAGCATCATAGGCATGACGCCGAGATGCTTCCCATCGATCCTGGAACGGTATACAATACCATCTTAACCATGAGGCCGAGATGCTTTCCATCGATCTCGCAGCGGTATACACTTTGATCTTAGCCATAGGCCGAGAAGCGATCCATGGATCTCGGAACGGTATACAATACCATCTTAGCCACGAGGCCGTGATGCCATCCATCGATCTCGGAACGGTATACAATACCATCTTAGCCACGAGGCCGTGATGCTTTCCATTTATCTCGCAGCAGTATACAATACCATCTTAGCCACGAGGCCGTGATGCTTTCCATCCATCTCGCAGCGGTATACATAACCATCATAGGCATGACGCCGAGATGCTTCCCATCGATCCTGGATCGGTATACAATACCATCTTAACCATGAGGCCGAGATGCTTTCCATCGATCTCGCAGCGGTATGCATTTTCATCTTAGCCATAGGCCGAGATGCTTTCCATCCATCTCGCAGCGGTATACATAACCATCATAGGCATAACGCCGAGATGCTTCCCATCGATCCTGGATCGGTATACAATACCATCTTAACCATGAGGCCGAGATGCTTTCCATCGATCTCGCAGCGGTATGCATTTTCATCTTAGCCATAGGCCGAGATGCTTTCCATCCATCTCGCAGCGGTATACATAACCATCATAGGCATGACGCCGAGATGCTTCCCATCGATCCTGGAACGGTATACAATACCATTTATACCATGAGGCCGAGATGCTTTCCATCGATCTCGCAGCGGTATACGTTTTCATCTTAGCCATGAGGCCGAGATGCCATCCATGGATCTCGGAACGGTATACAATACCATCTTAGCCATGAGGCCGTGATGCCATCCATCGATCTCGGAACGGTATACAATACCATCTTAGCCACGAGGCCGTGATGCTTTCCATTTATGTCGTAGCGGTATACAATACCATCTTAACTATGAGGCCGAGATGCCGTCCATCGATCTCGCAGCGGTATACATAACCATCTTAGGCATGACGCCAAGAAGCTTCCCATCGATCCTGGAACGGTATACAATACCATCTTAACCATGAGGCCGAGATGCTTTCGATCGATCTCGCAGCGGTATGCATTTTCATCTTAGCAATAGGCCGAGATGCTTTCCATCCATCTCGCAGCGATATACATAAGCATCATAGGCATGACGCCGAGATGCTTCCCATCGATCCTGGAACGGTATACAATACCATCTTAACCATGAGGCCGAGATGCTTTCCATCGATCTCGCAGCGGTATACATTTTCATCTTAGCCATGAGGCCGAGATGCCATCCATGGATCTCGGAACGGTATACAATACCATCTTAGCCATGAGGCCGTGATGCCATCCATCGATCTCGGAACGGTATACAATACCATCTTAGCCACGAGGCCGTGATGCTTTCCATTTATCTCGCAGCGGTATACAATACCATCTTAGCCACGAGGCCGTGATGCTTTCCATCCATCTCGCAGCGGTATACATAACCATCATAGGCATGACGCCGAGATGCTTCCCATCGATCCTGGAACGGTATACAATACCATTTATACCATGAGGCCGAGATGCTTTCCATCGATCTCGCAGCGGTATACGTTTTCATCTTAGCCATGAGGCCGAGATGCCATCCATGGATCTCGGAACGGTATACAATACCATCTTAGCCATGAGGCCGTGATGCCATCCATGGATCTCGGAACGGTATACAATACCATCTTAACTATGAGGCCGAGATGCCGTCCATCGATCTCGCAGCGGTATACATAACCATCTTAGGCATGACGCCAAGAAGCTTCCCATCGATCCTGGAACGGTATACAATACCATCTTAACCATGACGCCGAGATGCTTTCGATCGATCTCGCAGCGGTATGCATTTTCATCTTAGCAATAGGCCGAGATGCTTTCCATCCATCTCGCAGCGATATACATAAGCATCATAGGCATGACGCCGAGATGCTTCCCATCGATCCTGGAACGGTATACAATACCATCTTAACCATGAGGCCGAGATGCTTTCCATCGATCTCGCAGCGGTATACACTTTGATCTTAGCCATAGGCCGAGAAGCGATCCATGGATCTCGGAACGGTATACAATACCATCTTAGCCACGAGGCCGTGATGCTTTCCATTTATCTCGCAGCGGTATACAATACCATCTTAGCCACGAGGCCGTGATGCTTTCTATCCATCTCGCAGCGGTATACATAACCATCATAATCATGACGCCGAGATGCTTCCCATCGATCCTGGAACGGTATACAATACCATTTATACCATGAGGCCGAGATGCTTTCCATCGATCTCGCAGCGGTATACGTTTTCATCTTAGCCATGAGGCCGAGATGCCATCCATGGATCTCGGAACGGTATACAATACCATCTTAGCCATGAGGCCGTGATGCCATCCATGGATCTCGGAACGGTATACAATACCATCTTAACTATGAGGCCGAGATGCCTTCCATCGATCTCGCAGCGGTATACATAACCATCTTAGGCATGACGCCAAGAAGCTTCCCATCGATCCTGGAACGGTATACAATACCATCTTAACCATGAGGCCGAGATGCTTTCGATCGATCTCGCAGCGGTATGCATTTTCATCTTAGCAATAGGCCGAGATGCTTTCCATCCATCTCGCAGCGATATACATAAGCATCATAGGCATGACGCCGAGATGCTTCCCATCGATCCTGGAACGGTATACAATACCATCTTAACCATGAGGCCGAGATGCTTTCCATCGATCTCGCAGCGGTATACACTTTGATCTTAGCCATAGGCCGAGAAGCGATCCATGGATCTCGGAACGGTATACAATACCATCTTAGCCACGAGGCCGTGATGCCATCCATCGATCTCGGAACGGTATACAATACCATCTTAGCCACGAGGCCGTGATGCTTTCCATTTATCTCGCAGCGGTATACAATACCATCTTAGCCACGAGGCCGTGATGCTTTCCATCCATCTCGCAGCGGTATACATAACCATCATAGGCATGACGCCGAGATGCTTCCCATCGATCCTGGATCGGTATACAATACCATCTTAACCATGAGGCCGAGATGCTTTCCATCGATCTCGCAGCGGTATGCATTTTCATCTTAGCCATAGGCCGAGATGCTTTCCATCCATCTCGCAGCGGTATACATAACCATCATAGGCATAACGCCGAGATGCTTCCCATCGATCCTGGATCGGTATACAATACCATCTTAACCATGAGGCCGAGATGCTTTCCATCGATCTCGCAGCGGTATGCATTTTCATCTTAGCCATAGGCCGAGATGCTTTCCATCCATCTCGCAGCGGTATACA